>CM046434.1:28562273-28635697 GCA_025506505.1 Flaveria sonorensis
TATGATGTTGCCAAAATACATCATTGTATTTTAAGGGTTATAAAGATCATTCAGTTGTATTAAAAACAACAATATTATTATGCACGAAATGGATTCCAGTCTTTGCCTGCCAAGTAGCTCTACCCTCGTGCCATCCTCAGTAACGAATTACCTGCCAACTGAAAATGCATAAAAGTCAGCGTTGCTGAGTGAGTTCTAGTTTTATAATTAAATACTTTACTTTTACCGAAAAACACTTTCTTTACTTTTGTATGTGATCATACATCATACATACAACTAGATAACATTCATTTGTTATCTTCCACCATCATTCATAATCATTTGTTTTCGCACTTCTTTCATTATTATCTTTTCATTTTATCAAGATCTATCATATGCTATGCCCATCATCTTGCACGAAGCAACTACCTTATAGGGTCAAGGGACAAGGATCCGTTTTCGCAAGTCTTGATCATCGTCACAAAGACTGACCCTCCTGTGTGTGAACCCTTATGGGTTAGCCAAATCGCATGTTATGTAACACACAGCTGAGCTAACAACTCTCAACGAGTTGTGAACCTCTATAAAATTTTGCTTGCAAGACTTTCATTCATTGTTTAGGTTCCACTTTCATTATCATTAATCTTTCGCTTCATTATGATAATACTTTACGTACGAGCATAAACACACCACATAAGGTCACGTAATAATACGTAATAAGGAACATAATCAACAGGCCCACAAACATGTATAACACCAACAAACATAACCACCAAATCATCCCAGGGCTTAATCATAAATTTCTAATTCGCCAAATTCCAGAAAATTTTTCTAAGCATTAGGCGCATGAGAACTATGTAGGCGTATGAGTACTATGCAGGCGCATGGGAAAGACTTAGGCGCATGAACACTACTTGGCCGCATGATCCTCACTTAGGTGCATGAGCAATGGGCCATCAGCACTTAGGCGCATGAGCAGACTTAGGCGCATGAACACTGCTTGGGCGCACGAGCCTCACCTAGGCGCATGAGCACTTAGCGTATGTAGGAGCAGTGGGTGCATGAGGTACTGTTTGGGCGCCTGGGCAACACTTAGGCTTATGGGCAAAATTTCTAGGTGCATGAGAACTATGTTGGGTGCATGGGCAGTGTCCAATCGAACTTACACTATTTCAGACCTAAATTATCATTCTAACATGTTCTTAACCCATAACTAACATACTAAGCACTTAAAACGGGTATATAAGCATGAAACACAAACAAGCATACCCAAACATACACCCACCCGCATAAACAGGGAATATAGACATGCTCAAAGTTATAAAAAGTTAGTTACATGCATTTTCAGCCCCAAAACCAGTTCAAACATAACAACCGGGATCTAGAACTCACCTATTACAGCCTCCGAGCAAAACTCCACCAAAAATGAGACCAGAAGGAGTTCAAACACCTATACACACGTAAAGAAGCAACTAAACATGTAGAAACACATAAAACCCTGTCCAGAAGCTGAAAACTCAGCTGAAATAGAACAAAACACAAGAAACTCACCTTCAAGCAGATCTTCTTCTTCTTCTTCTTCTTCTGTCGAACACTTCCTTTTCTTCTTTTTGCAGCTGAGAATAGTTGGTGTGCAGAGAAGTGGGCGGCCATGCTTCTTTTAAACATAATAATAATGAATTTGCCTCTTGCAAACTTTTAACCCCTCAACTGGGTTATTTCACCATTCTTTCTTATACTTTTCTTTTCTTTTCTATTTTTTTTTTAAATTTCGGGTGTTATAGTTAGAGAGGTCTCCAAAATCATGAAGTGAAGTGACTATCACGGTCTAAGATAATTGACAGTGGTACTCATGTCTGGTCACTATCTCATCGATGTATAGCTGTGCTAGCTTCGATAAGTCATAGTTCCCGAATTGGTAAGAAGCTGATTTGGTAAGCCTATCCACTATTACCAAATAGCATTGTACCCGAAAAGTTCTTGGTAACTTTGTCACAAAATCCATAGTGATGTTATCCCATTTCCACTTTGGGATTTCGGGTTGTTGTAAAGTTCCTGACAGTTTTTAGTTTTTGGCTTTTACCATCGTACACGTTAGACATTTCCCCATATAGGTGGCGATTGATTTCTTAAATCCGGGCAACCAAAAAGTGCCTTTAAGTCTTGATACATCTTGTCACTTCCTGGGTGAACTGAGTATCTGGATTTGTGGGCTTCATCTAGGACTATTTCTCTAATTCTGCCATACTTTGGTACCCAAGTCCATCCTTCACACTTATACAACCTGTAATTACTTACTTCTAAATGTTTTCCATTCTCGTTAACATTTCCTTGGCTAGTTTGTTCTCCTTCAGGGCTTCCCTTTGTGCTTCTTTAGTCTAGCGATAAAGCTAGTATACACGCTCATTCTCAGGCACGGATGCGAAGGGGTTTCTCCTTTCTTTTCTATCAAGGCATTCGTTTGCCTTGTCGGGATGGTACCGGATCTCGCATTTGTAATCGCTCAACAATTCTACCATCTTCTCTGGGGCATGTATAACATTTCTGATCAAGAATGTGTTGCAAGCTTGTAACACCTGAAATTTTGTCAAAATAAAAAAGAAAAGCAATAAGAAAAGAAAATAAAGGTATCTTGCAAAAAGGGAAAGGAGCCAAAGTATGGGGGCAAAAGTGTAAAGAGTACAAAACTCAAATTTTAATATATTTGAGAGTATGGCCGCCCATATATCTTTTCCCCACTTCTGTGTTCGACTAAAAAGAGAAGAAAGAAGAAAAAGAAGCTGCTCTCTTGGATATTCAAGGAAGAAAGGCTGAAAATCCGCACTTTGGTGAGTGTTCTTTGTATTTTTGGTTTGGTTTGTGGGTTTTTGACCTTAGAACCGATTTTCATGTGTTCATTGTGCTTGGTTTTTGCTTGGTTGTGTTTAAGGTGTTTGAACTCTTGTGCACACAAGTTTGGAGGAGTTTTACTTGTTGGTTGCAATAGGTGAGTTCTAGACCCTGGTTTTCTATGTGTTTTTAACATTTGGGGCTGAAAATGCATGTTAAATAATTTATTACTCTACATGTATAACCGTATGTATATATGCTTGTGCTCTCATTTTTATGGTGGTTTGTGGGATATTATTGCTTAGAATGATAGGACTAAGCTTAGAACAGGTTCATATGCTGATTGGGTTTGAATATTATTTTGGAAAATGAACAGTTGGCCATGCGCCCAAACAGGGCCCGTGCGCCTTGAATTTGACTTAGAATAGCCTAAGTGCAGACCATGCGCCCCAATAGTTCCATGTGCCTGGAATTTTTGCCAAATAGCCTAAGTACTAGTCATGCGCCTAAACAGTACCCCATGCATCAGGATTGGTTCTTAGGCGCCTAAGTGAAGTTCATGCGCCCAAATAGTCTACATGCGCCTAAGTTTCGCATGCGCCTAAGTGTTGGTGCGCCGCATAGTGCTAATGCGCCTACATAGTGCTCATGCGCCTAGAACACTTAGAAAATTCTGAAATTTTGGGAAAAAGGAGAAATTTAAGGAATTGCCTGGGGATGTTTGATGGTTGTATTGTTTATTTCATGCTTGTTTATGGCCTATTCTTGTGTTCCATATTATGTATTATTATGTGACTTTACGTGGTGTGATTATGTTCGTATACGTAAAGTATTATCATAATGAAAGTGAAAGATTAATAATAATGAAAAGTGAAACATAAAGAATGAATGAAAGTCTTGCAAGCAAAATGAAAGGAGGTTCACAGCCACGGGTTGTCAGCAACTGTGTGCGGTTAGCTACCCATGAGGATGCATGCAAGATCAATCTTTGAGATTGATGGGGACCTTTGTTGCTTGCCTCAGGTGATGGGTCAGCTTCGTGCATAATGTTCGGGGTCTATTTATAGACCTCAGGCCCAGCACCAGCTTCGTGCACAATGTCGGGTATTGCACATTGGTCCGGTAGAAAGTGAAAGATAATAATGAAAGTACGGACGAATGAGATGAATGATGAAAGATAATAATGAATATTATCTCGTTGTACGTATGATGTGTGATCACGTACGAAAGTAATGAATTTTATGGAAGAAAGTATTTTAAGAAAAAAGATATTTTTTGTATATAATTAAAGGTGTTTTAAATGTTTTAAAACTAGAACTCACTCAACAACGCTGACTTTTATACATTTTTAGTTGGCAGGTAATATTAATGAGGATGGCATTCGGGGAAAGCTACTCGTCGGGGCAAGACTGGCATCCGTTCATGCTTTATGATTTTGTTGTATTGTAATGCAACTAATTGATTATTTGAAACCCTAACTTACAACAATGTATTATTTTGCAACATAACTATATGTATGAATGGCTTTTGTTAACTTATTCTGTTGTAATATTTTATGAAATGTGTATTATTTAATATAATAATACTATGATTGTCCAATTGTGAGGTCTCCAGGAACGGGGCCTTACAAAGATTCTATGATCGGTATAAATAATACACTTGGTACCATAGAGATAGTGCCTCCATATCTTGAGTGCAAACACCATGGCACCCAGTTCCAGATCGTGAGTAGTGTAATTCCTTTCATGCTCGTTCAACGGTTTAGATGCTATGCAATTACCTTGTCTCGTTGCATTAACACACATCCAGCCCCTGACGCAAAGCGTCACAATAAACTACGAAATCTTCAACGCCTTCTAGTAGGGCAAGGACAGGTGCGCTGCATAGTTTCTCCTTGAGCACTTCAAAAGCTTTGTTCTATTCTTTTCCCCCTACAAAGGCCGTATTTCTTCTTAGTCAAGGCGGTCAGTGGCTGAATGATTCGCGAGAAGTCTTTGATAAACCTCCCGTAGTATTATAAGGCCCCGATCCAGGGAAACCCCACAGTTGGTTATTCATAGCATATAACACATTAAAAATACATTGAAGTAAGAAAACATGGCAGCGGAATAGTTAATCAAAAATCATTTCATGCATTAATAACAACTTTTGCTAGGAAACACATAGTTGTTACAAGTTTCAAAGAGATAACTTAGTTGCATTACAAGGCAAAAATCTCATTTCTACATAACATGGATGCCAATCTTTATTTGCAAGCAGCTTCAACCTCGTGCCACCCCCAACAACATCATTACCTGCCAACTGATATGCAAAAAAAAAGTCAGCATTGCTTAGTGAGTTCTAGTTTTGATAATATAGAAAAATATACATTTTGTAAGCTTCACTTGGTGTTCATCCATAATTATACATAATCATTGTTTAAGAGATTCATTATCTTCTTTCTTTTATTATCTTTCTGTTTCATTAATCAGGATTGCACAAAGCAAGAGCCTACATTGTTTGTTGGCAACAATGCCGAACCCCTATCAGTACACATTTATAAGTGGTAGCTAACCCCTGACAGTAACCCACACTTCTAGGCCCGAAGCCTGCTCATGAATACAGGTCCCATTTAATTATTGGTCAATCATAAGGATTAGACCCTAGATGTACATCCTAAATAGCCACACACATCAGTTGAGCTAACGACACAAGGTTGTGCACCTCATTCCATTGTGCTTGCAAGGCTTTTCATTTATTATAAGGGCCAGGGGTAACATTCATTAGGTTACAATGTCTTTCTTTTATTCCTTTATGACCACTTGATTATTAATAATACTTTTAATATATCCATTGCCTTATAATCACATAACATGAAATAGTACATATTATCCATAACAACAGCCCATAGGAAAAGGATACAACATTAGTGTTAGAATTTACACTATATACCTAGTTCACAACTAACTAACTATAACACCCAACACATGTAACTTAACAAACATACAATTTAAGCCCCTAAACCTATGCTAACTATCAATTAGCAAACACAACACTAATACTAATACTTCCAAGGCAAACATATGCTTCGGAAGATTTTAAGCTTCAGAAGATTTTAAGCTTCAGAAGATTTTAATCTTCGAAAGATTAGAAAACATAAGCTTTGGAAGAAAAGCAAACATAAGCTTTGGAAGAAAAGCAAACATAAGCTTCAGAAGAAAAGCAAATATAAGCTTCCATTAAAACATAAGTACCAGTCACTTATTTCTTTACCCAAAATTCCAGATAAACCTAAGTGTTCACAGTGCATGAAATAGGTATATAGCGGATGACTTAAATACTAAGTGTCCACAAAGGATAGCCAAAGTCCACAACGGACGACCAAAGTCCACAGCGCATGAGTAAAATACTAAGTATGTCAACAGTGAGTGACTTAAAATATATAAGTGTCCACAGCGGACAACCAAGTACACAACGGACAGTCTAAATGCCTAAGTGTCCATAGCGGACACCTTATCAATGCTCAAGTGTCCACAGCTGACAGCTAATGTCCACAGCGGAGAACAAGTTCATCACCTACAATCCAATCTTGTGCAGTTTCTAGTCCCATACACCATCTTAAGCGTATTCTTAGCTTGGATCTACCAGTTACACACTTAAAACATAACAAGCAACCATTCAACATCATAGGACTTAAAAGAAAACCTTCATCTTTCATAAACAGTCGTATTTTCAAGGAAAATCATAGTATGGTTCAGAAACATCATTTTAATATACATATCAGCCCAAAAGTAGAAAACATGTAAAAGAAGGGATCTAGAACTCACCTTAAACGGCCTTTGAGCAAAACACCGCAAACTCGAGAGCAAACCCAGAGTTCTAACACTAAACACACGTAAAGACGCAACTAAACACATAGAAACACACAGAAATCGGTCCAGAAGCTTGAACCCGACTGAAATCCGAGAAGAAACATAATTAAATCTTACCTTCTGGGATAATTCTTCTAATTCTCACTCTATAAACCGGTGGGAGTCCTTTATCTCACTCTATCCGTATGATTTGAGTGCATGGGGAGAGTATGGGCGCCCTTACCTCTTTTTAACCCCATTATGGGCCTGTTTGCCCCTTGTATAGTTTAACCCTTGCTTGTTGAAATAAATCCCTTTTTGCCCCTTACTTTTCTTTCCTTTTCCTTCTCTTTTTTTTTTTCGGGTGTTACAAGTCCACCCCCCTTATATAGGTTTCGTCCCTGAAACCTGTCACTCTTTAAAGAGATCTAGGTAGTGCCGTCTCATTTCTTCTTCTGACTCCCAAGTGGCCTTCGATCCCTTGCGATACTTCCATTGCACTTTACTTGGCTAATCACTTTATTCCTTACCATTTCTCCTGGTCCAAAATAGCCACTGGTTGCTCCACGTAATTCAATCTTTCATCAACCTCAATGTCTGTGAGAGGAATAACATCTCCTTCTGCCAAGCACTTCCGTAAGTGAGATACATGGAACGTAGGATGAATCCCATGCAGCTCATCGGGAAGTTCCAGCTGTATGCCACTTCACCAACTCTGGCAATGATTTTGAATGGCCCGATATACCTTTGGCTCAACTTCCCTCGCTTTCAGAACCTGATAATCCCTTTCCAAGGAGATACCTGCAACATCACCTTATCTCTCACTTGGAACTCAATTGGCCTCCTTCTCTTATCAGCATAGGACTTCTACCGGTTCTTAGTTGCCTTCATAAAAGCCATGATCTTTCCCAACTTCTTTGACGTGGTTTCAATGATCTCGATACTCCCCAACTCCTTCAGCCTGATATCACCCCAACACACTGGGGTTTTGCATCGTCTCCCATACAACATTTCGAATGGTGGCATGCCAATACTGGCATGATAACTATTCATGTAGGAGAACTCTGCCAATGATAGGTGTTCATCACAACTTCCACCAAAATAAATAACGCATGCCCGGAGCATGTCCTCCAAGGTCTGAATGGTTTGTTCTGATTGACCGTCTGTCTGAGGGTAGTAAGCTGTGCTAATGTGTAACCTCGTTCCATCGCATCATGAAATTTCTTCTAGAACTTGGACGTGAACCGAGTGCCCCTATCAGAAACAATAGACACCGGCACCCATGACAAGTTACAATCTCCTTGATGAACACTCTGCCAACCTTTCTTACAAGCAAGTCTCTCAGGATTGGCAAGAAATGAGCACTCTTCGTCAAACAGTCTACAATCACCCAAATGGTATCGCATCCTCTCTCCGTACGAGGCAATTTGTGATGAAGTCCATGGGATGTGTTTCCACTTTCATTCTGGTATATCCAAGGGTTGGATCTTCTGTATGGTTTCTGATGCTCTGCCTTCACTTGTAAACAGGTCAGGCACTTACTCACGTACTCCACCATGTCACGCTTCATCCCTGGCCACCAATAATCCTTCTTCAGGTCATGATACATCTTTGTAGCACCAGGATGAATGGAATACCATGTTTTGTGAGCCTCATCCATAATCCTTCCCCTTAGATCCCCATAACGAGGAATCACATTCGCCCGGATCGGGTTCTAACACCAAGGGTTTTCTCCCCTAAATCCGTTACCTGCCCCTTCATTTGTTCAGAGTTGATCCTATCGTCTTTCAGAGTCTCATCTTGGAATTCTCTGATTTGATCCATGACATCTGACTCACAACCAACTGGCAAGCCTTCACCCAAATTGGTCCAGGTCTTTCCTTTCAACTGAGGGCATCAGCCACCACGTTCGCCTTGCCCGGATGATAGTGGATTTCGCAATCATAATCCTTGATCAACTCTAACTACCTTCTTTCCTCATGTTAAGATCCTTTTGTTAGAAGAAATACTTCAAGCTTTTGTGATCAGTGTAGATGGGGCACTTCGTCCGTACAAGTAGTGCCTCCAAATCTTCAATGCAAAGACCACAGCCGCCAAATCCAAATCATGAGTAGGGTAGTTAACCTCATGGATCTTCAATTGTCGAGACGCATAAGCTACAACCTTACCTCGTTGCATCAACACGCACCCTAAGCCCAACCGTGATACATCTGAATATACCATCAAGTCATCATTCCCTTCAGGCAATGTCAAGACTAGGACTTGAGTTAACCTCATCTTCAACTCTTGAAACGCACTCTCCTGATCAGAACCCCATTCAAACTTTACATCCTTGCGAGTCAACTTAGTCAACGGGGTGGCCACCTTAGAGAAGTCTTGAATAAATCTTCCGTAGTAACCCGCCAAGCCCAGGAAACTATGGATCTCGGATGGTGTCCTTGGGGACTACCATTGCATTACAGCTTCGACCTTTGCAGGGTCCACCATTATTCCTTCGAGGTTAATCACATGGCCCGGAAATTGAACCTCTCGTAGCCAAAATGCACACTTAGAGAACTTTGAGTACAATTTCTCGTTTCTAAGTGTCTCTAGCACCTCCTTGAGATGACAGGCATGCTCCTCCTTACTCTTTTTGTAGATCAGAATATCATCAATGAATATGATACCGATCTGTCTAGCATCAATCGGCATACCCGATTCATAGGTCCATAAAGGCAGCCGGTACGTTGGTTAAAACAAAAGACATCACGAGAAACTTGTAGTGCCCATAACAAGTGCGAAAGGTTGTCTTAGGGATATCCTACTCCTTCATCTTCATTTGATGATACCCCGATCGAAGGTCTATCCTGGAGAAACCAAGCACCCAGGAGCTGATCAAACAAGTCGTCAATCCTTGGTAACGGATACCGGTTCTTCACAATCAGTTGTTCAGCTGATGGTAGTTGATGCACATCTCATACTACCATCCTTCTTCTCACAAATAAAACCGAAGAACTCCATGGAGAGATACCCGGTCGAATAAAGCCCTTATCCAGAAGACCTTGCAGTTGCGTCATCAACTCTTTGAGTTCAGATAGAGCCAACTGGTATGATGCCTTGGTGACGGGTTACGCTCCTGGTGTCAAGTCAATCTGAAACTCGTTTTCTCTATCGGGTGGGACCCCTGGCAGGTCTTCAGGAAACACATAGGGAAATCGCATACTACCGGCACGTCTGACAGTTGAGGCATGGTAGCATCCACATCCTTCATATAAGCCAGGTAGGCACCACACCCTCGCCTTATAAACTTCTCTACCGTGATCATAGATATCACTGCAGAGTGATGCATTCCTTGTCCCCGTGAACTGTAACCAAACTGCCGTCAGGCGCAATCAGACAAATCATCTTCTTTCGACACACATATTCGCTTCATAGGTCGCCAACCAATCCATCCCTAACCACCTCATCAAAACCTCCTAGGGCCATCATATACAATCTAGCAAGAAACTTATGACCGTCCAATTCTATAAGGCAGTCGTCTAACATATCAATCACCTTGGTAGAGTTTCCTATCGTAGCCTCTACTTGGAAAGGCACATCTATCTTCCTACTCTTACCATGCATTACACGACAAAAGGCAGCAGATACAAAGCTCCAACTAGCACCCGAATCAAAGAGCACGGAACAATACAATGGTTTACCAAAAACGCACCTGAAACTACTTTACGCTCTACTCTGGCTTCTTCCCTGGTTATGCTAAATGCCCTGGCCTATTCTTTGGTGCTCTCACTCTTCCCTTTCTCCCCCATAGTCTGGGTCCCTGAGCTTCCTACTCCACCTATCTTGCACACCCGGCTCGAGTGGCTACCTCTCCGTATTGGTAGCATCTCGGTACTCTGCACTCCTTAGCATAATGGCCCTCGCCTCCATACTTGAAATACCTATTCTTCCCCATTCTACATTCACCCATGTGACTCTTCCCACACTTCTACACCCACTTGGTCATTCCATTCCTTTGTTCTGGGCGACGGTCGTCAACCCTCATCTTCTTCTCCCCAATTCCATAGTTGTCATTCCTAAACCTCTTTCCATTACCATTCCTATTCCAACTCTTCTTGAATTTCCTCTGGACTGCACAAGGTCCCTATCATCATACAATCTCCCCACCAAATCTACCACCAACCTAAACATGCTCCGTCTAGCGGCTATCATGTTCCTCCTAATGTCCACTGGCAAACCTTGCATGTACTCTAATCTTTTGGACACCAGAGTTACCAGATCTGGCACAAGTCTGCAAGTTCATTGAACTTGGAGGTGTACTCTTGATGAGTCATGTTCCGGCCTCCAAATGCAAGAACCCTTCTTAATTTTGTCCAACTCTCGATGTGGACAATACTCCTCCAGCAGAACTCCTTCAATCCGACCACCTATCTTTGCTATGGATAGTTTCCTATCGGCTTAAACGATGTTGTCCCACCAGCATAGTGCCGAGTCAACGAAAGAAAGGGAGACAAACTTCACCTTGATCCTCCCGACATTCACTGATGTCCAGGACTGCTTCCATCTCCCGAACCCAACATGACCAGCAGTAGCATTGCCATTACCGTCAAAGGTTGGGGGTTGCATCTTTGAAACGCCTATAGCTGCACCCTTAGCAGTCTCCTGTCTCCTCCTCACTATCATCATCATGAATTATCACCTTTGGGCTAGATGGGCTCTTCTTCAGCTTCCTCAGTCCTTTCAGGGACTTTCTTGATTTCCCTTCCTCCTTCTTCCCCATATCCTCGGCTCTCATACCCCATCCTTTACAGCCTTCAACACTTCAGTCACCACCGAAGGTAACACATTCGGGGAATACTTTCAAGTATTCAGACACCACTGGTATCTCCTCATTCTTATTCTTCCCCTCGGTCTTATTGCATAGACTATGAAGGCTGTGCATCCCTTGTTGAGACTCTGGTAGCCTTTATGTGGGATACGTAGGACATAGCATGTCACTCCTTCACCAGGAAATATTAGTGTTTTCTTATCGATAATGGTATCTTAAGCAACGTTCGTCGCACACGAAGTCACTTTTTCTTAGCCAACCAGTCCATCTCCACGACCACATAAAAACTCCTAGCGTTATAGGCATCAAATCTATCTTAAATGAATACCTTAATTCCATGATGCAGTCTCTGATGAGTTCAGTAGTTTCTATATTTTACAGTCAGCTAATTCTACGGTGTACACGTCAGTTAGGGTACAAGCTTTTAAATCAATCAAAGGCCTAAAGGTAGTAGAAATGAAACTACTTGTCACTCTAATATCAAATAGAACAATAGCAGGATGGTTGTTTATGAGAAACATACCGTTAACCACATCAGGTTCCTTACGAGCACCATTTGGATCCATCACGAATGCTCTTCCCTTGGGTTGTTAGATCTGGCTTCCTTATCCCTTGCTAGTTAGGACATTTGTTCCTCATGTGTCTTGGATCCCACACTCGTTACGTTGCTTACCCGATTCATACGTACAGTTCTTAATCAAATGACCAGTTGGTTACACCTAAAAACAAGGCATCGGGTTGCACTCCCCTTGGTGATGTAGTTCGCACTTGCTGCAAAAGGGGCTTGTACCTAATTACAGCTTCCAAACCCTTCCACCATTATCATCACACCTTACACCTTCACCAGTTCTCTTGCTTGAGCTACCACTATTGCCGATCGTCTTCTTAGCATCGAACCACTTCTTTTTCTCACCCATTGCCTTCTTCTTGTCCTATGTTTTCATATGTTCTGTCTATCCAGCTCTAACCAGGTCATAAGTCAAGCTGCTGGTGAAATCATCCGTTGCTTGTAGGGTTGTCGGCCTGGAAGACCAGACCATGCCTCTAACTCTAGGATGTAATCCCCAGATGAAACAAGCTACACCTTTAGTTTCTGGTGTCACCAGGTGAGGCACCAGTCGAGACAAAGCCAAGAACCGGTTGCTATACTTGATGTAATTCGAGCCTTTCATCTCCAAATTCAGAAATTCGACCTCCAGATCTCTAGTTGATTGATTAGACAGTACTTGTTGGTTATCAGCTCTCTGAATTAAGACCATTTCATTCATCCTTCAGCATTCCTGCCTCGAGTCTGAATGATATTTTTCAACCACTCCAGTGCTGGTCCTTTGAGTGATTATGAGGCAAACTTAATCATCTGCTTGGTCTTGCATTTGCTGATGTCCAATACGGTTCAATCTCATTCAACCACTGGTAAGTCTCAATTGCACCTCAGTGTCATAGAAATTCTTTGGTTACAAGCCATGAAGGTTTTGTAGGAACACCCATTCCTTATCTCTTCAGCATCATCAGTGTTGCCTTCATCATATCCAGGTCCTCAGCTTTCGGTTGCATTTCGCGGTCTGCATTGATCTGGGCGATAATAGTTGGAATAGCATTAGCGATGTGCTGAGCCACCAGATTAGTAATTCTTTTCATTCTCGAGGTTGACAGTCTCTCCACGTGGTGTTTCTGGTGGAGTAGGTGGTTGGTTTCCACCCTGGTTCCTAGTTCATCCAGCTTCCTCATTTCTTCCCCTGGCGCTCCTCTCCTTCCACTACAAACTCCTCGTCTAGGTGGCATTCTGGTGTCATCATAGATAAACTTATTTAGTATCTCATAAATTGGTTTCAAGTATCTCATTACATTGATTTTTACTCCTATTAGTCATGTTCACCAAATACATGAGAATTCATATTACACACTACAAGACATGTATAGATGTTTCATTCAAGTTATATGGAGTTAATTATTTTTATGGGGCAACCAAATTTGATTTCTTTGAAATATACGCTTGCATACACTTATTTAGACTCCTGCAAAGTTAGTTCCAAAAAAAAAGAGAATTCATAAACCAACAAAAGTAGCAACAACCAAACAAAGTAGTAGTAGTGTCATAGTATCACAAATTGGAAGGTTCCATCACCCCTTTATAAATAATAATAGTGTCTGAGATAAATAAAATAGTCTCTTAAATTAGTTCAGTGATCTCCTCTTGGAGCTCAGATAGCACTCCCGTCTTCACTGCCACTTCTTCTTCAACCACCCGAACCATCTAGAACTCTTCTTCGTCTGCTCCTGTTCCATTTGTTGCACACCATGAGACGCCATCATCGCCTGAAATTGGGCGGACTGTGAAGTTCGAGTAGCATGTTGAAGAGTGACTCGTGACGCTGGATAGTCTGGAGTATCTCTCCTAGAGTAGGGTTGGAAAGACCAAAATCACTAGCCAGACGGCTAGACTGGGAGTAGGGATCTCCAGCAAGGACGCTTGGGCTGTCATACATGCTACGCCTAGGTGGCATCCAGTATTCGTCATGCGGGCGGTGTCTGGCATGGTCAATCAATGAAGGTGCTGGTGCAGGAGCCATCGCGGGAGGAGGTGGAGGGGGCGGCATCCTAAAGGAAATAGATGCTCCTGGCCTAGTGCTCTTACGTGGCCGTGTGATGACATGAGGACCTATTCCCTATCGGTGGGATAGGTGAGTCAATAGGTGTAGGGACATGTGGCGAGTGGGAGCACGTTCGACTCCTATCCCTGGATTATACTGCGACCGAGGTGTGGTTTCATAAGTCTACCCACGGGGGCAATCTCTTCAGCTGGGTATGCAGGCGCTTTTCCTTTGTCTGCCATAATCTTGAAATCCTGTAAGATTATCATGAGTAATTTGGTTTCTCATAGCTCATGATAATACTAATGATAACAAATAATAATAATAATAATACTAATACTAATAATAATAATAATAATAATAATAATAATAATAATAATAATAATAATAATAATAATAATAATAATAATAATAATAATGATGATGATGATGATGATGATGGCAGTAGTATCCATAATGGTATCTGCACAGGGTTACAAAGGTATAAAAAGACAGTTTATAAAGCCTAACCACACGAAAACATTTCCCAAATCATTTACCCCATTAAAATAATCATTTTATTATCACTTAGGTCTTTATGCCGGAGTTCACATGTCTGGTAAATTTGTGATTACATTGATCAAGTGCAATCACCAATTACCCAACCCATTTACTCCAACATATCTAAAAACAAGGACAGTCCTAAGGTATCAGGGTTGTTGCCTAGGGTCTACTAAGGTATTCCCGACTTCTCTACAACCTTTGGCTTTGATATCAATCTGTCACACCACGGGTCCAAGGAGGGTAGGCATCACAGACTGGAAATATACATGGAAGCGGAAACTAACCATCACAAGAGCGCATAAGGAGAGAAATCACATGACATTACATTAAATAACTTAACTGGGCTGTAAAAGTCTAGCCCATAACGTAAGGAAAAAGCCCAATACAAAATATTTAAAAGGTCAACAGACAGTGAAATCAAATTGTCCAAAATAATGTCATAAGTAATCACAAATACTAGGTCATCCGTATGTATTTCTCTAATCAAACCAAGCGTCCATCAAAGATTACCTGAAACATGCTCAAAAAGTTTTGGGTCAACTATAAAGTTGGTGAATTCAAGTGCTTAAGTTTGAAAAAAAAGGACTCTTAGAATACATAAGTTAGTTTTAAAAGCATAAGTATCTCTGTTGTGGGGTCACAATCAACCCTGCACTTAGTCACGGCTAGCCTCTTCGAAACTTGTGTTAATGCAACCCAGAGGGAAAACTGAGCCTCAAATAGTGCACCATCCCTCAGGATGGTTCACCATATCTTTAATACCTATTACATGACACAAACGACCCGCAGGATCGTAGTGTGGTACCTTCCTATTAAGTCATTGGGTCATGATGGAAGGCATGTGCGTGGGGGATCCCAAGTAGATCTACCCATATAGAACAAGCGGTTTACACAAGAAAAAGATTCAAGTACTATTACCCTATCATCAAGATAAAAGTAGCAAGCTATATGTTCTTAGATTATTGTAGGTGTAACTAGGTGTGTTTTATGGTCACAAGGTTATCTATCTTCATTCCTTAGAGTTTGCGTTAAAATGTTTCCTTTTAGAAAAGTTAAGGTTTCATCATGTGAATGACAAGTTTTATGATTTTATCAATTTTTGAAGGTGATAATAAGTTTAACAAGTGTTTTTCATTATAGGCAGGTCGAAATTTAGGTGAAATCGCAGAATTTACACTTTGGTCCCTCAAGTTTTAAAATTTACAATTTTATCCTAAAGTTTAATTTTTATCCATTTCTTCCATCCTTTCAACCAAAATCTCATCCTGGGGTTCAAAATTACTAAAATAACATCAACTTATTGGTTTAGGCTTTTTACCCTATTTTTTTGAAATTTTATATAAAATCACCCGGTTTAGGCTTGTTTTGTTAAATAAATCCATAAAAATCACATATTATCCCAATAAATCACCAAATTCGATTTTTAACACTAAAATACTTATTTTAGGGCTTGGAACTTTTTAAAGTTGTAAATTTTAAGATTTGACCATATTTGAGAACTTACCACCTTTCGGGTCCTTAATTTCACCCATTTAGTCTATAATACCACTCCTTTTAACATGTTTATCCAATGTCACGAATTTTAAATGTTTAATATCACCAAACTACTGGAAAAAAGAATTAGTTCATGGATTGTTCATTTACTGTTTTGAGCAGATCTTAACATGGGTTTAGGGGTTTCCAAAACAATGGGGTTTTTGGTGCTTAAACTCATGAGATATGGGGTTTTCAGGGGTTGTAAACGTGAGCACCAACCTTGGTTCATGATCTACTTCAAAAGATACTTTGTAAGATGTTGAAAGTTCCCAAAGTCTAGTGGTAATCTCAAAAGTTTATGTTTTGAAAATAGAAGTAAGATTTGGTAGAAAAGAGAGGAAAAACTCAAGAAATGGCTTTATTCGGGTTCATTGATGCTTACACTCCAGAAGTTTTGTGCTTTTCGAATGATTTGGAGAGTGTGAGAGCTTTGGTTCACAAACTTGGGCTGGAACTCCTTGCTCTTGCAAGAACCTTGCGTGAAAACTCACTTTAGCTCACCTTCTAGCTTGTTTTGCACTCGGTTGATTTCGGTGGTGCTAACCTTTGATTCTTGAGGCTGGAATGGAGATAATTGCAGATATTTGGGAGTTCTTTGGCTGATTTAATGAAAGAGAGAGAGAGGAATGGAGTGGGGTAAAGTTTGCATGTATGGTGAAGAGGGGGAGTGGAGTGCGTAAGTGGGTTTGGGGGTTTAAGGGGGAGAGGTGGTTGGTGGATGGGGGCAGCCGAGGTGAGTGGAGGGGGGGGGGTTTGTTTTATATTATTTTTTTTGTAATTTTATTATCTAGTGTAGAAGATGGTAATTTCTAGTTATAAGTTTTAAGTGTATTATTACATATGCATGCATGTGTGCCGAAAATAGGTGTGTATACACACACAAATGATTGTTTTGTTTAAAGTTCTAATTTTTTTAGAGTAGATTTACTATTTTTCTAAAATCACTTAATGATTTCTAGACTAAAGCTAGTCACAGTGGGATCTTCTAAGGCAATTAAGCATGTAAACGATTAACATAGAAGAAGAAAATGAAAATGAAATAATGCTAGATTAAATTAAAGTTTAAAGTAGAACCAAGAAGTCAGTTATTACACAATAAGAATCAAAAATCAAATTATAATTACGAAATGAATGTAATCACACGTCAAACATGAAATTCATTATATGATTGATGAAAAAGAAGTGAAATCAAGGTAACACGACCAAGAAGATAACATTTCTTTTTATTTCAAAAGAAATTGGGCTGTTTTAGATTTGTGCATCAAAGTATTCGTGAAAGCTTAATAAAATATATGAAAAAAGAGATACTTATACAAAATCATTAAACAACAATAGTTATCGCAGGAATAGTTTTTGCTATCCATAACAACCTTTCATACTATTCCATTTCTATTCTCAAGACTTCTGAACTCCTTTCTACACTAATCTAGTTAAATCCGATTATAATAATCACTGAAATCAAACTAAACGGCCCCAAAGGGAAAATAGTATCTACTTTCAAATAGAAACCAAAACCGGACATGAAAATAAACAAATCACCTTTTAAATTGATCCGCTCCTACACAAAATGCATCGACAACACTCCACAACTGTTTTCGAACACTCTTGCTCACAAATCCACTGATCCACTAAATCCTTATTAAGCACTAGACCATGGATACGAGTCGTAAAGGATCAAAAAACCACTCGTATTCACTTAATAAGAATCGAGAATCAATTTATAGTTACAGAATGAATATAATCACATGTCAAACATGAAAGTTAATGTATGATTGATGTAAAAGAAGTCAAATCAAGGTAACACGAGCAAGAAGATAAGATTTCTTTTTATTTCAATTGAAATTGGCCGATTATAGTTTTGTGTATCAAAGTATACGTGAAATCTTAATAAAATACATTAAAAAGGAACTTGTTATACAAAAACAGTAAAGAACAATATTTCTCGCATGGATAGTTTTTGTTATCCGTAACAACCTTTCATACTATACCATTTCGATTCTCAAGCCATCCACACACCTCCCTTAACTAATCTAATTGAATTCGATTATAATGATCAATGAAATCAAACTAAACAACCACAAAGGGAACATAGTATCTAAATTAAATAGAAAGCAAAACCGAGCATGAAAATAAACAGTTCATCTTAAAAATCGATCCACTCTTGAACAAAATGCATCCACAACACTCCACAACCATCTTCAAACACTCTTGCACTGTCACACCCGGGCCTAGAAGAGGGTGGGAAGTCGCAGATTAGCAATATACATGGCAGCGGAAACAAACCACACAAGAGCACACAAGGAGAGAAATCACAATGGCATTACATTACATAAATTTTGTCCATTACAAAATTATCCAAGTTAACACCAACAAATCCAAATGTCTCAAATGTTTTAAATGTCCTAGTAATGCTAGGGGGTAGTCACGGTACTAAGCCAGCTTTAGATTCTTCATAAAAGCCAAGCTCATCAAGGATTACTGAAACATGCTCAAAAAAAATTTGTGTCAACTAAAAAGTTGGTGAGTTCAAGTGTTTAAAGTTTAAAAACAAAAGGACTCATTGAATCCAAAGTTAAGTTTAAAAACATAGTATCACAGTTGTGGGATCACAATCAACCTGCACTCAGCCCGGCTAGCCTCTTCTAAACTTGTGTTGCCGGTATATCCATAGGGGAAACTGAGCCTCAGAACAGTATACCATACCTGTCGGGTGGTACACCATAGTATCTTATAAAAAAACATGTTACATGCCACAACGACCCCGCAGGATCTCAGTGTGGTACCCTTCTCATCGGAAGGCACTATGCGTGGGGGATTTCTACGTTGTTGGTATACTAGTCGAGACCGACTTGGCCGCTTGCCCTTGGGTGAATATAATTTGGATATGTTGGGCTTGGACTTATATTGGACTTGGAATTGTCTTGGACTTGGAATGGCCTTGGACTTGGATTGAATTTGGACTTGTGTTGATATCTTGACTGCTATGTACTTCATTCACATACAATTTTCTGTACATGTTATACACGGCAAAACATTTATACTTTTAAACCTGTGAACTCACCAACGTATGTTGACTGTTTAGAGCATGTCTTTTCAGGTAATGAGACTTAGGTGCTTGGCTGTGGACATTAGTCAAGACCGCTCCTTTGGGAGCAATATACACTTCATGAGACGTTTGGACTTGTTTTGGGCTTGTTTGTTTGTTGAAGTGTAATTGTTGTATTTGTACTTGGGATTGTTTGATGCTTGTGATGACATGTTTTCGAATGGAACTTTGGATTATTTATGCATTTATGGTATGATGTTTTGGAATTGACTGTACTTGACACGTGTTCCTATGTGTCGGGTGACGTCATGACCCATTTACGAAGAATACCTTTAGTTATTCTCTTAAACCCCCAATGTGTTATGACGATCCCGTCCGTCGCATCCTCGTGTTTCCGCTTCTAGCGAGGGTGTGACACTCTCGGCCCTTGGCCTCTTGCAATCCCTGCTCAGATGGCCCTCTTCACCACAGTTATAACACCTCATCACCCCACACTCTCTTGCCATATGACCGGGCTTCCCACACTTGAAGCAGAGATTCAGTCCCCACTTACACTCCCTTGTATGTTCCTTCCTGCACTTACCACACCTCTTCATTCCCGTACCTGATGTTACTACCCTTCGATCATCCACCCTTGCCCTCTTGTTATATGGAGTGAAACCACTATGACCAAACCGCTTCCCATTCTAGTTCCTGAGATCACCACCCTTTTTACTCACCTCTACCACTGCCACCTCTCTTTCATCATACAACCTCCCTGTCAGATCAACCACTGACCTAAAAGCACTCGGCTGGGCGGCAATCATGTGCCTGCGGATGTCTGCCAGCAAACCCTGGATATACCACTTGATCTTCCTTGACACTGGCATCACCTGATCCGGCACCAGCCTTGCCATCTCATTGAACTTAGTAGTCTACTGCTGGTGTGTCATGGTTCCCGCCTTCAGCTGTAAGAACTCTCTCTGAATCTTGTCAAGCTCCCTATGAGGACAAAACTCCTCGATCACCATCTTCTTTAACTCACTCCACCATATTCTCCCAATCACCCTGCTACCCTCGGCCTGGACAATATTGTCCCACCAGCATAAGGCCGAGTCCACGAATGAGTGGGTAGCAAACTTCACCTTTTGATCTCCCTATATTCGCTGATATCCAACACAACCTCCATCTCCCTCACCATCGGTGAGCAGCAGCAGCATTCCCGTTACCATCAAAAGTCGGGGGCATGCATCTTTGAAATGCATATATAACTACACCCTTGGCAGTTTCCTGCATCGCTTCCTCTTCCTCTTCATCACTGGAGACAACCATCTCAGTTTCTGGTTGCTCCCCTTCACCTGAACCTCTCCCAATGGTCGTCCTCTGTCACACCCTCAAATTCCAGGTGCAGGGTTTTACCAAGAGGCGTGTGACAAGCCAGGATCTCAGTCATTAGTTACTCAGAACGACTCTATATGCAACATTTAAACAAATCAAAGTTTAAAACTTTAAAATATTTACGGAAGCATTTTGTTAATAACCCAAACACCCACTAAAAGTAAACTGCGCAAACACGCGCCCAAACCAAAGTACGTAAGTAAATGCTAAATTAAAAGTAAACAATGTTTGAACAAAGCATGCTTGACACGTGCGTGCTCCTAAGGACAGCTGCTAGAAACGACCTGAAAAAAGCATACTAAAAGTGTCAACACGATGGTTGGTGAGTTCAAGAGTTTGTAATCAATCATAAGCAGTACGTTAGTAAAAAAATAAACAAGTGCGTTGAAATAGATAGCTAGTCTAATTTCATTAGTAAAGAACAATAGTGATTTCGCGATCGAAGCTAACTATGTTTGTCTGTTTGCCTCCCGCCACGACATACCAGGTCATGACGCTGTTAGTCGTTTAGGACAATATTGCACCCATTGACTTCGGTCACCCAGGTGGGGCTTGACAGACCTAGTAGTACTACCCAAGATTTCCCGCTAGATTCCTTAATTAACGATCCGAAAGTGTGAGGACTTTCTATGGTATAACCCACTATGTCTTACCAAGCACATGTTATAACAGTAAAGAATTTTAAAACCAAGTATGCTTTCTCCCTTAAAAGAGAAGTAAGTAAAAGTGCGGCATTAAACTCACCTGGTGCGCAAACGAATGATTGTAAAAGCTAATGATGAGTGGAAAGACAACCCTTCAAAGGTTACCTAGAACACACAAGTACATAAGTACGTGTACACAGAAAACTTAACATGTCACACCCTCAAAATCCATGTGCGGAGTTTTACCGCGAGGCGTGTGAACAAACCAGGATCACAGTCAATAGTTACTTAGAACGACACTATATGCCACATTAAAAATAAAACCAACCAAAGTTCAAACTTTAAAAACATGCGGAAGCGTTTTGTAAATAAGACAAACCCAAAATATAAAAAAATGCATATTTGGCAAAACATGCGCCAACCCAAATATTTAAACACTCATAAATAGATACCAACAAATACGTCTTTAAAATAGAGTCTTAGAATGCATGCTGGACCCGTGTGGTGCTCCTAATGGCAAGCAGAGTTAACAACCTGAGAATAGCATACTAAAATGTCAACACAATGGTTGGTGAGTTCAAGAGTTTGCGTTTATCATAAACAATAACATTTACATAACATAAGAAGTGCATTGAAATAGATAGCTAGTCTATATTCACAAGTAATAACTATATTGATTTCGCGATCGAAGCTGATTGTGTTGCGTTTGTTGCCTCCCGTCACGACTTACCAGGTCGTGACGATATTTGTGTCTAGGACAATATTGCACCCGTTTGACCTCGAGTCGCACAGGTGGGCTCGTCAGACCCAGTAGTACTACCCAAGATTTCCCGCTAGTTACCATTATTAACGATCCGAAAGTGTGAGGACTTTCAAGGTATTAAGCACTATGTTAAAACATACACAGCTTATAATAATAAAATAGCGTTTGAGTACAAGTATGCTACCTCCCCCAAGAAGAAGGTTTATAAAAATAGAGGGGCATGAACTCACCTGGTGTGTAAAGATAATAACTAAAGAGAACTGGTGATAGGTGCAAAGACAACCCTTCAAAGATTACCTAGAACACAAGAGTACATAAGTACGTGTTCACAGAATCATAATGAAACCCTAAGTGCTTTACAAACCAAAGAACTCAAAGTTTTAGAAGACAAGACACATTGACCCAGTTGACCCGTTTGACCCGTTGGTGACATTATAGGTGAGATTCCATTCAAACAAGCATAACAGCCTATCACACATGATTAACATACAAACTAATTACATATAACACTTCATTAACCACATGTACTAATTAGATCATCATACAGCCAGATATCATACAAGTCATGCGAATCTCAAACTATTATCATGCTCGTAACATATATAACACAAATAATACACCATACAAGATCAAATCACGCATCACATGCCATGTGAAGCCACTCACGACTTCACACCCTAAACCCTGCCAATCCTACTAAGTAGGGGCCTCAGATTCGCATGTGTGTATGATGATCATTAACATACCAATTTTCCATAGCTCGTATCATCCAAAATGTTCATTCTTAATCGACCATCAATCAACAAAAGTTCTAGCTCACCTATATGACTCATACCATGATTTTTCCATAAACAGGCCAAAACAGGTAACAAACCAAATTAACATTCATACAACCTAAACAACACATTCAACCACATTAGAAATCATCCATGAACATCTAGCATGATCCTAATGTCCCAAGCATGCTCAAATCATCATATTTAAGAATTTGCACAATTAAAGTTTCCCTTTTGGGAAAGCACATCCCAAATTCATCAAACTCACACTACATTCATGAATTCATCAATTATATACCAATCCAAGTCCATGACAACATTTAAACATGATCAACAACATCTAATTATCATGATTCATCAACTTTCATACCCAAAAGTTACTATCTTTTGTAAGGTATGAACTACAACATGCATTTTGAATTCCTAACATTCATATCAACAATTTAGCACCTAATCATCATCATAAACACATCAACAACACCAATTCATGATCAAATCACCATTTCATGCAAAATAAAGTTACTATTCTTAGTAACCAATGAACAATCCATCAAAATCCTAACTTTCTTGCACAATCGACGTTAACTAGCATATATACAATCCAACTAACATATTAACATCAACAACCAACCATCAATCGACCTCCAATTGAAATTTTCGAATGAAACTTTCGGCCAAAGTGAAAAATACATGAAAGAACACGAAATTAACCTTTAATTCGAGGAAAGAAACAAGCTTTGAGACTTCTAATGTGTTCTAACACTTGCAATCGACCAAAACCGAATGGGATTTGCTTGTTCTTATTGAATTCGCGATGGTGACGGGGTTTGGGATGGATGTCGCGGCCGTAGGGGTGATTTTAGGGTTAGGGGATTTGTTTTATTTAATCCAATTTTGCATAATTACCTTTTTACACCTTGTAGTTTGTATTTTATAAAATTAGTCTTTTAAAATCTTTTTAAAGGTGTTTTTAACTACTAAACACAATTATTATTAGTCACAAATAATAATCATGTGTAATTTCATTTGTCACACAACACACGAAATAAATATAACACGTTGTCACATTACGCGATAAAATTACAGTTAACATTTAAATCACATAAGCATAACTTAAAAATCACCTTATTAACTTAGTTATCATAAATTTAACATTACTGATTGTTATTAAGTCACCAACGTTCAACGACAACGAGTGTGTGTGCACGACACGTGTATGCAAGACTTAACGGAACTAACGGAGTTTGGTAACGGAAAATTACGGATGTCACATTATCCCCATGTTGAAAGAATTTTCGTCTCGAAAATTGCGTTACATGGTGAGTGTTCCATCACTGGTCTACTGCATTGGCACAAGTAAATTGAAATCGAGTGAGTTTTGGATGAGTTGTCACATAATCCACATGTTGAAAGAAATTTCGTCCCGAAATTTAATCAGTACCTTCGCCGGCTGGCATCGTCCTTTCGAATAGCTGAGGGTACTTAAGCTTCATTTGGTCTTCACGTTCCCACGTGAATTCTGGTCCATGTCTCGAGTTCCATCGAACTTTGGCAATGGGTATCTTGCTTTGCTTAAGTGTCTTCACCTCTCGATCCATCACCTCGACCGGTTCCTCAATGAAGCGTAACTGTTCGTCTACTTGAACTTCTTCCAGCGGTACGACCATAGTTTCAGATTTGAAACATGGAATACGTCATGGATTCCACTTAGCGAATCAGGTAAGGCTAATCGATAAGCTACTGGACCTATTCTTTCCAAGATCTCAAATGGTCCAACATATCTTGGATTTAGCTTTCCTCGCTTACCAAACCGAATCACGCCTTTCCATGGTGAGACTTTCAATAAGACTTTGTCACCAACTTGAAATTCTAGAGGTTTTGTCGCTTGTCAGCATAACTTTTCTGTCTGTCGCGCGCTGCAGCCATACGGTTTCTTATTTGCATAATCTTTTAGTGGTCTCGTGTACTCACTCAGGACCCGTTAGCAGACTGTCACCAATTTTAGCCCAACAAACTGGTGATCTACATTTTCTCCCATACAATGCTTCGAAAGGTGTCGCCTTTATGCTAGTGTGATAACTGTTATTGTAAGAAAATTCCACCAATGGTAGGTGAACTTTCCAGTTATTCCCGAAGTCAATCACACAAGCCCGTAGCATGTCCTCCAAAGTCTGTATAGTACGCTCGCTTTGACCATCAGTCTGTGGATGATAAGCGGTACTCATATCTAATCGCGTACCTAAAGCTTTCTGCATCGACTGCCAGAAGTGTGATGTGAAATGAGAATCGCGGTCAGAAATAATTGAGATCGGTACTCCATGCCTCGAAATGATCTCCTTCAAATAGAGTCGAGTTAATTTCTCCATCTTGTCTGTTTCCTTTATCGCTAGGAAATGAGCAGACTTTATGTCGCAACCAGTAGAAGTATGAGGTAACTTAGTAATAAAATCCATTGATATCTGATCCCACTTCCACGTAGGGATCTCGGGTTGTTGTAGTAGTCCAGATGGCTTTTGGTACTCCACTTTTACCTTTGAGCAGGTCAGACACTTGCTCACATAAGTAGCTACATCCGCTTTCATATTAGGCCACCAATAGTGCGCCTTCAGATCGTGATACATCTTGTCAGATCCAGGATGTATAGAGTACTTAGACTTGTGTGGCTCACTCATGACCAAGTCTCTCAGATTTCTATGTAGAGGTACCCAAAGTCTATCCATGAAGTAACGAATTCCATCCGCTTTTACTTCCAACTGTTTTTCCATTCCCCTTAACGATTCAGACCCAATGTTTTCTGCTTTCAGAGCTTCAGTCTGAGCCTCTCGGATTTGTTCAGGTAACTGTGTGCTGATAGTAAGTTGCAAAGCTCGGACACGTCAAGGCTTAGTAGTTTCTTTCCTACTCAGCGCGTCAGCAACTACGTTTGCTTTCCCTGGATGATACTTGATAGCACAATCATAGTCGTTTAACAATTCCACCCAGCGTCTTTGCCTCATGTTCAACTCCTTTTGCTCAAAGATGTGCTGAAGACTCTTGTGATCAGTGTAAATAGTGCATTTGGTACCGTACAAGTAATGTCTCCAGATCTTTAAGGCAAAAACTACCGCACCCAGTTCCAAGTCATGGGTGGTATAGTTCTTCTCATGAATCTTCAATTGTCTAGAGGCGTAAGCTATCACCTTATCCTGCTGCATCAAGACGCATCCAAGTCCTTGAATAGACGCATCGCAGTAGACTACGAAGTCATCACTACCATCTGGTAACGCTAATATTGGTGCGCTACACAGTTTCTGTTTCAGCAACTGGAAAGCAGATTCTGATTCTCACCCCATTTGTATGTTGTTCCCTTATGAGTCAAGGCTGTGAGAGGTTGTGCAATCTTAGAGAATCCTTCGATGAATCGTCGATAATATCCCGCTAATCCAAGGAATTGTCGTATCTCGCTTGGTGTCTTAGGAACAGACCAATTCTTTATCGCTTCAATCTTAGCAGGATCAACATGTATTCCCTTCTCGTTGACAATATGACCCAAGAATTGTACCTCACGTATCCAAAAATCACACTTAGAAAACTTTGCATACAATTGTTCCTTTCTAAGTAATTCCAAGATTAAACGTAAGTGCTTCTCATGTTCTTCCTCGGTCCTTGAGTATATCAGTATGTCATCAATAAAGACGATAACAAACTGATCAAGATAGGGTTTGCACACGCGATTCATGAGGTCCATGAATACTGCTGGTGCATTCGTCAACCCAAATGGCATGACCAAAAATTCATAGTGACCATATCGTGTACGGAAAGCAGTCTTCGAGATGTCCTCTTCTCGAACTCTCAGCTGATGATACCCAGACCTCAGATCAATCTTAGAGTAATAGCTTGATCCTTGCAGTTGATCAAACAAATCATCGATACGAGGTAAGGGATATCTATTCTTGATAGTGACCTTGTTCAGTTCCCTATAGTCAATGCACATTCGAAATGTACCATCCTTCTTCTTCACAAATAGAACTGGCGCTCCCCAGGGCGACGAACTCGGTCGGATGAACCCTTTATCCAACAACTCTTGTAGTTGGGCGGATAATTCCTGCAGTTCGTTCGGAGCTAACGGTACGGTGCTCTCGCAATTGGAGCGGCTCCTGGGGTCAACTCAATCTGGAATTCAACTTGACGATGAGGCGGTAATCCAGGCAGGTCTTCCGGAAACACCTCGGGAAACTCGCGAACTACGGGGATATCCTCTATCTTCTTTTCCTCGGTCTGTTTATCTGTGACGAGTGCCAATATGGCCAGTCGACCCTTTCGTAACAACTTCTGTGCCTTCATGAACAAGATGATGCCTATCACCGCACCACTCCTATCACCTCTGACCGTAAGGACTTCTTCACCAATGGGAATCCGTATGATCTTCTCGTGGCATATGACTTCCGCTTGTTTATCGGAAAGCCAATCCATGCCTACTACCACATCAAAGCTTCCTAACGTAACAGGCATGAGATCTATGGTGAATGTATGACCAGCAAGCTCTATCTTGCAGTCTCTAAGAATATGCGTTACGTGAATCTGTGTGCCGTTAGCTAACTCCACGGTGTATTTAGATTCTAAGGCTGAGGGCATATCACTTAAAAGACTACAGAACCTAGTGGACATGAAACTTCTATCGGCTCCGGTATCGAATAATACGGTAGCAAAACGACCATTAACCGAAAATTTACCAGTTAATGTTGTAGGATCGTTTAGAGCCTCACCTGAGCTAATGACGAAGGCTCTTCCTTTGGCTCCATTGTTTTTTCCACCATTGTTGTTGCCATTACCATTGTTATTATTGTTGTTGCATTGTTATTGTTGCTGTTGTTTCCATTGTTGTTGTTACCATTACCATTCCTCTTAAGTTGGGGACAGTTACATTTGTAATGGCCTTCTTTTCCGTACTCAAAACAACCTTTCGGAGTTTCTTGTGATTGTTGTGGCTTTTTCATCAGTTCACCCTGACAGTCTTTGGCTGCATGACCAATCTTCCCACAACGTTGGCACTTGAAGTTATCACATCGACCCACATGGTGGTAGTTACACCGGTTGCACTTCGGCTGTCTTCCGCCATACCCTTCGGGTCCTTGATTTGAGGGAGTTGCCTGGTTGAAGCTTCGATTGTTATCGAACTTCCATTGCTGTTGCTGACTTTGCTACTGTGGTTGAGGTTGAGATTGGCTGCTGGATGACGATCCCTTGTTGGTTGAACCATCCCACTTGCGTTTATGGTCGGGCACGCTTGCCACCGCGCCCCGCTTAGGTAATCGACCTTGCTCGACTGCTTGATAAGTCAGCCTGTGGGCTGTTCGGATAGCTTGTTGTATGGTAGTGGGGTTAGAGGCAGTTACCATACTTTGAATTTCGGGCACCAATCCCCGTATATAATGCTCAACCCTCTTGTGCATTTCATTCACCATCCCTGGGCATAAAGTGTCTAACTCATGAGTACGGGTCGTGTAGGCTTCAATTTCTGAGCCTTGCATTTTGAGTTGCCAGAACTCAATCTCCAGTTTCTGCACTTCATTTCGGGGGCAATATTCTTCGGTCATAATCCCCTTAAACTCATCCCAAGGTAGTTCATTGGCCATGGCTTGACCCAGCATTTGCACCTGGGCATTCCACCAGGAAAGTGCTGCGCCTTCCAATGTCCCGGTGGCATACTTCACCTGATCAGCAGGCGGGCAGTTGCATTTTGCGAAGACATACTCTGTCTTCTCAAACCACCTTACAAGCCCTACAGCCCCTTCCGTCCCGCTGTAGGTATGGGGTTTACAGTCCATGAAGGACTTGTAGATACATGGTGGTGGTCCTGTTTTGACAATCCCAAACATTAGTCAGATATCCTAGGCAATTAACTAGAATAATTAGTTTAACCTCTTGTTATCATTTACCTGCTGGTTGTCCCGGTTGGGCAGCAGCCACTGCTGCCTGAACATGTTCGTTAATTAATGCCGCCAATTCCACAGGCGTCATGTTTATGGCTCCGGCACCACGGCCTCCGGCGCCACGTCCACGACCACGCCCACGTCCTCTTCCACGTGCGTCCATATTTCACTTTACAATTCACAATTTCAATAATGAGTAACATCCAACACATTAATCTTATCAAGGTACAGTAAACAATAAGAAATAATGCATTCACCACAATCACAACATTTATAACAGAAATAATAACCAAAGAGAAATAAATTGCAATTGAGTCAAAAATATTCCATCAATGTCAAAATTTAAGTTTGTCAGTTGGGTGGGAAACAACCCTTCCCACATAGGTTTCAAAGAAGAGAAACACTACATAGTCTAAGTCATTTAAAAGTAGAATTAGTCCAGTACGTCAGATCCGTCACTGTCCTCATCCATCCTGCTGGTTCTTCTTCGGGAGCTTCCTCGGGTTCCTCTTCCGGGTCTTCCTCATCAGGGTCCACCAAAGGTGCAGGGGCTTCAATAACCTGAAGTGCTGCTAGCTGTGCCTCTAAATCAGCAAACCTATCATCGATCACTATGTTATGGTGATCCCGTGTGTCCATGCGCCCACAAAGTGCTACAACGTTGCCTGCCAGGGTATGATGTCCACCAATGGCCATCGAGAGTCGCTCCTGAAGTGTCTATACCTGGTAACGCAACTGACGCATCCCAGATCGTAAGGCAGAGTTCTCATCAATGAGTCCTCTAATCCGCTGTCGCTCCGTGTCTAGCGTGGCTACCAAAGCTGCAAACGCCTGCTCGAGAGGGATGCTCAAGGTAGGAAGAGTAGGCAATGCAGAGGCGGTCGATGACCTAGTCCTAGGTCGTGTAGGAGCTACTGGTGGTACGCGCTCTCTATAAGCCATACGGTTTATGTAGGTGGGGTAGAAATCCCAGTTCCGCGGAGGATCGAGCTCAGGAGGTATGAAAGGCTGATCCCAGTCTATCTCGCCAGGAGGATAAGGATGTCGGGGCCAGGTAAACCCCTATAAGGTACAGGAGACGTAGGAGGTGACTCAAATCGTGCAGGTCTGTTGCCTAAATTTCTGGACGACGATGCCATGCTGTGAAGTACGTGTTGCGTACGCCAATGAGTATACAGTAAGGAGAGTAAGGGATAAGTAACTAACAACTATGCGGTTATAGTCTAGTGTGTGTATGCAACCTAGTTCCCTATAACCAATGGATCTGATACCAATCTGTCACACCCTCAAAATCCACGTGCGGAGTTTTACCGCGAGGCGTGTGAACAAACCAGGATCACAGTCAATAGTTACTTAGAACGACACTATATGCCACATTAAAAATAAAACCAACCAAAGTTCAAACTTTAAAAACATGCGGAAGCGTTTTGTAAATAAGACAAACCCAAAATATAAAAAAATGCATATTTGGCAAAACATGCGCCAACCCAAATATTTAAACACACATAAATAGATACCAACAAATATGTCTTAAAATAGAGTCTTAGAATGCATGATGGACCCGTGTGGTGCTCCTAATGGCAAGCAGAGTTAACAACCTGAGAATAGCATACTAAAATGTCAACACAATGGTTGGTGAGTTCAAGAGTTTGTGTTTATCATAAACAATAACATTTACATAACATAAGAAGTGCATTGAAATAGATAGCTAGTCTATATTCACAAGTAATAACTATAGTGATTTCGCGATCGAAGCTGACTGTGTTGCGTTTGTTGCCTCCCGTCACGAATTACCAGGTCATGACGATATTTGTGTCTAGGACAATATTGCACCCGTTTGACCTCGAGTCGCACAGGTGGGGCTCGTCAGACCCAGTAGTACTACCCAAGATTTCCCGCTAGTTACCATTATTAACGATCCGAAAGTGTGAGGACTTTCAAGGTATTAAGCACTATGTTAAAACATACACAGCTTATAATAATAAAATAGCGTTTGAGTACAAGTATGCTACCTCCCCTAAGAATAAGGTTTATAAAAATAGAGGGGCATGAACTCACCTGGTGTGTAAAGATAATGACTAAAGAGAACTGGTGATAGGTACAAAGACAACCCTTCAAAGGTTACCTAGAACACAAGAGTACATAAGTACGTGTTCACAGAATCATAATGAAACCCTAAGTTCTTTACAAACCAAAGAACTCAAATTTTAGAAGACAAGACACATTTGACCCAGTTGACCCGTTTGACCCGTTGGTGACATTATAGGTGAGATTCCATTCAAACAAGCATAACAGCCTATCACACATGATTAACATACAAACTAATTACATATAACACTTCATTAACCACATGTACTAATTAGATCATCATACAGCTAGATATCATACAAGTCATGCGAATCTCAAACTATTATCATGCTCGTAACATCTATAACACAAATAATACACCATACAAGGATCAAATCACGCATCACATGCCATGTGAAGCCACTCACGACTTCACACCCTAAACCCTGCCAATCCTACTAAGTAGGGACCTCAGATTCGCATGTGTGTTGATGATCATTAACATACCAATTTTCCATAGCTCGTATCATCCAAAATGTTCATTCTTAATCAACCATCAATCAACAAAAGTTCTAGCTTACCTATATGACTCATACCATGATTTTTCCACAAACAGGCCAAAACAGGTAACAAACCAAATTAACATTCATACAACCTAAACAACACATTCAACCACATTAGAAATCATCCATGAATATCTAGCATGATCCTAATGTCCCAAACATGCTCAAATCATCATATTTAAGAATTTGCACAATTAAAGTTTCCCTTTTGGGAAAGCACATCCCAAATTCATCAAACTCACACTACATTCATGAATTCATCAATTATATACCAATCCAAGTACATGACAACATTTAAACATGATCAACAACATCTAATTATCATGACTCATCAACTTTCATACCCAAAAGTTACTATCTTTAGTAAGGTATGAACTACAACATGCATTCTTGAATTCCTAACATTCATATCAACAATTTAGCACCTAATCATCATCATAAACACATCAACAATACCAATTCATGATCAAATCACCATTTCATGCAAAATAAAGTTACTATTCTTAGTAATCAATGAACAATGCATCAAAATCCTAACTTTCTTGCACAATCGACGTTAACTAGCATATATACAATCCAACTAACATAGTAACATCAACAACCAACCATCAATCGACCTCCAATTGAAATTTTCGAATGAAACTTTCGGCCAAAGTGAAAAATACATGAAAGAACACGAAATTAACCTTTAATTCGAGGAAAGAAACAAGCTTTGAGACTTCTAATGTGTTCTAACACTTGCAATCGACCAAAACCAAATGGGATTTGCTTGTTCTTGTTGAATTCGTGATGGTGAGGGGATTTGGGATGGATGTCACGGCCGTAGGGGTGTTTTTAGGGTTTGGGGATTTGTTTTATTTAATCTAGTTTTGCATAATTACCTTTTTACACCTTGTAGTTTGTATTTTATAAAATTAGTCTTTTAAAATCTTTTAAAAGGTGTTTTTAACTACTAAACATAATTATTATTAGTCACAAATAATAATCATGTGTAATTTTCATTTGTCACACAACACACGAAATAAATAAAACACGTTGTCACGTTACGCTATAAAATTACAGTTAACATTTAAATCACATAAGCATAACTTAAAAATCACCTTATTAACTTAGTTATCATAAATTTATCATTACTGATTATTATTAAGTCACCAACGTTCAACGACAACGAGTGTGTGCGCACGACACGTGTATGCAAGACTTAACGGAACTAACGGAGTTTGGTAACGGAAAATTATCGGATGTCACATAACAACCCTAAGTGCTCAATAACCACATTGACCCAAGGTTTTATAAAACAAGACTCATTTGACTAAGTTGACCCGTTTGACCCGTTGACGACATGTCAAGTTAAATTCTTGTTTGATCAAGTATAGCAATTCATCATACATGGTTATCATGCAAGTTATTCATGTATGTCACATTACAAACTCTTAAGTGCTATAAAGCTCATCATACATAATCCATCATCATGTATATTTCATAAGAGCCTAAATTTCCAAAGTTGTGCATCAAGCATTCATACAACCCTAATAACACAATCTACCACCTTAGACATCATCAACAAACATTCTAACATGATCCTAACATCATAAACATGCTCAATTAACAATATCCAATGATCTACATAAATAAAGTTTCCCTTTTGGGAAAGTAACACCCAAAACCAAATCTAACATCCAATTCATTCAAAAATTCACCAACTTTATGCCTAATCAAGTCCATAACAATCATCTAGACATGACTAACATCATCAATTCATCATAATTCATCAATCTCATGCATAAAAGTTACTATTAATAGTAAGATTTGAACAACCACTCAATTTCAATCATAAATTCATCAATATTACACCTAATCTGGTTCATAGCATTCATAATCATCCATTTAACATCAACAATTCATCAAAACATGAATTCTCTTGAAGAAAAGTTTCCACTTTTGGCAATTTCCACTTTTGGCAATGTATGAACTAGATAACAACACCATGGATTTCTTTCACAATCAACATAGATAATCATTCATACAACATAACTAACGTCATATCATAGTCAAACCAACATCAATTTCGACATTCATCACAATTTTCGGCCTAGGGTTCATCAATGACCAAAAACCATGAAAATCCAATAAAAATCTAACCTTTAAGTGTGCAAAGATGATGATTAACACTTGCAACCACTTGAATCCCAATCAAAATCGACTTGTTTGTGCTTGTTCTTGATCAAAATTGCAAAGGGGAGGGGAGAGGGGGTGTTTGACTGAATGGGGGGGGGGGGGGTTTGGGGGCTAGGGTTTGCTTATTTTGGTAATATTAAGTTAAATGGTAATTACAAAATAAACCCTCCTTAATCACCTGTTGTAAAAGTTAATCTTTTTAGCAATTTTTAATAATCTTTAACTACAAAATACAAGTATTGTTAACCAACAATAATAATCATGTATAATTTCCACTAGCTACAAAACACATGAAATAAATATAACACGTTGTCAAGTTACAACGTAAAATTCAAAAATAATATTTAAAATTCATAAATCACATAACCACAAATTAATAATCAACATTATTCATCAAGTTATTATCAGATAATCATTGTTAATTATTATTAAGTCACCAACGTTCAACGACAACTAGTGTGTGCTCACGACACGTGTATGCAAGACCTAACAGAACTAACAGAGTTTGGTAACGGAAAATTACCGGATGTCACATTATCCCTATGTTGAAAGAATTTTCGTCCCGAAAATTGCGTTACATGGTTGTGTTACATCACTGGGCTACTGCATTGGCACAAAGAAATCGGATGAGTTTTGGGTGGGTTGTCATATTATCCCCATGTTGAATGAAATTTCATCCCGAAATTTAACCATTACCTCCACCGGTTGACATCGTCGTTTCGAACAGATGAGGATACTTAAGTTTCATCTGATCCTCACGTTCCCACATGAATTCCTGTCCACGTTTCGAGTTCCAACGAACTTTGACTATGGGTATCTTGCTTTGCTTAAGAGTCTTGACCTCACGATCCATCACCTCAACTGGTCCTTAATGAACCGTAGTTGTTCATATACTTGTATTTCCTCCGGTGGTACAACCATCGTCTCGTCCGATAAACACTTTTTCAAATTTGGGACGTGAAATACATTGTGAATTCCACTCAACAAATCAGGTAGGTCTAATCGATACGCCACTGGACCTAGTCTTTCAAGAATCTCAAATGGTCCAATGTATCTCAGGTTAAGCTTGCCTCTTTTACCTAATCGAATCACACCTTTCCATGGTGAGACTTTTAGTAAAACTTTGTCGCCGACCTGAAACTCCGAAGGTTTCCGTCGCTTATCTGCATAGCTTTTCTGTCAGTCACATGTTGTAGCCATACGGTTCCTTATCTGTACGATCTTCTCAGTAGTCTCGTGCACCAACTCGGGGCTTGTTAGTTGACTGTCACCAATTTCCGCCAAACCGGGGATCTACACTTTCATCCATACAATGGTAGGTGAACTTCCCAGTTATTCCCAAAATCAATCACACAAGCACGTAACATGTCCTCCAATGTTTGAATAGTACGTTCACTTTGACCATCCGTCTGTAGATGATAAGCAGTACTCATATCTAGACGCATACCCAAAGATTTCTGTAATGACTGCCAGAAATGTGATGTGAAACGAGCATCACGATCAGATATAATTGAGATTGGTACACCATGTCTCAAAACTATCTCCTTCAGATAAATTCGAGTTAACTTGTCCATTTTATACGTTTCCTTGATTGCCAAGAAGTGGGAAGACTTAGTTAGCCGATCTACAATAACCCATATCGTGTCACAACCAGTAGGAGTCCATGCTAATTTGGTAATGAAATCCATAGAAATCTATTCCCACTTCCACATAGGAATCTCAGGTTGTTGTAGTAATCAAGATGGCTATTGGTATTCAAATTTAACCTTTGAATAGGTTAAGCACTTGCTCACATACGTAGCTACCTCCGCCTTCATATTAGGCCACTAATAATGCACCTTCAAGTCATCATACATCTTGTTTGAACTAGGATGTATAGAGTACTTAGACTTGTGAGCCTCACTCATAACCAAGTCCCTTAGGTTTCCATACAAAGGCACCCAGAGTCTGTCCATGAAGTAACGAATTCCATCCGCTTTCACTTCAAACTGTTTGTCCATTCCCCGAAAGATTCAGACCCAATGTTTTCCGTTTTCAATGCTTCTGTCTGAGCTTCTCGGATTTGTTCAGGCAAGTGAGTGCTAATCGTAAGCTGCAAAGCTCGCACTCGTCGGGGCTTAACAGTTTCCTTTCTACTCAACGCGTCAGCGACTACATTTGCCTTTCCTGGGTGATATTTGATAGCGCAATCATAGTCATTCAACAATTCCACCCAGCATCGCTGCCTCATATTCAACTCCTTCTGCTCAAAGATATGCTGAAGACTCTTGTGGTCGGTGTAGATAGTGCACTTGGTACCGTACAAGTAATGTCTCCAAATCTTCAAGGCAAAAACTACCGCACCAAGTTCCAAGTCATGAGTGGTGTAGTTTTTCTCATGTACTTTTAGTTGTCTATAGGTGTAGGCTATTACCTTATCACATTGCATCAAGACACAACCAAATCCTTGGATAGAAGCATCACAATAAACCACAAAATCATCACTTCCTTCCGGTAATGCCAATATCGATGCGCTACACAGTTTCTGTTTCAACAATTGAAAAGCAGACTCTTGACTATCACCCCATTTATACATTGTTCCTTTATGAGTCAAGCCTGTGAGAGGTTGAGCGATCTTAAAGAATCCCTCAATGAATCACTGATAATATCCTGCCAGTCCAAGAAATTGTCGTATCTCACTAGGCGTCTTGGGAACCGACCAATTCTTTATCGCCTCAATCTTTGCAGGATCAACATGTATACCTTTCTCATTAACAATATGACCCAAAAATTGCACTTCACGTATCCAAAAATCACACTTGGAAAACTTGGCGTACAGTTGTTCCCTTTTAAGTAATTCCAAGTTTAGACGTAGGTGCTCTTCATGTTCTTCACGAATAGATCAATATGTCATCGATAAACATGATAACAAACTGATCAAGATAGGGTTTGCACACACGATTCATGAGATCTATGAATACTGCTGGTGCATTTGTCAACCCAAATGGCATGACCAAGAACTCATAATGACTATAATGCGTACGAAATGCAGTCTTCGAGATGTCTTCCTCTCGAAGTCTCAGTTGATGATACCTAGACCTCAAATCAATCTTAGAGTAGTAGCTTGATCCTTGAAGTTGATCAAACAAATCATCTATACGAGGTAAAGGATATCGGTTCTTGACTGTAACCTTGTTCAATTCCTATAGTTGATACACATTCGAAATGTGCCATCCTTTTTCTTGATAAAGAGAACAGGTGCTCCCAAGATGATGAGCTTAGTTGAATAAACCCTTTATCCAACAGCTCCTATAGTTGTGCAGATAGTTCCTGCAGTTCGTTCGAGGCTAACCGGTAAGGTGCTCTCACAATCGGAGCGGCTTCGATAGTCAAATCAATTTGGAACTCAACTTGACAATGAGGTGGTAGTCCAGGTAGATCCTATGGAAACACCTCTAGAAAGTCACGAACTACCGGAATATTCTCTATCTTCTTTTCCTCTGGTTGCTTGTCAGTCACAAGGGCTAATATGGCTAAGCGACCCTTACGTAGCCACTTCTGCGCTTTCATAAACGATATGATGCCTATCACAGCACCACCTTTCTCGCCCTTAACTGAGAGAATTTCCCCGTCCAGGAGAGGAATGCGGATAACCTTCTCACTGAAAATGACTTCCGCCTGCTTCTCGGAAAGCCAATCTATGCCCACGACTACATCGAAACTGTTGGGTTTTCACAAGTTAAACAGATCTATTTTATCCTTATAAAATAGAAGAACGTAGCGGAATATATATATAATTTAAACTTGTTACAGTGAACTAATTTATATATAAAATATTTTTATATAAAATCAGTCAAAACCCATATGGATCGATATATGAAATCATGCTAACAAACAACCATAGAAGGTACGAAGAACTACCTTCAACTATGAGGTCGGGAGGAGGTGAACGAGGATGGCAGCTCCTAAAGCAAGAAGCCTCAAGCTGGTCTACCCACGAGCCACCAACAAGAACACCGGTTGCTAGGATTTTCACTTATACAACTCCTCTTTTGTTTCTCTAGACCGATCGAGAGAAAAAAGGGTTCTTACATTTTCGTGTTCTCTAGTCGTAAGTTTAGAGAGATCTGCAAGCCATCTTATATTGCATGTCCTTGGAAACATAAAGTTCAGGAGAGAGAAAAGTGAGTGGGGCCCAGCCCCTTAACCCATCCGCATTTCTCAGAACAACATCCGCATTAGTTAATGCAGATGAAGTTGTTCTCCCGCATTTGTAAATGCGGGTGAAGTAATTCATCCGCATTTTGCAAATGGTCATCCCGCATTAGCAAATACGGATGTATGTTTCCAGAAATGCTCATCCGCATTTGTTCCAAAACAAATGCGAACAGGGTTTGTTCACCCGCATTTGTAAATGCGGATGAGTAAACATCATCCGCATTTGTTCAACCACATCAAATGCGGCTGTGTTAAACGAATGCGAATGAGTAAACATCATCTCTCTTTGAAATAAATTATCCATATAATTTATATACAACACAAGTGTAAATGTTTGGAAACCCAATTTCCAAATATTCTAAGTGTTAATATTTATTTATATGATCATATCATAAAAAAAATATCTTTGGTGTTTGTCTAGCTCGTTATTGGGTATGACCCGGCTTGGATCATGACATACTAGCCACATCAATTCAATATGTATTTTGGGCAGATCATTTCCATCAATCTCCCACTTGCACAAAATACATAGAGGATTGATGCAAGTAGCAAATACCACCTAACAACGGTTTACTACCCCTAATATGCATGACTAAGTGCCATTCAATAACATCATTCCCTTCAAGTCCCTTACTTGAACTGATTTAGGTGAATCCAATCATATGTCCTTTTGTTTCAGATGTCATGTTGAATCCAGGGACACAGAATGATCATTCCCTGTTGATTAACTTTATCAGGCCTTAGACATCATACTCTCAACAAATAAGAGGAACAAATCCCATCTTAACTACATACGTTTATCACAATCACCTTGTATCATACCTGAACATAGCCTTGTGTATTGCCCATTATTTCAGAACAGTGAAGAACTAGATCAAGGTATAATATTTGGTGAATATCAAAACCCAATATGTATCTCAGGTCAGAGGACACTATGATATTCGCCTTTACTCAAATTTACTTATGATCAATTATAAAATTCCATGCAGTAACATTTGAGAGCGGGTCAGTCCAATATTTGTATCCCACAAATATCTATGAACCTTGGTAGCAACCTTTTGCTCTATATTCATACCTTATGAATACCAATACATGTTCATAATAGTCTTACATTCATATTTGTTCCCACAAATATAACCGACTATGGACATTTGGAATAATAAACATATTCATGGATGTAAACATGCTAAAATGGAACATAACTCAAAATGTCATAATTTATACAAAGAGTTAGTATTACATTCGTTCCAAAGTTAAAATACAAAACAGATCAAATCCAACCACTAGAATATCGAAGTCCTAAGGCACAAGTATGACTCTCATGCTTTGCCCTTTCAAGGAGCTTCGTGAGTGGATCCCAATATTTTGATCTGTGTGAACTTTGCGAATATATATCTTTCCCTTTTCAACTTCATCCCTTATCTAGTTGAATCTCTGCTCAATGTGCCTTGTCTTTTGATGTGCACGGGGTTCCTTGATTTGAGCAATCGCACCCTCGTTATCACCAATGATCTTTAGGGGGTCTTGAATGGTAAAGACTACCCCTAGATCGGCAATAAATTTCTTTAACAATGCAGCCTCTTGAGCTGCCAATGAAGCGACGATGTATTCGGATTCTGTAGTGGACAATGCTACCACGTCCTGCTTCGAGCTCTTCCAGGACACTGCCCCTCCATTCATAATGAAGACATACCTCGATTGTGATCGAGAATAATTTTGATCAGTCTGGAAGCTCGCATCCGTGTAACCTTTTACAACGAGCTCCTCCTCACCAGATCCATATATTAGAAACATATCCTTAGTCCTCCTAAGGTATTTCAATATACTTTTAACAACCATCCAATGGCTATTATCTGGATTCTATTGATATCTACTTGTCATGCTTAATGCGCATGACACGTCCGGTCTAGTGCATATCATTGCATACATGATGGATCCTATAGCAGATGCATATGGGATTTCCTTCATTCTTTCTTGCTCATCCTTTGAGTTTGGACATTGAGACGTACTCAATATTGTCCCTCTTTGAATAGGTACCATACCTTTCTTAGAGTTTTCCATCTTGAACCTTTTCAAGATTTTATCAATGTATGCACTTTGGTTTAAACCTATCAACCATTTTGATCTATCCCTATAGATCTTTATTCCCAAAATATAGGCGGCTTCACCAAGATCTTTTATGGAAAAGCAACTTTCAAGCCAGGCTTTAACACCTTCCATGGTTGGAACATCATTTCCAAATAGTAGTATGTCATCAACATACAATACTAAGAATGTGATAATTCTCCCACTAGCCTTTTTATACACACAAGCTTCATCAGCATTCTTGATGAATCCAAATTTCTTGATCTCTTCATCAAAACGTTGATTCCAACTTCTCGATGCTTGTTTCAATCCGTAGATTGATTTCTTTAACTTGCATACTTTATTAGGATGTTTTGGATCGACAAAACGATCAGGCTGAACCATATAAACAGTCTATTCGAGATGTCCATTAAGGAAAGCGGTTTTGACATCCATTTGCCAAATCTCATAGTCATAATATGCAGCTATGGCAAATAATATCCTAATTGACTTTAGCATTGCCACATGCGAGAATGTTTCATCATAATCAACCCCTTGAGTTTGAGTGAAACCCTTTGCTACAAGTCTTGCTTTATAAGTATCCAAGTTTCCATGCATATCGGATTTCTTCTTGAAAACCCACTTACATCCAACCAGTTTGGAGTTAAGTGGTGGTTCAACCAATTCCCATACTTGGTTGTCATACATGGATTGCATCTCAACGTTCATGGCTTCTAGCCATTTGTCACAATCCAAATTGGACATTGCATCATGGTATGTAGTTGGTTCATCCGAGTCAACCACATAGCATCCATTCATGAAAAATCCATATCTTTCAGGTGGAATGCTAATTCTACCAGATCTGTGAACGTTTTGTGTGTGTTGATCAACCATTTGATAATTATCAACAACCTCTTGTTGATCGCTAATTTCAACCAAACATGTATTGGCTTGTGGTTCTTGATCCTCATCAATTTCCACTGTTCTATACATTGTTTCTTCCATAAGAAACTTAGTTTCTAAGAACTCAGCCTTTCTAGCAATAAATACCTTTGCTCGGTTGGATTAAAGAAGTAATATCCCATACAGTCTTTGGGATATCCAACAAATATACACTTAATGGATCGACTTTCTAACTTGTTTTGGGTGTTCTGCTTCACATAAGCTTCACAACCCATACCTTTAAATATGATAGTGATGGAACTCTTCCATGCCATATTTCAAAAGGTGTCATATCCACTTTCTTGGTTGGGGCCATATTCAAAATACGAGCCGTGGAGAGCAATGTGAAACCCCAAAATGATAGAGGTAGTGTGCTTCTAGCCATCATAGATCGAACCATATCCAATAAGGTTCGGTTTCTCCTTTCAGACACACCATTATGTTGCGGTGTTCCGGGTGGAGTAAGTTGTGAGACAATCCCACAACTCATAAGATGATCTTGAAAAGCATCACTCAGGTATTCACCTCCTCTATCTGAACGAAGAACTTTGATTGTTTTATTGAGTTGATTTTCTACTTCATTCTTAAAGATTTTGAACATTTCAAAAGCTTCATGTTTGTGTGTCAACAAGTACACATAACCATAACGACTATAATCGTCGATAAAGGTAATGAAGTATCTCTCACCATTCCTTGTCATTGTCTTAAAAGGACCACATATATCCGAATGTATGATTCCTAATAAATCCTTTGCCCTTTCGTTAGTACCACTAAAGGGCAACTTGGTCATCTTTCCTTGTAAACAAGATTCACACTTATTAAATGAACCATTTTCATTTGTTTCCAAAAGACCATTCTTTTGAAGTGTTTGAATCCGATTCTTGTTTATATGCCCAAGACGACAATGCCAAAGATATAAATCACTTAAACCCATTTTAGTTTCTTGGTGCTAGTTTGGTATAACGAGTTATTAAAAGATGAGTTATCATGAACCAATTCATAGATACCATTATAAGGCATACCTCAAAATAAAATACATCATCCATAAAAACACAAATACCATTGTTTACACACTTTAATACATAACCATATTATTTTAAAAGGGAAACAGAAATTATGTTCCTAGTCAAACTAGGAGCATACAAGATGTTTTTCAAGAAACTTCCAAACCATTTGGAAGCTTCAAAACATAGTCTCCTTGGGCTTCAACATCAACTTTTGCTCCGTTGCCCATGTAGAGACTTGTGTCTCCCTTCTTGAAATGCTTATTTCTTTTGATAACAAATTGCAAATATGAGTTCCACATCCGGTATCCAATACCCATGTGTTTGAGAAATAACATTCAATTCAATATGAATCATGAAAGTTGTACCTGAGGTCTGCCCAGCATCCCTCTTGTTTCTCAACTCTTTGAGATAGTTTGGACAATTCCTCTTCCAATGTCCTATCTCACCACACTCAAAGCATGGACCGTTCTCCGTTACCTTAGGCTTCTTAAGCTTTGGTTTTGGAGGTTCAGTTCTTCCCTTTCCCTTACCCTTTCCTTTGATGTATCCCTTTCCTTTAGCAAATTTGCCTTGAGATCGGGGTGTTGCCTTTTCTTGTTGCCCCCTCATTGATCGTGAGGACGGGTAAAACCCTTTTACCCATCCCCGCATCGGCCGTTTTGAGCATTGCGTGAAGCTCACCAATGCTCTTGTCCCACCAGTTCATGTTATAATTCATGATGAACGTCTCAAACCTTTTAGTTAGGCCATTGAGGATCAAATCCGTGGCCAACTCTTTTGAGACGGGACAATTTAGCCTTTCAAGGCGATCAATGTGGCTCTTCATCTTAAGTACATAAGATGAAACCGATTGAGTTTCTTCCATGCGACATGCATGAAGCGCTCGAACCGTTTCGAAGCGTTCTACCCTTGCTTGTTGAAGGAACATTTCCTTCAACTAGGTAATCATGTCGTATGCCCCATGATGCTCTAAATCCTTTTGGAGCTCGGGAATCATAGTTCCCAACATGAGGCAAGAAACCTGCATAGAATCCTCAGTGTGCTTAACCCAATTGTTATAGGCCTCTACATCATCAACGTCGGGTTCGTCGGGAATGGGATCGTCTAGTACGTAAGATTAATTTTCTTGCTTGAGAACGATTCTCAAGTTACGAAACCAATCCATAAAATTATTATGGTTAAGACGATCCCTTTCTAATATAGTTCTTAGTGATAGGTTATGGACGATCGGGGTGGTAGCGTTGTTGTTGGCGGCCATTTCTACAAACAAAGTTCATATTTAGTATTTCCGAAAATAAAACTTTAATTATTAATACCCTTTTCACGTCTCATAGACAATTAATAATTAAAATCTAAAATCCAACGTTACATTTAAATAATGGTTAGGTGACCTTTATCCATCATTTAAATTAACAAGGTAGTCAACACTTGACAATTGCAACCCTTTGCAACTTCTAGTTTTATGGGATCGGTTAAACATCTTTATGTTTAGTTGGCATGTTTAATCCCATCAACACCATTGTACACCATGCTTCGGTGACCCTATTCACATGGTTTCCAACTCAAGTTGTCCTACTTACACACACGTGTGAGTTTACACATACAAGTGGTTAGGTGACCTTTATCCCACAAATATGTTAACCCCACCTCAGACACACAAGTTCCCTAAGAGTGGTTAGGTGACCTTTATCCCACAAATAGTTCCCAAGTGATTCGAGTGTTGTGTAAAAGGATGGTGTTAAACTTGTTTCAAAAGGGATTTTAGTTTTCATTAATTCTAGTTTTGAAAACAATTTTGCACCTAACATTTGCAATATTCAAATGTGTGGTACCAGTGTGAAACAATTTTCAAGGTTCTTTCAATAAAACCAATTTTATTATGAACACATTAACTTTTAATAAACCCTTTTATTACCCATGTTAATGCTTTATAAGAACCAACTTTATGCTTGTTGTTGATTTTAAATTGTTTAAACATGCATATCCATATATCACAAAACAATAATAGAAAAACCATACAAGCATCACATGAGTCCATAACCGTAGCCATCTAAGCTTAACATCACTTGTTGACCAAAACAAGTGAGTTAATAAAGTCGTTTCTAAGGGTGAAAATGACACAACATTTGTGCCGGTGAACTCCCACTTGATCCCTTATCCAAATGCTTCAAGTGTCCACCTTGTGTTGTGACTCTTCCAATCCATTTGGTCTCCATTTAGGCTTTGACTTCAGCACCAAACTCCTTTGGGCCTTCATCTTCTCCTTTCGGTTAAAACTGAGAAAGATAGTCTTGTTGCAGCTTCTTTTACAAAACATATTCTAAATACAATTTTTCTAGTAAAAGTGAAGTGCAACTAGCCTATTTATTTACATACCAAATGAAAAATAAATAAATTACATACCCAATAGGAAGAATAAACATGTTTAATTATTACAAACCATTTGAATAATTAAAACAAATCACAACACATTCATCCATAGGTCTCGGCTTTGGTTATGAACAAATAAAATACATATCCACATATGTAAGCAAAATCCAAAAGCATCCCCTTGAACCATAGATTTTCGGCTGAAGCATAAACAGCTGAGAACCATGGTTTTGTTTCCAAAACAAAATCATCCAAATGATATAAATTTTCCAAGATTCCTATATGCATGTCTAAATAGATCTTGAAAAATAGGGGATACTAGGGCTGAAGCCTCTCGGCTTTTGGTGAATCATCACCAAGAAACTGAATTTTCAGTCCAAATGAAGCATGTATCCATATAACCAGCTCTTGATGCCATTTTGGGTTTTCACAAGTTAAACAGATCTATTTTATCCTTATAAAATAGAAGAACGCAGCAGAATATATATAATTTAAACTTGTTACAGTGAACTAATTTATATATAAACATTTTTATATAAAATCAGTCAAAACCCATATGGATCGATATATGAAATCATGCTTACAAACAACCATAGAAGGTACGAAGAACTACCTTCAACTATGAGGTCGGAGGAGGTGAACGAGGATGGCAGCTCCTAAAGCAAGAAGCCTCAAGCTGGTCTACCCACGAGCCACCAACAAGAACACAAGTTGCTAGGATTTTCACTTATACAACTCCCTTTTGTTTCTCTAGACCGATCGAGAGAAAAAAATGGTTCTTACACTTTTCGTGTTCTCTAGTCGTAAGTTTAGAGAGATCTGCAAGCCATCTTATATTGCATGTCCTTGGAAACATAAAGTTTAGGAGAGAGAAAAGTGGGTGGGGCCCAGCCCCTTAACCCATCCGCATTTCTCATAACAACATCCGCATTAGTTAATGCGGATGAAGTTGTTCTCCCGCATTTGTAAATGCGGGTGAAGTAATTCGTCCGCATTTTGCAAATGGTCATCCGCATTAGCAAATGCGGATGTATGTTTCCATCAGCATTTCCAGAAATGCTCATCCGCATTTGTTCCAAAACAAATGCAGACAGGGTTTGTTCACCCGCATTTGTAAATGCGGATGAGTAAACATCATCCGCATTTGTTCAACCACATCAAATGCGGTTGTGTTAAACGAATGCGGATGAGTAAACATCATCTCTCTTTGAAATAAATTATCCATATAATTTATATACAACACAAGTGTAAATGTTTGGAAACCCAATTTCCAAATATTCTAAGTGTTAATATTTATTTATATGATCATATCATAAAACAAATATCTTTGGTGTTTGTCTAGCTCGTTATTGGGTATGACCCGACTTGGATCATGACATACTAGCCACATCAATTCAATATGTATTTTGGGCATGTCATTTCCATCAGAAACTCCCAAGCGTAACAGGCATGAGGTTGATGTCAAAAGTATGACCAGCAAGTTCTATCTCACAATCCTTAAGGATGTGTGTCACGTGGATTTGCTTACCGTCAGCTAATTCTACCATGTATTTAGATTCCAATGGAGAAGGCATATCACTTAAGAGACTACTAAACTTAGTAGAGATAAAACTTCTATTGGCTCCAGTGTCAAACAATACAGTAGCAAAACGACCATAAATAGGAAATTTACCAGTAACAGTAGTAGGGTCGTTTAGAGCCTCACCTAAACCCATGAAGAAGGCTCTCCCTTTAGCTCCACCATTATTGCCACTGTTATTATCACCATTGCCATTATTATTGTTGTTGTTGTTTCCACCATTTCCAGCACCATTCCTGTTCTTCTTCAACTGAGGACAATTCCTCTTGTAGGGTCCTTCCTTTCCATATTCAAAACAACCTTTTGGTGTTTCTTGAGGTTGTTGGGTCTTCTTCATCAACTCACCACGGCAATCCTTTACCGCGTGTCCAGCCTTACCACAACGCTGGCATCAAAAGTTGTCACACCTACCAGTGTGGTGATAATTGCATCGATTACATTTGGAATACTTCCCCACGTATCCACCTTGTCCCTGAGATGAAGAAGATGACTGATTGAAACTATGGTTATTGTCAAACCTTCTTTCCTGCTGTTTATGCTAATGCTGCTGAGTGTGCTGTTGCTACTGCTGATGTTGCTGAGATTGGCTGTTTGACGAAGATCCTTTGTTGCCAAAGTTATCCCACTTTCATTTATTGTCAGGCACGCTTGCCACAGCGCCCGTTTGGGTAGCTTTCCCTGCTCTACCTGTTGGTCAGTAAGCTTGTGAGCTAATCGAATAACCTGCTGAATAGTAGGGAGGTTCGCAACAGTCACCATACTTTGTATCTCTGGAACCAAGCCACGTAGATAAAGCTCAATCTGTTTGATCAACGGGTCGATCATGCCAGGGCAAGGTGTTACCAACTCGTGAGACCTCGTAGTGTAAGCCTCGATCTTAGATCCTTCCATCTTCAATTGCAAAAACTCAGCTTCCAACTTCTGGACTTCATTGCCAGGACAATATTCCTCCATCATCATCGCTTTAAACTCATCCCATGGTAAAGCATTTACCATCGCCTGGCCAAGCATCTGCACCTGTGCATTCCACCACGAGAACGCTGCACCCTCAAGTGTCCCCATGGCATATTTCACCTGGTCCGCCGCCGTACAGTTTCACTTGGTGAAAACCGACTCGGTCTTCTCAAACCACCGCACAAGCCCTACGGCTCCCTCAGCTCCACTGTATGTGTGGGGCTTATTTCATGAACGCCTTATACGTGCATGCTGGTGGTCCTGTATTCAATGTTTTGGATTGTTCAGTCAAACCAAACAGATTAACCATCTAATAGAAGATTTACGTAAGTGATGACCAGGGTCATCGTTTACCTCTAAATTGAGCAGCTTGAGCGCCCATCGCTGCCAGCACATGTTGATTGATTAAGGCGACTAAGTCAGCTGGGGTCATGTTTATAGCACCGGCACCACGTCCACTGGCACCACATCCATGGCCACGTCCACAGCCACGTCCGCGTCCTCTACCACGACCGTCCATATTTCACTTTACATTCTCAATTACAATAATGAGTAACATCCAACATATTAATCTCATTGAAGTATGGTAAATAGTAAGAAATAATGAATTTGTCACAACCATAAAATTTATAACCAAAATAATAACAAAAGACAAATAAATTGTAAATGAGTCACAAAATATTCCATCAATGTCAAATTTTTAGTTTGTCAGTTGGGTGGGAGACAACCCTTCCCACATAGGTTTTAAAAGAAAAGAAACACTATGTAGTCCAAGTCAAATGAATGTGAAAATCAATGCAACACATTAGATCTATCACTGTCCTCTTCCATCTCTTCTGGTTGTTCTTCAGGTTCCTCTTTAGGGTTTTCCTCGTTAGGGTCTTCCCTAGGTGCAGGGACATCCACAATCTGAAGTGTCGCTAGCTATGCCTCTAGCTCAATCACTCTATCATCTGTCCCTACACTGTTAAGCTCTTGCGCGGACATGCGCTCAGTAAGTGCAAAAACATTACCAGCCAAGGTATGATGTCCACCAATAGAAATAGAAAGTCGCTCCTGAAGTGCCTCTACCAGTAAACACAGCTGACGCATCTCGTGTCGCAAAGTGGAGTTCTCGTCAGTAAGTCCTCTGATACGCTTTCGCTCATTTTCCAGTGTAGTAACCAAAGTTGCAACCGCCTGCTTGAGAGGAATACGCAGAGAAGGAAGGATAGGTGTCGTAGAGGTAGTCACCGACCTAGTCCTAGGGCCAGTAGTAGCTATAGCTGGAACACACTCCTTGTAGACCATGCGATCAACATAGGTAGGATAGTAATTCTAGTTCCGTGGAGTGTCGCGCTCGCGATCCCAGTCTATCTCTTTAGAAGGATAAGGATATTAGGGCCAGTTAGGTCCTCTATCAGGTACAGGAGGAAGATGAGGTAACTCAGAACGTGTAGGCCTCTTACCTAGAGCCTATGAAGACGATGCCATGTTGTGAGGTACGTGACGTGTATGCCAATGAGTATACAGTAAGGGATAAGTAACTAGTAACTAACAAACTATGCGGTTATAGTCTAGTGTGTATGCGACCTAGTTCTCTATAACCAATGGCTCTGATACCAATCTGTCACACCCTCAAATTCCACATGCGGGGTTTTACCGCGAGGCGTGTGAACAAGCCAGGATCTCAGTCATTAGTTACTCAGAACGACTCTATATGCAATATTTAAACAAATCAGAGTTTAAAACTTTAAAATATTTGCAGAAGCGTTTTGTAAATAACCCAAACACAAGGTACCAAAAGTAAACTGCGCAAAACACGCGCCCAAACCAAAGTACGTAATTAAATGCTAAATTAAAAGTAAACAATGTTTGAACAAAGCATGCTTGACACGTGCGTGCTCCTAAGGGTAGCTGCTAGAAACGACCTGAGAAAAGCATACTAAAAGTGTCAACATGATGGTTGGTGAGTTCAAGAGTTTGTAATCAATCATAAGCAGTAGAGAGAGAAGAAGCTGAAATCTTCTTAAAGGTGAGTTTTCTTGGGTTAATGTTCGGTTTCAACTGAATTTTCAGCTTCTAGGGCGAGATTTATGGTGCTAAGTTCCTGTTTTTGTGGGTTTTAGGAGCTGAATTTGCAGGTGGAAGTGCGTTACTTGAAGGTTGCTTCAGGTGAGTTCTTGAACCCCTCTTTTTACTGGTTTAGTGTTGCTAGCATGTTAGATCTGTGTTAAGATGTGCTAGATCGATGTTTGGGGGTAGATTGTAGAATTTGTATAATTCTGTTTGTTGGTCATGCACCCAGAATGTTCCCATACGCCTAACTTACCTCATGTGCCCAAGTGACCTCATGCGCCCAAGGTCATGCGCCCAAATAGTAGTCATGCGCCCAGCATGTTGCCCATTCGCCTAAGTGTAGCCCATGCGCCTGAACAGTGGCCCATGCGCCCAGAGTTTCCCATGCTCCTAAGTGTAGGCCATGCGCCTGAACAGTGGCCCATGCGCCTAGAGTTGCCCATGAGCCTAAGTGTTGGACGTGCTCCCCAGCAGTGTTAATGCGCCTATGCAGGGCTGATGTGCCTATATAGTGGTAATGCGCCTACACTATTTTCCTTAGAATTTTTATGCTCATGCGCCTGAGATGTTCAACTGTTCTTCATTATAGACTTAGGGATTTCTAAGGATTTTATAAGGTAGTTGGTTGAGATAGGTCCCGTTGTGATGTGATGGGTTGTTCTTGATGTGCTATGCATGATGATGTGATGATTATGAGGTGTGTGATGTGTTATCTTTCCATGTTTAACGGTTTTCAAAATGTATGTATTATGTTATGTAATACGTTATGTATGATGTTATGACTTTACGTGGTATGATGTATGATGTGCGTAAAATATTATGTAACGAAAGTGAAAGATAACAAATGATGAGAACGGAGGTAACGTACGATGAGATCCTTATCGCGTACCCCGGTAATGTGTCAGTCTTCGGACATGAGTTTGGGGTTTGTTTACAGGCCCCGGCACAGTATTAGTCTTCGGACATGAGTCGGGGGTATTGCATGAGACAGGATGGTAGTGAAGGAGATGAGATCCTTGTCGCACACCCCGATACTGTGTCAGTCTTGGGACATGAGTCGGGTGTTTGTTTACAGGCCCCGGCATAGTATCAGTCTTCGGATATAAGTCGGGAGTATTGCATGAGACAGGATGGCATGTGAAAGAGATGAGGTCTTGTTGTCCGCCTTAGTACTGTGTCAGTCTTCGGACATGATTCGGGGGTTTGTTTATAGGCCACGGCACAGTATTAGTCTCCAGACATGAGTCGGGGGTGTTGCACATGAGATGGGATCCTTGTCGCGTACCCCGGTACTATGTCAGTCTTCAGACATGAGTCGGGGTTTGTTTACAAGCCCCGGCATAGTATCAGTCTTTGGACATAAGTCGGGGGTATTGCATGAGTCAGGATTCGGATGATAGTAAGTATTTACATTTGATGATGAACGATGACGAAGATAATTAATTATAATCAATGTGTATGTATGATGTGTGATCACGATCGAAAGTAAAAAGGTTGTTTTAATGAAAGTAAAGTATTTTATTTATAAAACTAGAACTCACTCAGCGTTGCTGACTTTTTGTATGCATAATTGTTGGCAGGTATTTTGTTGATGTTGAGGAGTTGCAGGCATGGATGCATAAGCTACTGGCATCCATATTTTGATATAATATATTTTGAAATGTAAATGAATGATGTAATAAAATGATATGTTTTAACTTATTAATGAAAGGTTTTAAATTCCGCTGCAAAAGAAATGAATGTTTTAAATATTTTATGCGATGACGGTCCAGCTGTAAGCGTCCGGGAACGGGGACTTACAAGTTGGTATCAGAGCCAAAGTTTAAGGGAATTGGGTAAATATTTTTAAAATAACCTAAACTTAAACTGAGAATGGGATGAAAGGGAAGGGATGCCAGTCCTAGTAGCTACATGCCTGCAGGTAAAGGTTTTACGTGAACGTTTTATGTAAGTTAATGAAAACAGGAATTATGCGCGTGCTATGTGGTTTATGTGCTTTTGTGTAGATTTAGACACTGATGTAGTCAGGATAGTAAATGCTTGGGGGATGAAGAGTAAAGTAGTGGCTAATCACACCTGGCCACTGTAATTAGGGACTTAATATACTTGACGTAATCCAAGCTATTACCTTAAATGACCGTGTTGGCGTTTGAATCTTGTAGTGTTTAGATGGCCGGTGGTAGGTCTTCTGAGGCTTCGTGAGATGGAGGTCGAGGTGGACGTGGTGTTAGACTGCGTGTCATGAGGAGCAGGGCTAAGACTGCTGAGACGGCTCCTAAAGGGCCAGAACTCCGTTACCAGGACGGTGAGGACGCGAGTGCTAATCTGAGAGCCTTAATGAAGGAGGCGGTGGTTGAGGAGGTTCATCAGGTCATGCAGACGATTCTGCCGACTGTAGTGACCGAGGTTATTAAAGCTGTGAAGGTGCGAAGAGGAAGACCACTAGACGAGGAGGCGAGGAAGGAGGTTTAAGGGGAAGGGAGCAACCAGAGACTGATATGGTTGTCTCCAGTGATGATGAGGAGGAGGAGGAAGCTGTGCAGGAAACTGTGAAGGGATGCAGCTACGGGGCATTCCAAAGATGCAAGCCCCCTACGTTTGATGGGAATGGGAGTGCGGTTGCTGCTTATCGTTGGGTGAGGGAGATGGAGGCGGTACTGGACATAAGCGAGTGCCGAGAGGATAAGAAGGTGAAGTTCGCTACCCACTCATTTGTGGATTCAGCCTTATGCTAATGGGACAACATTGTTCAAGCCGAGGGTACCAGGGCAATCGGGAGGATGAGATGGAATGAGCTGAAGAGGTTGGTAATTGAGGAGTTTTGCCCTCATAGAGAGCTTGACAAAGTTGAGAGAGAGTTCCTGCAGTTGGAGGTGGGAAGGATGACTCACCAACAGTATACAATGAAGTTTAATGAGATGGCAAGGATGGTGCCAGATCAGGTGACGCCTGTGTCATGAAAGATCAAGAGGTACATTCAAGGTCTGCCGGCAGATTTCCGCAGACATCTGATCACTGTCCGACCAGGTATGTTTAGGTCAGTGGTCGACCTAGCGGGGAGGTTGTTTGACGATCGAGAGGTGGTGGTGATGGTGGATGTAGAGGAGGAGCGAGGCTATGTGAGAAATGGAAATGGAAGGCGGGATAATGATAATGGATTTGTGGTTGGAGATAAGACGTTGAGGGTCGATGATCAGAGGATGGTAACAGGGAGGGAAGAAGCATGCAAGAAGTGTGGTAGAGGCCACGAGGGGGAGTGCAAGTGGGGACTGAACATCTGCTTTCAATGTGGGAAAGAGGGTCACAGGACGAGGGAATGCCACATGGCTAAATGTTACGACTGTGGTGAGACTGGACACATCAGCAGAGACTGTAGGAAGTCGAGGTTAGAGAGCTCCGGTGCAAGTAAGGGGAGCAGAGGATGAAGGTCAGAGCATTCTCTATGACTGGGAGGAGGCTAGAGCGGACTCCAACATGATGTCAGGTATGTTTCTGGTAAATTAAATTGTGCATCTATGCTTTGATTGTGGTGCTAGTAGTAGTTTCATTCCTGCTGCCTTCTGTGATAAGTTGCACGTTAGGAGTAGGAAGGTCGATGAGCCCTTCGATGTAGAAATTGCTATTGGTAAGTCCACTAGATGCCTGATGCCCTATAGGATTATGTGATAGAATTGGAAGAGCACGTGTTTTCTGCTAGAATGTTCAGGACGAACGTAGGTAGATTGATACGTGCCTTGGGTAGAATTGGCTAGTAGCCTAAGAGGCAAACACCGAGTGTTGCAAGAAGGTGGTTTGATCAACCGCACCCGACAAGATTTCGGTGCCGACCTACGGCGATGGAGTAAGGATGAAGGCCTCGTCTTGGAGAGGGGATCATCTGATTCAGAAAGAAAGGAATGCTAATACCGAGGTATATAGGGTCATTCCGAATCGTTGCTCAGGTAGGAGAAGTGGCCAATCGACGGGAGCTACCCGATAAGTTAAGTGGAATTCACCCGACGTTCCGTGCATCTCATTTAAGGAAGTGCTAAATCGAGGAGGATATGGTAGTGCCACTAGAGGAATTGCACAGTGTCAGTCTCCGGACATGAGTCTGGGGTGTTGCACACAATAATGGGATCCTTGTCGCATACCCCGGTACTGTGTCAGTCTTCGGACATGAGTCGGGGGTTTGTTTACAGGCCCCGGCACAGTATCAGTCTTCGGACATAAGTTGGGGGTATTGCATAAGGTAGGATTCGGATGATAGTAAGTATGTAAGTTTGATGATGAACGCTGACGAAGATAATTAATTATAATCAATGTGTACGTATGATGTGTGATCACGATCGAAAGTAAAAAGGTTGTTTTAATGAAAGTAAAGTATTTATTTATAAAAATAGAACTCACTCAGCGTCGCTGACTTTTTGTATGCATAATAGTTGGCAGGTATTTTGTTGATGTTGAGGAGTTGCAGGCTTGGATGCATAAGCTACTGGGAGCATTTTGAGACTGGCATCCATATTTTGATATGATGTATTTTGAAATGTAAATGAATGATGTAATAAAATTATATGTTTTAACTTATTAATGAAAGGTTTTAAAGTCATAAAGGATCAGAATACCACTCGTATTCACTCAATAAGAATCAAGAATCAAATTATAGTTACGAAATGAATGTAATCACACGTCAAACATGAAATTCATTGTGTGATTGATGAAAAAGAAGTGAACAGGTAACACGACCAAGAAGATAACATTTCTTTTTATTTCAAAAGAAATTGGGTGGTTATTTATTTGTGCATCAAAGTATTCGTGAAAGCTTAATAAAATATATCAAAAAGGAGATACTTATACAAAATCATTAAACAATAGTTATCTCATGGATAGTTTTTGCAATCCGTAACAACCTATCATACTATGCAATTCCTTTCTCAAGACTTCTGAACACCCTTTTAAACTAATCTAATTAAATCTAATTATAATGATCACTGAAATCTAACTAAACGACCCCAAAGGGAAAATAGTATCTACTTTCAAATAGACAAATCACCTTTTAAATCGATACATTCTTGCACAAAATGCATCCACAACACTCCACTACCATTTTAGAACACTGTTACTCACAAATCCACTAAAACAATCCCGATGACGACTCCCAATCAACTGAATCCTTATTAAGCACTAGACCATGGATACGAGTCGTAAAGGATAAAAGAACCACTTGTATTCACTCAATAAGAATCAAGAATCAAATTATAGTTACTGAATGAATGTAATCACATGTCAAACATGAAACTTAATGTGTGATTGATGAAAAAGAAGTCAAATCAAGGTAACACGAGCAAGAACATAAGATTTCTTTTTATTTCAATTGAAATTGGCTGATTATAGTTTTGTGATTCAAAGTATATATGAGATCTTAATAAAATACATAAAAAGGAACTTGTTATACAAAAACATTAAAGAACAATATTTCTTGCATGGATAGTTTTTGCTATCCGTAACAATCTTTCTTACTATGCCATTATGATTCTCAAGCCATCTGAACACCCTCCTAAACTAAACTAATTAAATCCGATTATAATGATCAATGAAATCAAACTAAACAACCAAAAAGGGAACATAGTATATACATCCAAATAGAAACCAAAACCAAACATGAAAATAAACAAATCATCTTTAAAATCGATAAACTCCTGAACAAAATGCGTCCACAACACTCCACAACCATCTTCAAACACTCTTGCACAAATCTACTAAATTCAATCCAAATGATGACTCTCGATCCACAAAATACTTTATTTAGCACTAGTCCATGGATACAAGTCGTAAAGGATCAGAAAACCACTCGTATTAACTCAATAAGAATCAAGAATCAAATTATAGTTACGAAATGAATGTAATCACATGTCAAACAAGAAATTCATTGTGTGATTAATGAAAAAGAAGTGAAATCAAGGTAACACGACCAAGAAGATAACATTTCTTTTTATTTCAAAAGAAATTGGGCGGTTATTGATTTCTGCATCAAAGTATTCGCGAAAGCTTAATAAAATATATGAAAAAGAAGATACTTATACAAAATTATTAAACAAATATAGTTATCGCATGGATAGTGTTTGCTATCTGTAACAACCATTCATACTATGCAATTCATTTCTCAAGATTTCTGAACACCCTTCTAAACTATTCTAATTAAATCCGATTATAATGATCACCAAAATCTAACTAAACGCCCCCAAACGGAAAATAGTAGGAAAATAGTGTCTACTTTCAAATAGAAACCAAAACCGGATATGAAAATAAACAAATCACCTTTTAAATCGATCCGTTCCTGCACAAAATGCATCCACAACACTACACAACCATTTTCAAACACTCTTACTCACAAATCCACTAAAACAATCCAAATGACTACTTTCAAACCACTGAATCCTTAATAAGCACTAGACCATGGATACGAGTCGTAAAGGATAAAAAATCACTCGTATTCACTCAATAAGAATCGAGAATCAAATTATAGTTACGGAATGAATGTAATCACACGTCAAACAGGAAACTTAATGTGTGATTGATGTAAAATAAGTAAAATCAAGGTAACACGAGCAAGAAGATAAGATTTATTTTTATTTCAATTGAAATTAGCCGATTATATTTTTGTGCATCAAAGTATACGTGAAATCTTAATAAAATACATCAAAGAGGAACTGGTTATATAAAAACATTAAAGAACAATATTTCTCGCATGGATAGGTTTTGCTATCCATAACAATCTTTCATACTATGCCATTTCCTTTCTCAAGCCATCTGAACACCCTCGTAAACTAATCTAATTGAGTCCGATTATAATGTTCAATGAAATCAAACTAAACAACCACAAAGGGAACGTAGTATCTACATTCAAATAGAAACCTAAACCGAACATGAAAACAAACAAATCATCTTTAAATCGATCCAATTCTGAACAAAATGCGTCCACACCACACCACAACCATCTTCAAACACTCTTGCACAAATCTACTAAATTCAATCCAAATGATGACTCTCGATCCACAAAATCCTTTATTTAGCACTAGTCCATGGATACGAGTCGTAAAGGATCAGAAAACCACTCGTATTCAGTCAATATGAATCAAGAATCAAATTATAGTTACGAAATGAATGTAATCACACATCAAACATGAAATTCATTGTGTGATTGATGAAAAAGGATTGAAATAAATGTAACACGACCGAGAAGACATAATTTCTTTTTATTTAAAAACAAATTGGGTGGTTATAGATTTGTGCATCAAAGTATACGCAGAAGCTTAATAAAATATATGAAAAAGGAGATACTTATACAAAAGCATTAAACAACTATAATTACCGCATGGATAGTTTTTGCTATCCGTAACAACCTTTCATACTATCCAATTCCTTTCTCAAGACTTATGAACACCCTTCTAAACTAATCTAATTAAATCCGATTATAATGATCATTGAAATCATACTAAACGACCCCAAAGGGAAAATAGTATCTACTTTCAAATAGAAAGCATAACCGGACATGAAAATAAAAAAATCACCTTTTAAATCGTTCCATTCCTGCACAAAATGCATCCACAACACTCCACAACCATTTTCTAACACTCTTACTCAAAAATCCACTAAAACAATCCAAATGACGACTCTTGATCCACTGAATCCTTATCAAGCACTAGACCATGGATACGAGTCGTAAAGGATCAAAAACCACTCGTATTCACTCAATTAGAATCGAGAATCAAATTATAGTTACAGAATGACTGTAATCACACGTCGAACATAAAACTTAATGTGTGATTGATGAAAAAGAAGTCAAATCAAGGTAACACGAGCAAGAGGATAAGATTTTTTTTATTACAATTGAAATTGGCCGATTATAGTTTTATGCATCAAAGTATACATGAAATCTTAATAAAATACATAAAAAGGAACAGGTTATAGAAAACCATTAATGAACAATAATATCGCATGGATAGTATTTGCTATCCGTAACAACCTTTCATACTATGCCAATTCGATTCTCAAGCTATCTGAACACCCTCCTTAACTAGTCTAATTAAATCCGATTATAATGATCAATGAAATCAAACTAAACAGGCACAAAGGGAACATAGTATGTAAATTCAAATAGAAACCAAAACCGAACATATGAAAAAGGAGGTACTTATACAAAATCAGTAAACAACTATAGTTATCGCATGGATAGTTTTTAGTATATGTAACAACCTTTCATACTATGCCATTTCTATTCTCAAGACTTTGAACTCCCTTCTAAACTATCTAATTAAATCTGATTATATTGAACATTGAAATCAAACTAAACGACCCTAAAGGGAAAATAGTATCTACTTTCAAGTAGAAACAAAAACCGCACATGAAAATAAACAAATCACATTTTAAATCGATCCACTCCTGCACAAAATGCATCCACAACACACCACAACCATTTTTGAACACTCTTGCTCACAAAATCCACTAAATTCAATCCAAATGACGACTCTTGATCCACTAAATCCTTATTAAGCACTAGACCATTGATACGAGTCGTAAAGGATCAAAAAACCACTCATATTCACTCAATAAGAATTGAGAATAAAATTATAGTTACAGAATAAATGTAATCACACGTCAAACATGAAACTTACTGTGTGATTGATGAAAAAGAAGTCAAATCAAGGTAACACAAGCAAGAAGATAAGATTTATTTTTATTTCAATTGAAATTGGCCGATTATAGTTTTGTGCATCAAAGTATATGTGAAATCTTAATAAAACACATAAAAAGGAACTGGTTATAGAAAAACATTAAAGAACAATAATTCTCGCATGGATAATATTTGCTATCCGTAACAACCTTTCATACTATGCCATTTCGATTTTCAAGCCATCTGAACACCTTCCTAAAATAATCTAATCGAATCCGTTTATAATGTTCAATGAAATCAAACTAAACAACCACAAAGGGAACATAGTATCTACATTCAAATAGAAACCAAAACCAAACATAAAATAAACAAATCATCTTTAAACTCGATCCATTCCTGAACAGAATGCGTCCACAACACTCCACAACCATCTTCAAACACTCTTGAACAAATCTACTAAATTCAATCCAAATGACGACTCTCGATCCACAAAATCTTTATTAAGCACTAGTCCATGGATACGAGTCGTAAAGGATCAAAAAACCACTCGTATTCACTCAATAAGAAACAAATTATATTACGAAATGAATGTAATCACACGTCAAACATGAAATTCTTTGTGTGATTGATAAAAAAGAAGTGAAATCAAGGTAACACAAGCAAGAAGATAAAGATTTCTTTTTATTTCAATTGAAATTGGCCGATTATAGTTTTGTGCATCAAAATACGTGAAATCTTTATAAAATACATAAAAAGGAACTGGTGATACAAAAACATTAAAGAACAATATTTTTCGCATGGATAGATTATGCTATCCGTAACAACCTTTCATACTATGCCATTTCGATTCTCAAGCTATCTGAACACCCTCCTAAACTAATCTAATTGAATCTAATTATAATGATCAATGAAATCAGACTAAACAGGCACAAAGGGAATCTCAGGTTGTTGTAGTATTCTAGATGGCTTTGATATTCAACTGTAACCTTAGAATAGGTTAAGCTCTTGCTCACATACGTAGCTACATCTGCCTTCATATTAGGCCACCAATAGTGCGTCTTCAGGTCATGATGCATCTTGTCTGAACCAGGATGTATAGAGTACTTAGACTTGTGTGCTTCACTCATAACCAAGTCTCTTAGGTTTCTATACAAAGGCACCCAAAGTCTATCCATGAAGTAACGAATTCCATCGGCTTTCACTTCAAACTATTTGTCTATCCCATGTAAAGATTCAGATCCAATGTTTTCTTTTTTCAAAGCTTCCATCTGAGCTTCCCTGATTTGTTCAGGTAATTGAGTACTAATAGTTAGCTGTAAAGCTCACACTCGTCTAGGTTTAGTAGTTTCCTTCCTGCTTAAGGCATCTACAACCACATATGCCTTTCCTGGGTGGTACTTAATAGCGCAGTTATAATTGTTCAACAATTCCACCCAACGTCCCTGCCTTATGTTCAGCTCCTTCTGCTTAAAGATATGCTAAAGACTCTTGTGATCGGGGTAAATAGTGCATTTGGTACCATACAAGTAATGTCTCCAGATCTTCAAGGTAAAAACTATTGCACCCGGTTCCAAGTCATGGGTGGTGTAGTTCTTCTCGTGCACCTTTAGTTGTCTTGAAGCATAGGCTATCACCTTGTCATGTTGCATCAAGACACCATCGAGCCCTTGGATAGAAGCATCATAGTAGACTACAAAGTCATCACTTCTCTCTGGTAATGCCAATATCGTTGTGCTATAAAGTTTCTGTTTCAACAACTAAAAAGTGGCTTCTTGACTCTCACCCTATTTATACGTTGTTCCCTTATGGGTCAATGCTATGAGAGGTTGAGCGATCTTAAAAAATCCCTCAATGAAATGCCGATAATATCCTGCCAGTCCAAGAAATTATTGTATCTCACTAGGCGTCTTGGGGACCGACCAATTCTTTATCGCCTCAATCTTTGCATGATCCATATGTATTCCTTTTTCGTTAACAATGTGACCCAGAAATTACACTTCGCTAATCCAAAAATCACACTTGGAAAACTTGGCGTACAGTTGTTCCTTTCTAAGTAATTCCAAGATTAGACGTAGGTGCTCCTCATGTTCCTCCTTGGTCCTAGAATAGATTAATATGTCATCGATAAACACAATAACAAACTGATCGAGATAGGGTTTGCACACACGATTCATGAGATCCATGAATACTACTGGTGCATTTGTCAACCCAAATGGCATGACCAAGAACTCATAATGACCATAACGTGTACAGAATGCGGTCTTTGAGATGTTCTACTCTTGGAACTCTTAGTGATGATAACCAAACCTCAAATCAATCTTAGAGTAATAGCTTGATCCTAGAAGTTGATCAAACAAATCATCTATACGAAGCAAAGGGTATCGATTCTTGACTGTAACTTTGTTCAATTCTATGTAATAGATACACATTCGAAATGTGCCATCCTTCTTCTTAACAAAGAGAAGAGGTGATCCCTAAGGTGATGTGCTCAGTCGAATAAACCCTTTATCCAACAGCTCTTGAAGTTGTGCAGATAGTTCCTGCAGTTCGTTCGGGGCTAACCGATAAGGTGCTCTCGCAATCGGAGCTGCTCCGGGAGTCAAATCAATTTGGAACTCAACTTGGCGATGAGGTGGTAGTCCAGACAGATCCTCTGGAAACACCTCTAGAAAGTCACGAACTACCGGAATATTCTCTATCTTCTTTTCTCATGTTGCTTGTCAGTTAGAAGGGCTAATACAGCTAAGTGACCCTTGCGTAGCCACTTATGCGCTTTCATAAAGGATATGATGCCTATCACAGCACCACCTTTCTCGCCATTAACCGAGAGAATTTTCCCGTCCAGGGGAGGAATGCAGATAACCTTCTCGTGACAAATGACTTCCAACTGCTTCTCGGACAACCAATCCATGCCCATGTAAGGCCCCATTCCTGGAGACCACACAGTTGGACAATCACAGCATTTTTCATATAAAATAATACATTTCACAAAAACATCGCAGCGGATTAAGTTATCAAAAACCATTCATACATCAATATTTGATGTTGTTAAATAATACATCATTGTATTTTAACTAAAAATACATCATTCAGTTGTATTACAAAACAAAAATATCATCATCCACGAATGGATGCCAGTCTTTGCCCGCCAAGTAGCCTCACCCGCGTGCCATCCTCAGAACATCCTTACCAGCCAGCTGATATGCATATAAAAATTCAGCGTTGCTCAGTGAGTTCTAATTTAATAATATAGAAAAATACACTTTGTAAACTTCATTTTGTGATCATTCATCAATATACATAATCGATCATTAAGTGATTCATTATCTTTCTTTCATTAACTTTCTCTTCATTAACTAGGATTACACAAAGCAAGAGCCTACACTATCAGTTGCAACAGATGCCGAACCCCTGTCGGCAAACGTTTATCATGGTAGATAACTCATCGACAATTGATCCACATCGCTAGGCACAAAGCCTGCTCATGAACTAGGATCCCATTCATTCATTGATCAATCCCCAGGATTAGACCCCTGACGTACATCCTTTGGGCTGATACAGCTGTACATCAGTTGAGCAAACGACCTCCTGGTCGTGAACCTCCATTCATTTGCTTGCAAGGATTTTCATTCATCATAAGGGCCCGAGGTAACATTCATGAGGTTACATTGTTCTTCTTTTATTCCTTCGTGTCCACTTGTTATGGATAATACTTATTAATATGCATATTACTTAATCACATAACATGAAAATATTATTGACATAGTAAAAGCAACACATAAGAAAGAACCAAGCATAATAATCCCTAAACTAGCATGATCTTCCCTTATTCAGGAGTTCCCCATACTTAAATTCTATTTCCCAAAATTTCAGAAAATCCCAAGTCTTTAGACCAATGCAGATGAACTTAGACAAATGCGGATGAACACAACAAATGCGGATGAACAAATGCGGATGAACATTCTCAGGAAATAATCTAAGTGTCAGGAAATACGCATGAACCGAATGAGGATGACTAAAAGAAAAAACCGAACACAAAAGAACACATAAGAATCGATGCCGAAGCTGAAAACTCAGGTGAAACCGAACAAAACACACAAAAACTCACCTTCAAGCCGAATCTTCTTCTTCTTCTCTCTAGAATCGATGGAAATTTTGCTTTTCTTCTTTCTAGCAGTTGAAGCAGTTGTTGAATCAGTGTAGTGGGCGGCCATGCCCACTTTAAACATAAATAATAATGTTTGTCCTTTTGTACACTTTAGCCCCTCCGCTTATGCAACTTCTCCTCTTGTCTTTATTCTTTTCTTAATAAATTTTCGGGTGTTACAAGTCCACCCCCTTATAGAGGTTTCCTCCCCGAAACCTGTCACTCTTCGAATAGTCATGGGTAATGTTGTCTCATCTCCTCCTCAGTCTCCCACGTAGACTCAGATCCCTTCCTGTGCCTCTACTGTACTCACACCAGTAGAACCACTTTATTCTGTAATCTCTTCACCTTTCGGTCGGTGATTGCCACTGATTGCTCTACATAATTGAGCCAGTCATCCACTTCAATGTCTTCAAGTGGTACAATCATATCTTCATTTTCTAGGCGTTTTCTCAGATGAGATACATGGAATGTTGGATGAATTCCACTTAACTCATCGGGTAGCTCCAACCTATAGGCCACCTCTCTTACTCGTGCAATGATTCGGAAAGGTCCTATATAACTCGGGCTCAGCTTACCCCTCTTTCTAAAACGAATGATCCCCTTCCAAGGTGAAACCTTCAGCATGACTTTTTCACCCACCTGGAATTCAATCGGTCTACGCCTCTTGTCAGCATACAACTTTTTCCTATCTTTCGCGGCCTTCATAAAAGCCTTGATCTTTTCTAGCTTTTCAGTCGTAGCCTCGATCACTTCTACGCTCCCCAACTCCTTCTATCCGATGTCTCCCCAACATACGGGCGTTCTACACTTCTTACCGTATAGCATCTCATATGGTGGCATGCCAATGCTGGCATTATAACTATCGTTGTATGAGAATTCAGCTAACGGTAAGTGTTCATCCCAGCTTCCTCTAAAATCAATGATGTAGCTCAGAGCATATCCTCAAGCGTCTGTATAGTCCTCTCCGACTGACCATCTATCTGAGGATGATAAGCCGTACTGATATGCAACCTTGTACCCATTGCGTCATGGAATTTTTTTCCAAAACATAGATGTAAACGGAGTGTCACGGTCAGACACAATAGACACTGGTACACCATGACGGGTCACAATCTCCTTGATGAACAGATCCGCCAATCTTTCAGATGAATATGTCTCACGGATCGGTAGAAAGTGAGCACTCTTCGTCAGGCAGTCTACGATCACCCAAATGGTATCACACCTCTCGCAGTGCGAGGCAACTTTGTGATGAAGTCCATGGTGATGTGTTCCCACTTCAATTCGGGTATATCCAAGGGTTGGATCTTCTCATATGGTTTTTGATGTTCCGTCTTCACTTGTAAACAAGTCAGGCACTTACTCACGTACTCCACCACGTCACGCTTCATCCCTGGCCACCAATAATCCTTCTTCAGATCATGATACATTTTTGTAGCACCAGGATGGATGGAATACCATGTTTTGTGAGCCTCATCCATGATCCTTCCTCTCAGCTCCCCATAATGAGGATCCACATCCGCTCGAAACGGGTTTTAACGCCAAGGGTGTTTTTCCCCTAAATCTGTCGCCTGCCCCTTCATTCGTTCAGAGTTGATCCTATCATCCTTTGATGCCTCATCTTGGAATTCCTTGAATTGACCCATAACATCCGGCGTCACAACCAGCTGGAAAGCCTTCACCCGAATCGGTTTCGGCCTCTCCTTTCGACTGAGGGCATCGCCTACCACATTCGCCTTACCTGGATGATAGCGGATTTCGCAGTCGTAATCCTTGATTAACTCTAACAATCTTCTTTGTCTCATGTTAAGATCCTTCTGCTCAAAGAAGTACTTCAAACTTTTGTGATCAGTGAAGATGGTGCACCTCATCCCGTACAGGTAGTGCCTCCAAATCTTCAATGCAAAAACCACAGCCACCAACTCTAGGTCATGAGTATTATAGTTAGCCTCATGGATTTTTAACTGTCAGGACGCATAGGCTATAACCCTTCCTTGTTGCATCAGCACACAACCCAATCCTGAATAAGAAGCATCGGAATAGACCACTAAGTCTTCATTCCCTTCAGGTAACGTCAAGACAGGAGCTTGAGTCAACCTTCTCTTCAACTCTTCAAAAGCATTCTCCTGCACTTGATCCCATACGAACTTCACATCCTTACGGGTTAATTTGGTTAATGGTGAAGCTATCTTGGAGAAGTCTTGGATGAACCGTCTGTAGTAGCCCGCCAAACCCAAGAAAATGCGGATCTCGGATGGTGTCTTTGGAGTCTTCCATTGCATAACCGCCTCCACCTTTGCCGGGTCCACCATAATCACTTCAGAATTAACCACATGACCTAAAAACTAAACTTCCCGCAACCAGAACGCGCATTTAGAGAACTTAGCATACATCTTCTCTCTTCTAAGCGTCTCCAATACTCACGAATATGACCGGCATGCTCTTCTTCACTCTTCGAATAAATTAGGATATCATCAATAAACACAATCACTGATTTATCCAACATCGGTCGACACACCCGATTCATCAAATCCATAAAAGCAGCTGGCGTGTTGGTTAGACCGAAAGACATAACAAGGAATTCGTAATGCCTATACCGAGTTCGAAACGCGGTCTTCGGGATATCCTGCTCTTTGACCTTTAGCTGATGATAACCAGATCGGAGATCTATCCTTGAGAACCAGTTGGCGCCTTGGAGCTGATCAAACAAGTCGTCAATCCTCGGTAGTGGGTACCTGTTCTTTACCGTCAACTTGGTCAACTCACGGTAGCCGATGCACATCCTCATGCTACCATCCTTTTTCTTTACAAACAAGACCAGAGCACCTAGGGAGAGATACTTGGTCGGATGAACCCCTTATCTAACAACTCTTACAACTGAGTCATCAATTCCTTCATCTAGGAAGGAGCAAGATGATACGGCGCCTTTCCAACAGGTTGGGCACCAAGTATCAGATCATTTGGAACTCGATCTCGTGGTCAGGTGGTACCCCTGGTAAGTCTTCGGGAAACACATCAGGGAAATCTCATACTACCGGCACGCCTGACAATTGAGGCACGGTAGCATCCACATCCTTCTCATAGGTCAAGTAAGCACGACACCCGCGTCTCATAAACTTTTCTGCCATGATCATCGAGATTACACGCGGTGTAATGCACTCCTTGTCTCCATGTATCGTAACCAACTGCCATCAGACGCAGTCAGACAAATCGTCTTCTTTCGGCACATGATGTCACTTCGTAAGCCGCCAACCAATCCATCCCTAACACCACATCAAAACCTCCTAGGTCCATCATGTACAATCTAGCAGGAAACTTACGACCGTCCAACTCTACGAGGCAATCGTCTATATTGGTAGACTTTCCTATCGCTGTCTCTACATAGAAGGGCACTTCTATCTTCTTATTCTTACCATGCATTTCACAACAAAAGGTAGCAGATACAAAACTCCTACTAGCACCGAATCGAAGAGCATAGAAGCATACAATTAGTTTACCAAAAACTTACCTAAAACTACTTCAGGGTCCACTCTGGCTTCTTCCCAGCTCATGCTGAATGCCCTTGCCTTGGCTATGGTGCTCTCACTCCTCCCTTTCTCGCCTATAGTCTGCGTCCCTGAGCTCCCTGCTCCACCTTTCTTGCAATCTCAGTCCGAGTGGCCTACCTCCCCACACTGATAACATCACGGTACCCTGCACTCTTTAGCATAGTGGCCTTCGCCTCCACACTTAAAATACCGATTCGACCCTACTCTACACTCATCCATATGAACCTTCCCACACTTCTTCATTCCCTCCTGTTACTCCCTTTACTCGATCTTGGGCAGCGATCGTCAATCCTCATCTTCTTTTCCCCGACCCCATAGTGGTCACCCCTGAATCTCTTCCCATTATCGTTCTTGTTCCAACTTTTCTCAACTTTCCTATGAATTGGCACCGGATCCCTCTCATCATACAACCTTCCGGCCAAATCTACTACAGACCTGAAAGTGCTCAGTCTAGCAGCTATCATGTTCCTCCTGATATCCACGGGCAGACCCTGCATGTATCTCTTAATCTTCTTGGACTCTGGGGTTACTAGATCTGGCACGAGTCTTGCAAGCTCATTGAACTTGGAGGTATACTCTTGACGATTCATGTTTCCAGCCTCCAAATGCAAGAACTCCTTCTCAATTTTGTCCAACTCCGTTATGGACAATACTCCTCAAGTACCAGTTCCTTCAAATCCGACCACCTCATCCTTGCAACAGACTGTTTCCCCTCGGCTTGGACAATGTTGTCCCACCAGCATAATGCCAAGTCAACGAAAGAATGAGAGGCAAACTTCTTCTTTTGATATGTGTCCTCATGAACTGTCTCGGGAGCCTTAGCTTTGCTGATGACACGTGGCCCCAGTAGTACGCCCTCCACGAGCACCGCCTCGGGTTGCCTTCCCAGGTTTCCTACCCGCCATAAGATCTACCTCCTATAAGATTCAAACACTAACAAGGTCATTCAAGGTAACAACTCAGATTATGTCAAGTATAGTAAGCCCTAATTACAGTGGCCAGTTGTGATTAGCCACTTACTTTACTCTTCATCCCCCAAGCATTCCCTATCCAGACTACATCAGTGTCCAAATCTACTAAGCACATAAATCAAATAGCAACGTACGTAATACCGATTACTTATGAAAAATTACCTGATGGCACGTAGCTACTTGGGCTGGCATCCTTCCATTCGGTCCCATTCTCAGTTTAAGTTTAGGTTTTGAAAAATGATTTACCAATTCTCTTAAACTTTGGCTCTGATACCAACTTGTAAGGCCCCATTCCCGAGACCAACACAGTTGGACAATCACAACATTTTCATATTAATAAATACATTTCATAAAACATCGCAGCGGATTAAGTTATCAAAAACCATTCATACATCAATATTTGATGTTGCAAATAATACATCATTATATTTTAACTAAAAATACATCATTCAGTTGTATTACAAAACAACAATATCATCATGCACGAATGGATGCCAGTCTTTGCCAGCCAAGTAGCCTCACCCGCATGCCATCCTTAGCAACATCCTTACCTGCCAACTGATATGCATATAAAAAGTTAGTGTCGCTGAGTGAGTTCTAGTTTAAATATATAGAAAAATACACTTTGTAAACATCATTTGGTGATCATTCATCAATATACATAATCGATCATTAAGTGATTCATTATCTTTCTTTCTTTAACTTTCTCTTCATTAACTAGGATTGCACAAAGCAAGAGCCTACATTGTTGGTTGGCAATAGATGCCAAACCCCTGTCGGCAAACGTTTATCATGGTAGCTAACCCATCGATAGTTGATCCACACTGCTAGGCATAAAACCTGCTCAGGAACTAGGATCCCATTAATTCATTGGTCAATCCCCAGGATTAGAACCCTGACGTACATCCTTTTGGGCTGATACAGCCATACATCAGTTGAGTAAACGACCTCCTGGTCGTGAACCCCATTCATTTGCTTGCAAGGCTTTTCATTCATCATAAGGGTCTGGGGTAAGATTCATTAAGTTATACTGTTCTTCTTTTATTCCTTCATGTCCACTTGTTATGGATAATACTTATTAATATGCATATTACTTAATCACATAACATGAAAATATTATTGACATAGTAAAAGCAGCACATAAGAAAGAACCAAGCATAATAATCCCTAAACTAGCATGATCTTCCCTTATTCAGGAGTTCTCCATACTTAAATTCTATTTCCAAAAATTTCAAAAAATCCCAATTCTTTAGACCAATGCAGATGAACTTAGACAAATACGGATGAACACAACAAATGCGGATGAACAAACGCAGATGAACATTCTCAAGAAATATTCTAAGTGTCAGGAAGTGCGCATGAACCGATGCGGATGACTAAAGCAATACGCATGGACAATGTAGCAAATACGCATGGGCAAAACAAATGCGGATGAACACTTTGACTGTACTAAAGGCAAATACGGATGAACACAGCAAATGCGCATGAAAACTTAGCAAATGCGCATGAAGACTTAGCAAATGCGCATGAAGACTTAGCAAATACGCATGAACAAAAGGCACTGTTAAATGCGGATGAACACAAAAACTGACCTGCAATGCAACTTATATCATTACCAGTTCCCAATCATCATTCTAACATGAATACAGCTTAGATCTATCAGGCTAACTTAAAACATGATAAACTTTAAAGATCATCAAAAGAATCACATAATATAACTATATCTCATAATCGTCAGCACCATACATGAAAAATCATAACTTGTTTCGAAAACACCAATTAAATATGCATACCGGCCCCAATAAGCAGAAAACATTTAAAAGAGGGGATCTAGAACTCACCTATTGCAGCCTTCAAGCAAAACTCCACCAAACTCGAGGGCACCAAGAGTTCAAACGCCTAAACACACCGAACACAAAACCAAACACAAAAGAACACATAAGAATCGGTCCTGAAGCTGAAAACTCAGCTGAAACCGAACAAAACACACAAAAACTCACCTTCAAGTTGAATCTTCTTCTTCTTCTCTCTAGAACCGATGGAAATTCTACTTTCCTTCTTTCTAGCAGTCGAAGCAGTTGGTGAAGCAGTGTAGTGGGCGGCCATGCCCACTTTAAACATAAAATAATAATGTTTGTCCTTTTGTACACTTTAGCCCCTCAACTTATGCAACTTCTCCTTTTGTCTTTATTTATTCTTAATAAATTTCGAGTGTTACAGCCCACGAACACATCAAAACTCCCAAGTGTAACAGGCATGAGGTAGATATCAAAGGTATGACCAGTAAGTTCTATCTTGCAACCCTTAAGATGTGTGTAACGTACATTTTGCTTACCATCATCTAATTCTACGGTATATTTAGATGCCGACGTAGAAGGTATATCAATTAAGAGACTACTAAACTTAGTAGAGATAAAACTTCTATCGGCTCTAGTGTCATACAATACAGTAGCAAAATGACCATTATAGGATATTTACCAGTAATAGTAGTAGGGTCGTTTAAAGCCTCACCTAAACCCATGACAAAGGCTCTCCCTTTAGCTCCTCCATTGTTGCCACCATTGTTGTCACTATTGTCATGGTTGTTATTGTTTCCACCGTTGCCAGCACCATTCCCGTTTTTCTTCAACTGACGACGATTCCTCTTTTAGTGTCCTTCCTTTCCACATTCAAAGCAACCTTTTGGTGTTTCTTGGGTTACTGGGGCTTCTTCATCAACTCACCACGACAATCCTTTGCCGCTTGTCTAGCCTTCCCACAACGCTGACATCGAAAATTGTCAGACCTGCCAGTGTGTGGTAGTTGCATCGGTTTACATTTAGGATACTTCCCCATGTATCCTCCTTGTCCTGGAGCTGATGAAGATCTCTGGTTGAAACTCTGATGTTATCAATTGCTTCTACTGTAGCTGCTGAGGTTGATTGTTGATGAAAAACCTTATTACTATGTTTTCCCACGTGCGCTTGTTATAGGTACGCTAGCCACCGCGCCCTGTTTGGTGGCTTCCATTGTTCCACTGCCTGTGGTCGATCAACCTGTGGCTAACCGAATACCTGTTGTATGGTGGCAGGGTTGGAAGCTGTCACCATACTAGACCATGGATATGAGTCATAAAGGATCAAAAAACCACTCGTATTCACTCATAAGAATCGAGAATCAAATTATAGTTACGGAATGACGTAATCACACATTAAACAGAAACTTAGGGTGTGATTGATGAAAAAGAAGTCAAATCAAGGTAACACAAGCAAGAAGATAAGATTTCTTTTTATTTCAATTGAAATTGGCCAATTTAGTTTTGGCATCAAAGTATACACAAAAGCTTAATAAAATGCATAAAAAAGGATCTGGTTATAATAAAACATTAAAGAACAATATTCTCGTATGGATAGTTTTTGCTATCTGTAACACCTTGTTAATATGCCATTGCTATTCTCAAGACTTCTGAACACCCTTCTAAACTAATCTAATTATATTCGACTATAATGATCACTGCAATCAAACTAAAGACCCCAAAGGGAAAATAGTATCTACTTTCAAATAGAAACCAAAACCAGACATGAAAAGAAAACAAATCACCTTTTAAATCGATCCACTTCTGCACAAAATGCATCCACAACACTCCACAACCATTTTTCAAACATTCTTGCTCATAAATCCACTAATTTAATCCAAATGACGACTCTCGATCCACTGAATCCTTATTAAGAACTAGACCATGGATACGTAGTAAAGGATCAAAAAACCAATCGTATTCACTCAATAAGAATCGAGAATCAAATTATAGTTACGGAATGAATGTAATCACATGTCAAACATGAAACCTAGTGTGTGATAATGAAAAAAGAAGTCACAAGGTAATACGAGCAAGAAGATAAGATTTCTTTTTATTTCAATTGAAATTAGCTAATTATAGTTTTGTGCATCAAAGTATACGTGAAATCTTAATAAAATACATAAAAAGGAACTGGTTATACAAAAACTTAAAGAACAATATGCATGGATAGTTTTTGCTATCCGTAACAATCTCAAGCCATCTGAACTCCCTCCTAAACTAATCTAATTGAATCCTATTATAATGATCAATGAACCAAACTAGAAAAGCACATAGGGAACATAGTATCTACATTCAAATAGAAACCAAAACCGAACATAAAAATAAACACATCATCTTTAAAATCAATCCACTCCTGAACAAAATGCGTCCACAACACTCCACAACCATCTTCAAACACTCTTGCACAATTCACTTAATTCAATCTAAAGATGACTTGTGATCCACAAAATCCTTTATTAAGCACTAGTGATGAATACGAGTTGTAAAGGATCAGAAAACCACTCTATTTACTCAATAAGAATTAAGAATCAATTTATAGTTACAAAATGAATGTACTCACACATCAAACATGAAATTCATTATGTTATTAATTAAAAAGAAGTGAAATCAAGGTAACACGATGAAGAAGATAACATTTCCTTTTTATTTTAAAGAAATTGGAACGGTTATAGATTTGTGCATCAAAGTATTCGCGAAAGCTTAATAAAATATATGAAAAAGGAGATACTTATACGAAATCATAAAAAAATAACAACATATTTATCGCATAGATTTTTTTGCTATCCGTAACAACCTTTCATACTATGCCATTGCTATTCTCAAGACTTCTGAATACCCTTCTAAACTAATCTAATCAAATTTTGATGATATGATCACTGAAATCAAACTAAACGTCCCCAAAGGGAAAATAGTATCTAGTTTCAATAGAAACCAAAACCGAATGTGAAACTAAACAAATCACCTTATAATTATGTAACACCCCGATTTTTTTGAAAGAAGAGAAAGGGAATGTACAAGAAAGAAAAGATAATAGACACAAGTGGAGAGGGCTAAAGTGGTAAAAGCACAAAATTCCATTATTTTAATAATAAAAGAGGTATGGCACACCACTTTAAAAGCAAATATGCTTTGGCTCTTGGCCAAAGCAGAAAGAAGAGGAGCTTTAGAGATTTTGAGAAGAAGAAGAAAGAAGAAGCTGCAAAAAGGTTAGTTCTTGAGTTATGTTCAGTTTTACTTAGTTTGCAGCTTGTAACCGAAGTTCTCGGTGTTTAGAGGTTGTGTTTGGGAGTTTTGAAGAGGCTGCTGTTGTAAGTGGTTTTGGGTTAGAGGTGTTTGTTCGAAGATCTGCTTCAAGGGGAGTTTCTAGACTCCTCTTTTTTCTGGTTTTCAAAGTTTGGGGCTGTTATGCCTACTAAGCAAACATTTTAAAGGAACCGCATGTGTATGCTTGTAGTTGTTCGAATGATGTTCTGTGGTTTTAGCTTTGATGATGTTTTAGAGGTTGTTTCGGGTTTAGAATTGTTGTTAGCATGTTTTTAAGGGACTTGAACATTAGATCTGTGTTTGGGTAGTGTTAGAATGATTATCGGGGTGTTTTGGTATTTAGAATTTTTCAGAATGTGTTCATGCGCCTAACTGACCTTCATGCGCCCAACCAATAGTCAGGGCCCCAAACAGTACCCTCATGTTCCCAGAATGTTGGTCATGAGTCTAAGTGTTGCTCATGCGCCCAAGTGACCCCATGCGTCCAAGGCATGAGCCCAAATAGTGGCCATGCATACGCTACTGGGAACATTTTGAGTCTGGCATCCCACATTATGATATGACGTTGTGTTGTGATATGTAAACGATTTATGTAATATGATAATATGTTTTAATTATTATGAAAGTTTCTAAATTCCGCTGCAAAAATGTTTGTTTTAAATATTTTTTGCAATGACGGTCCAGCTAAGCGTCCCGGAACGGGCCCTTACAATTGGTATCATAGCTAAGTTTAAGGAATTGGGTAAATATTTCAAAAAGACCTAATCTTAAACTGAGAATGGCGAAAGAAAGGGATCCCAGTCCTAGTAGCTACGTGCCTGCAGGTAAAAGTTTTATGTAAAAGGGTTTTATGTAAGTTAATGTAACCGGTATTATGAGGTCTTCTGAGGCTTCGCAAGGTGGTAGGTCTTCTGAGGCTTCGCGAGGTGGAGGTCGTGGTGGACGTGGTGTTTAGGCGCAATGCCACGAGGAGCAGGGCTAAGACTGTTTGAAGCTGCTCCTGATGAACAAGCGCTTCGTCACCAAGACGGAGAGGATGGGAGTGCTAATATGAGAGCCTCAATGAAGGAGGCAGTAGCAGAGGAAGTCCATCAGTCATGCAGATGATCTGCCTACTGTAGTGATCGAGGTCATTAGAGCTAATGAAGAGGATGAGAAGAAGGAGAGTGGAAGAAGAGAGAACCGCACGATGGAGGGGTGAAGCCGCAGGTTCTGGGATATGGAGCAACCCTACTGACATGGTTGTCTCCAGTGACGATGAGGAGGAGGAGGAAGCTGTGCAAGAGACTGCGAAGGGATGCAGCTATGGGATCATTCCAAAGGTGTAGGCCTCTTGTGTTTGATAGAAATGGAGTGCTGCTACTGCACAACGTTGGTGAGAGAGATGGAAGCGGTAGTTGAGATTAGCGATGCCACGAGGATCAGAAGGAGAGTTTAATACCCACTTCATTGTGGATTCAGCCTTGTGCTGGTGGGACAACATTGTCCAGGCTGAGGGCACTAGAGCAATCGGGAGGATGAGGTGGAAGGATCTGAAATGGTTGGTGGTTGAGGAGTTTTGCCCTCATAGGAGCTCGACAAAGTTGAAAAAGGAGATTCTACAGCTAGAGGCGGGAACGATGACTCACCAACAGTACACCACGAAGTTCAACGGAGATGGCAAGGCTGTGCCAGATCAGGTGACGCCTGTGTCACGCAAGATCAAAATGTATATTCAAGGGCTGCTAACAGATATCCGCAGACATCTAATCGCTGCCCGACCAGGCAAGTTTAGGTCGGTGGTCATCTGGCGGGGATTTGTATGACGAGCGAGAAGCGATGGCAATAATGGATGAAGAGGAGGAGCGGGACTATGTTAGGAGTGGGAACGAAAGGCGGGATGATAACGATGGTGGATTTGAGGCTGGTGGTAAGAAGGTGAAGATGGATGATCTAAGGATGTTGACAAGGGAAGCGAGGGCATGCAAGAAATGTGGGAAGGAGCATGCAGAGAATGTAAGCGGGGGATCGAATCTCTGTTTTTTAATTGCTGGAAGGAGGGCCACCTGCGAGGGATTGTCGCGCAATGAGATGCTACAGGTGTGGTGAGGGTGGACACAGGAGCAGAGACTGCATGAAGTCAAGGGATGAGAGCTCCGGGACAGGAAGGGGTTCAGAATGAGGAGAACAAAGGACGAAGGTTAGAGCATTTGCCCTGACCGGGAGGAGGCTAGATCGGACTTCGACGCGATGTCAGGTACGTTTCTGGTAATTTAAAATTGTGCATTTGAGCTTTAATTGTGGTACTAGTAGTAGTTTCGTTCCTGCTGCCTTTGTGTTAATTACACGTTAGGGTAGGAAGATCGATGAGCCTTCGATGTAGAAATGCTATTGGTAAGTCCACTAGGTTACC
>CM046434.1:28635797-28723297 GCA_025506505.1 Flaveria sonorensis
TAAAAGCAACTAATTTGCAAGAGTGCAAGTGGAATACCAAAGACCTAGAGATGAGTACCTTGCAGATATCTAAAGATCCTCTTGACTGCAATCAAATGAGACTCTTTAGGAGCAGCCTGAAATCTAGCACAAACAAGTTGCAAACAAATATCTGGTCTAGAAGCTGTTAAGTACATCAAGGACCCAATCATAATCTGTAAAGTGTTTCATCAACAGCTTTACTTTCTGATCTGCATCCAGTTGTTGTGGTGCTGCACATGGGAGTAGAACAGGGCTTACAGTTGTAAATCAAACTTTTCCAAAAGACTTTTGTGTATTTGACTGATGAATGAAAGTTCCATCAGCCTTTTGTTTGATTTGCAAACCTAGAAAGAACTGTAATTCTCCATGGCACTCATTTCGAATTTTTGTTGCATCAACTTTGTAAATGCATCACAAACTGTGGATCAGAGGATGCAAAAAAATAATATCATCAACATAAATTTGAACAAGGAGCTTATGCTGACCACTTTCTTAATGAACAAAGTTTTATCTATGGAGCCTCTAGTGAAATTATTCTGAAGAAGAAAATTTGACAGTGTTTCATACCAGGCTTAGGAGCTTGTTTCAACCCATAAAGAGCCTTATCAAGTTTATACACCCAATCAGGATGTTATTATCCTCAAAACCTGGTGGTTGACACACATAAACCTCTTCTTTATTTACCATATAAAAATGCACTTTTGACATCCATTTGAAAAACTTTAAGATTGTGGAATGCAGCATAGGCTAAGAACAATCTAATTGCCTCCAGTCTGGCTACAGGGGCAAAGGTTTCATCATAATCAATACTTCTTCTTGTGAAAACCCCTGGACAACCAGTGGCCTTGTCTTGACAATTTGCCCATTTCATCTGTTTATTCCTAAACACCCATTTAGTGCCTATGCACACTTACCTGGGGGTAGAGGAACCAGTTCCCACACTTGCTGCTTTTGAACTGAAGAAGCTCAAGCTGCATGGCATCAAACCCATCCATTGTCTCTTAATGCAATATGATAGTTCTTTGGCTCTTGCTGACTGATGAAAAGAGCATAGAAGCAGAAGTTGGACAATTGACTTCTAGTTGAGACACCAGCATTGATATCACCAATGATTTGAGACGTTGGGTGATTCTTCAGCTCTTGGTACCTATGAGATCTGTGCAAGTGTTTGTAGCACGCTCAGCAGCAACAGATGTTGATCCAGATTCTTGAAACCAAGTATTAGATGGCAAGTCAAATGAAGTAGAGGATTCAGAAATCTCATCAGCATTGTTGTGGATGGTGCTACTGAAGCTACAGGAACATCAAGTTAGTAGACTCAGGCAGTGATCACTAAATTGAATAGGTGAGTACTGGATCATCATCAACATCAGTACCACCAGATGGATGACTAGCTGCAGAAGGTGATGAATTCACATGATCTGCAACAGCTGGAGGCTGATAAGGAACATATTGCAGTATGTCCAGATCAAACAACTCCACAGGTTTTGTGGGATTTTGTCCTTAGGAGATTCATTGAACTTCACATGCAAGGTTTCTTCAACCATCTTTGTTCTGCAGTGAACACTCTGTAAGCCTTGCAAGTGGATGAGTACCCAACAAAATACCCTGCATCCACCTTAGAATCAAACTTTTGGAGTTGATCCTTTGTGTTGAGAATGTAACAAGGACACCCAAATGCTCTGAAGAATGAAATTAGAGGAGCCAAATGATGTAGAATTCATAAGGAGTCTTCATCAACCTCTGATTCACTAAAGCTCTATTTTGCACATAGCATGCTGTGTTGACAGCTTCAGCCCAAAAGGTCAGTGGCAAACCAGAGTCAGCCAACATGGACCTTGCAGCTTCAATTAGGGTCCTGTTCTTTCTCTCCACTACTCCATTTGTTCTGGAGTCCTTGGGATGCTATACTGCCTCTTGATTCCTTTGAAAGGTAGAAATCATCAAGTGTATGGTTTCTAAATTCAGTTCCATTATCACTTCTTATACACTTGACTGATAGGGAATACTGCTTCTCAACATACAACACAAAGTTAATAATTGTCTGAGCAGCCTCATCCTTTGAATGCAAGAAGAAGGTCCATACAAATCTGGAGTAATCATCCACAATTACCAGACAGTATTTCTTCTTTGCCATGCTCATTACTCTCACAGGACCAAAGAGATCCATGGCAGTAATTGCAAGCAGGCAGTGGACTTTGGTTCTTCTATAGGAGGGAATGAAACTTTGTGTTGTTTTCCTTTTAAACAAGCAGTGCAGGTTTCATCACAGTGGAACTCCTTTTGGTAGACCTCTCACTAAACTATTGTGGATCAGCTGATTCATGTTTTGAGATTAACATGACCCAGCCTTCTATGCCACAGTTTAGATTCCTGAGGAGAGGCCTTGGAGAACAGGCAAGGATGACCTTTTAAATCAATCTTCTTTGACAAATCCAAGGCATATACTCTTCCTATCCTGTTGGCCTTCAGGAGAGTATGTTCATCCAATACCTTGTCAATCAGCCTCAGAACTTTGGAAGACAGAATCCGGCAGTTCTGGCTTGTGAAAAGTGCAACATGCCCTTTATCACACATCTGACTGACACTCAGTAGATTATACTTGAGATTCTCCACATGGTTAACATCATCAAATCTGATTTCTCCATTTGACACAAATCCTTTCCCGATGATGTAACCCTTAGCATCATTTCCAAATGAGACAAATCCCTTCTTTCCTTGAGAGTAGTCATTAAGAAGAGAACTGCTCCCAGTCATATGCATAGATCCTCCACTGTCTACATACCAGATGCTTCTTTGGCATGCTGAAGAACCCTGCATTTATCATAAGAAACTAGTTAGCTTTAGAGACCCAAACCTTTTTGGTTTTGGGTCTGTTTTCATCAACAGATTTAACCATAACTTGTTTCTCATGATTAACAGCTGATGAAGGTGGAGATGGTGCTGAAATGGATTTCTTAGATTTGGGCTTGGATTTCCTTTTCAGTGGTTTGATCACAGGTGCATCTAGTGGTTAACTCTCCCCAACAAATGCTGAACCATCATAACAAGTTGTGTCTGATTTGTTGCTAAAGCCTTCAGCTCATTTGACACATCAGTACTTGTTTTTGATGAGTTCCTGTGACCCACCATTTCCTCCTTCTTGAAATTCACAGACTTAGTCTGATGTTTATCATGAGGAACACTATCAGCTGTTTTCTGATAAACCCATCCCTTTTTGGATTTTGGTGAGGCCTTGGGTTTATCAGTTTGAGATGACTGTGGTACAAACTTGGTCTCAAACTCATTTTTCATTTTATTAATCTCTTCTTTAATGAGCTTATCTCTGTTGAGTTTGGAACCCTTTTTGTACCAGCATTCATCAGATAGATGATTGAATTTACCACATATTTCACATGGCTTATTCTTCATCTTGGATTGATCAACTGCTGAAGTGGAAACTACTGAAGGTGTGATCTTCAGTACTTTCCTCCTTTCAGTACTTGTGTTAAGTACTGAAGGATCGGTAACAACTGAAGACTTGTTCTTCAGCTGTTCTCTATCCGTCCTGAAAGACCGTATGATAGATTCCTCAGCAGTTTATCCTTTTATTTCAGCAGATTTGAAATGCTTTTCAGATGTTGTGACTTGCCCTTCAGTACTTGGAGTACTTTGAGGGACAACATCTGAATTGCTCAGCTTCATGTGTTTATCAGCATTTAAACCATCAGGCAATTGATTTGCTGAGATCTTAACACTGACTTCATCCTCTAATTTTGTATTATCATTTGAGGATGAATCACATGATGATGTGGTTTGGAAATTACTTTCACCTTCAGATTTTACTATTGATTTTGAAGTAAAATCAGTAGGTGGTGCAGTATGATTGTAACCTATTCCAAACTTCACATTTGAAGCTGTTTGCTTGCTGAGAAGCATTTCAAATCCCTTGCAGGATGTTACCCAGCGGTCACACTCAACTTGGGTAGCTGCAAGTGTCTCTTTGAGACTTCTGTGGTTCTCAAGAGACCTCTACCTTAGCCTTTTCATCATTAAGTTGGCATTTAAGCTTGTAAATCTCATCATCTTTGTCATTAAGAGCAGACTCATACTCAGCTTTTCTTTTGGAAATAGTTTTCTCAAGCTCAAGATTTTGATTGATTAAAGCTACATTTGCCTCTCTAATAGAGACAAAGGCAGCTATGCATGATTCAGAACATAACTTGGCTTTAGCCTCAGAAGATACCTGGGTTCTGTGAAGATGATGCATTGGAGCAGGAACCCTCAGTAGACTCCAGGGCCATGAGAGCAAGATTCCCAAAGGATGTTCACCACCATGTTGACCAGCACCAGCAAATAATTGCTCATTGAAACCAGAAAGATCATCTGGTAAGCTGCTCCAGTCAACAACTCCTGGTGTGAAGAAGCTGTGATGAGGTTGAGATTGTGATGGAGATGGTTGAGGCTCAGGTAGGGCTTGAGGTTGTTGTGCTATAGGAACTTGAACTGGATTTGGCTGTGGCATGTAATAGCAGGGATATGGATATGGCATTGGACCCTGAGGGACAAAATATGCAGGAGATTGAGGTTGTGAGTGATGACCAGAACTAGCAGGATGTTGCCCTTTGTTTTGTGAACTATTGCTTGGAAAGGTCACAAAGGGTGCAGAGGAGTTAGATCCAGTTGATCTACACTCTCTTGCAAAGTGCCCAAGCCTGTGGCATTTGTGACACCTCAACTTACTCTTGTCAAAACCAACTTTGGTTTTGCCAGAGAGTCCTGGAAATTTCCTACCAGTTCTCTTGTAGAACTTTTGAGATCTGATATTGATCAAGGCCATTTGGCTCAAAATATCCATCTCTTCTAAATCATCATCAGCAATACCCATCAAATCATCCATGATAAAGCATAAATTATCACTATTACACCCAGAATGACTGTCAACACCAACAAATGCATGATCAGAACTGTTTGAAGAGAAATCTATGCTCATCATAATGGCTTTCTGATCCAGCATATTTGACTCATGACCGACCAAGGCAGTGTTCCCTGGTACAAAGTCATCAGTGAGCTTTCCTGATGATGCCAGTTTCCTTTTCTGCTCTATCTCTCTTTCAAATGTAAGCAGTTCCCATGGAGTTGGGTGAGAGATAGGCTATCCAGATTTGCACTGGAGCGTAGGACAATGGTGTATGTGTCCCATCTCTCAGGCAGTGATCTGAGGAATCTGTTGTTCATGGCTGTTAGTATACTCATGCTTGACCATTTTCAGCTCAGAGATCAAGCAGGAGAAACGCTCAAACTGTTGAGTCAGTGTCTCACCCTTCCTATGAGAGAATCTCATATTGTTGGGCGAGGATTTCTCTGTTGTTTGCTAAGACCTCATCAGTTCCTCCGAATTGTTCCTTCAAAGCATTCAGAGGTCATGAGCAGTTTCATGATGCATAAGCCCAGAATAGATTTCATTAGGCAGTGCCATGGCCAGAATTCCATGGGCTTTAGCATCAATCTCAAACAGTTTACGATCTTCATCTGAGTATTGCTCCTTCTTCTTCGGAACCATTTGGTTGGTCTCCGGATTGTTCACCATAGGCTTGTGTGGACCGTGAACCACAGATGTCCAACAACCTGAACTGTTAACAGACAGGTGATGGAGCATTCTTCGTTGCCATATGTTATACTCACTCCTAACCAGCATCGGAGGCTTGGTTGAGGAGCCAGTATTGTGAGGGTCATTAGATGGAGTAGTCATTCTCAGATTCCAAACCAATTATCAAGTTTCAACAGATTTAGCACAAAAACACAACAAACTCAATATGAACCAAGAAGAAACTCAAATTGAATAACCAGAAGCAGCAGAAGATCAATCTCTATAACCAATTCTTGCAAATATGCTAATTCGATCAAACTTAGATATCGAAATAGCAGTTTCAATGATCAATTGTTAAACCGATCAATGATTAACCTGCTCTGATACCATTTGACAGGATCAGTGATCTAAGTTTGATCAATTAGAGTTGAATTGCAGCGGAATTAGAACAAGAATTAGACAAATATAGCAAGAACACAATAGATATTCAATGGAACAGTACACGGTTATAGAGAAAAGGGTTTTCTGCAAAAGGGATAATATCATTCATGCACAAATGCTTCGGTATGGCGGCGCGCTAAGCTGCGCAGGTTACAATTAGGTCAACATTCCTATATAAGGAATGTGACGTCTGCTGATGTCACTTGATAGTGACATTTAACAGAATTATTACAAACAACTGAAAGTAAGCAAACTACTGAGAATGTTCACAACAACTGAGAACATCTCAGAGTATGCTAAGTACAAGATGAAACTAAAACTACTGAAACTACAAGTATGATTACAAGAAACATAAAACTACTGATTACAAAAGACTGAAAGGAAATATAACTACTGAAAGGAAACCATCACAACTACTGAAGTGGTCTTCTTCAGCTGTTGTGACAACATCTGAACTTGGTCTTCAGTCTTTGTCTTCAGCTTTTGTCTTCAGACTTTGTCTTCAGCTTTTCACTTCAGACTTTGTCTTCAGCTCTTTCACTTTAGACTTTGTCTTCAGACCTTGTTATCAGTTGATGTCTTCAGCTGTTGCAGACTACTTCAGTTGTTGTAATGTCTGTGGGACTTAAAGGTTTTTTGATCAGGCTCATTGGTTCTTTTGGTCCAACAGATTGCTTGTAAAAGTACTAACTCCACCTGGTGGCAATAGAATAACCATGAGCTCTATTATGCAAGCATCATTCACTTCTATGTTGAGGACATCATAGATATGAAAGTGACAATATATTCCTTTGTGGTAAGTCATTACAGACCTAGATATCTCTTTGATGCAAAAGATGCAATATCATAACCTAAATATGAGATTGGTATAAGTATTGTAAGGTTAAAAGTTAGAAAAAGTGATTTCTTGCATATCTTGACAGAGTTGGAAGCTCTCTAGTCTAAAGTGTGACTACATAATATCATATCTAATGTACCTAATCAATCCAAGAATTGAAAAAGTAAGTGTGATGAGTTTTGCCAAAAGCACTCATTTTCTGTCCTTAGATCTCGTGTCTCCTTTGCTAAGGGAACATTGACTGAACACACTTGATCAGGATTTAATCACTATCAATGATATCCATCATTTTATTTTATTTTAATGTGCTAATCTTAACTATATGATCTCACTACAAGCATGTGAGTCATTATGTATAGTAGATTTTTTTTTTGCTTTAATTTTGATTTTTGTATAATTTCTGTACAGGCATGGTGATAATGATTAGTTTGCAGTACTTGCAAAATAAAAGAAACTTATAAGTTTGTGAACTTAAAAAGTTAGGGGGGTAAAAATGTAAAAGAGAAAATCAATGAAAAGTGTCAAATGTGAAAATAAATAAAAAAATTAAGTGCTTTGAATGGAAAGGATGAAGCTGAAATTCAAGCATGTGTGTGTTTGATATGATGTGAAAATGAACCTGAAAAGAATTCAAAATAAGTTGAAAAAGCTTCTTGCAAAACAAAACAAGACTATTTGTGTTGTAAAAGTTTCAAAATAGAGACTAAAATGATAGGAAAGTGTTTGAAAAATTAAAAACATTGATTCAAAGGTTTTTTTAAAATTTGCTTGGTTGGTGTTTGAATTGAAATTCATGTTTAAAAATGAAAATATGAGTTTCAAATGATTTGTGGTGATTTTAACAAAAAGAATTTGATTGTTAAATTTGAGGGTAATTAATGTAAATTATGGGTGATAGTCAAATTGACTAAGTGTTGAGACAATGTGCATGAACAGTGCTAATGTGCATGAATAGTACTAATATGCATAAATAGTGTTCAGATGGATGTTGTGAAATTTTCAAAGTGTCAGATCATGGAAGGTTCTCATGCACCTGAATAGTACTCAAAGTCTAAATCAGGAGTATGATGAATTTCAGGAATTTGAACAAGTGTTGAGCATTTGTTCAGTACATGCGCCTAAACAGTTGTCATGTTGCTGAAAATGGTTAAGTGTTGGGCGTATCAACGTATGCTCATGTGCCTAAATAGTTTCAGACTTTCCAAGTGGTTAGACATTTGAAGGTGATGTTTACTCCAAGTATTAGGGTTTCATCAAGTCTCACACGCCTGAACAGCGCTCAAGCTTTGAACAGTGCTCATGCGTCTGCAGACTTAGTGTGAAACTTAGTCTCATGGCCTTCACAGTGCTTATGCGTCTGAAGAGTTGGTGTGAAATTTTAGCCTAATGTGACTTCATAGTGCTCATGCACCTAAATTTTACACTATAATATTCAAACTTGTAGTTCTCAGTCATTCATTCACAAACTCAAACACTCTGATTCACTCATTCTCAAACCGATACATTCATTCACACAACATTCGATTGTTACTGTTAATCCTTGTGATTATAGTATATTCACTGAATCAAAGCATCATGTTGATCTTAAAACATCTTATTTCATTACTTATTTCAAACTTTGATTGGGCATTGGAACTCTATGAGGCGTTGACACTAGATGTTCAAAAATTTGAAATCTGTGATTTAAATGTGTATAATAACTGAAATTGAACATCAAATGAGTGTTATAACATGATTTTGAACAAATTATGAGAATGAAATCTCAATTTATCAAAATGTGTTCTTGATGATTCATTGTTCATCTATTCATCTCAATTTAATCACTAAAACTTAAACATGATGTGCTCTACTCATGGGTAGAGTGTATTCAACACTTAGAAAAATTTAAGTGTAAACTGTTAGGTTTTAAAATTTAAAATATGCTAATTCAATTGAAATTCAATCAATTTCATGTTCATGGTTCATTAATTAATTAAACATAAATTGTGGTGAATCAAAAATATAACTAGTGCATACTCTGTTCATGTAATGGGTTGTACAAAACACTTAGAATTTTAAGTGTTATTGATTCAAAATTGATAACACACAATATGATTGAAATTTGGCACTCAATGTGATTAATATTTGGTTTATGTATACAGATGGTAGATCTTAAATTTGAGCCAAAGCATAACGTAGCAGCCTTTCTTAATGAGAATGTTCGTGAAGTTGTTGGTTATGAAGAAATGATAAGATTTATATTGAGAACAAAGTATGTGTATGCATGTGTTCTCAACCGTTATATATGCTCGTCTCAAAATACAAAAGATTCTGGAGTACTGCTAAAATTGCAAGAGATGATGTGAAGGAAGGAAAGTTGTAGAGGTTTTATCATAAAACTATCATATGATTGAAGTCTCTGAGTAGTCAATTAGAGAAGCTCTAAGACTGGGTGATAATGATCCTAAAGATTTAGCTGAATTACTTTTATTGAGTGTAGAGACATATTCTAGCCATGGGACATCCAGATCACATTCCTAAGAAATAGTTTTTCAAAGCAAGAGTATATAACCACTAGAAACTCCTTTGTAATATCTTTCAAAATGTCTAAGAGAAATGTAGGATGGAATTCATTCCTTCTATAGACATTGCTTCTCTTATTGTAGCTATTGCCACAAACAGAAGGTTTAATATGGCAAAATGGATCATGAATGGCTTTATTTTTAATTTGGAGAAGGAATCAGGAACAAAACTTGATGTATCCCAGATTTTTGCAGTTGATTATAAATGAAGAGAATCCTGCTTTCCATGCTTATGGAGTAAGTAGAGAAAGATTAATTTTAAAAGCCCATGACTAAAACCGTACACAAAAGACTTGCTATCATGACTGGTTCTCAAAATGTTCAAATGTTTGATTACATGAGAGCTGTAGCAAGAGATGATGTGAACATACATGTAAATTTTTCATTGATTGATGATGAACCAATTGATCCAAATGATCTGATTGAAGAAGTTCCTTAAGGACTTTCTGAGTCTAAAGTTGAGGATGATGATGAAGATAATGAAGATGATGATGAATCTGAAGATGAAGGAAGTTCTAATTCAAGTGATGATAATGATGATGATGAAGTTGGAGGTAATGAAGTTGAAGAAGATAATGAAGATGTAATTGTTACAGACGTTGAAGAAGTTGATAATCTGAATGAAGATGTTCATAATGTTGATGAGTCAATAGATGTGAATGATGAAAATGATGAAGCCAATTTACAACAACAAATGGAGGGTGATCTTCAAAATGTTGATGAATTTGAGTCTGTAGTATCAGATGAAGGTGAAAGATCAAGTCAACATGATACAGTTATTACTGATGAATTGAACACTGAGCAGATAATAGAAGCATTGAAAGAAGAGAACATCAATCAGCTTAAGATGATCGATCAGCTGAAAGATGAAAATAATCAATTAAAAGCAGAATCTTTAAAGAAAGACTTGAAAATTGCTAAGCTTGAAGAAGTTCAAGAGATGAATGTTAAGAACTTTGATGTTTTACTTAGAGATTATGATTTGACGGAAGAAAAATATAAGAAGTTGAAAGAAGATTATGCTAATGAAAGAAGATCTTGAAATTATGAAAGAAAGCTTAAAATCTCAATCTTCTCAACTTTAAGAAAAAGACCCATTAACTTCAGAGATAGAGGTTATTCCTGAAGTTCAACCTACTGAAGTGAAAGACTATCTGAGGCTGTGAAAGGAAAATGAAAGATAGATGAATCTGATATTCAAGTATTGGCGAATCATCATCCAACCCTCCTTCAAAGATGCTGAAAATTGTTTTGAAACTCGTAAACAGTTTAAAAGATAGTTTTGATTATAGGTGTTGTTTTATTTTTATATGCTTGAATCTAATCTGTTTTTCTTATGCAGTGAATCTAGGTCATTCTTCTTTACAGGAAATTGTAGAAGCAGACATACAAGAGCAAATCAAAGCACTGGATGACTTAGATCTAGAGTTTTCAGATGCATGGTATGATGAAGTATTGGAGGTAGAAGATGTTATTGAAGCTGCATATTCACCGGTTGAAGTTGTCACTGAAGACATCCCCTTAGACATTGATGACAGATACAATTATCTGGTCAAGAAGAAATACAATCGTGTATTTTGGATGGTCCAACAGTTTCACAAATTAATGAAGAGTATGAGAAATGCATTATAGCATAGTCAACAGCTCCGGTTGATCCAGATGAAATAGTTATGGAACTTGGAGAGTGGAATCCGATGCAAGAAAGTATTAACATTGAAGACCTTCCAGCATCTGAACTGCATAATCTTGATCCTGTAAACTTGACAACTGTTGTGCTTAAGCTGTGGCTATAATCAAGGAATTATCCAAGAAGAGATTAAACAAATTGGAAACTGAGTCTCTAAGAAATTTGGTTAAAAGTTTTCAACAGACAGAAAAGCAAACCAAGAAAATGATTGTGCTTGACATGGATAATCCTTGGTATTTGGAGATTACAAAGAGAACTAGAATCTTAAAGCCTCAAGAAATTAAAGAAATGGAGTTAGTGAAAAGCAGTCATGAAAAGAGAAAAGAATTGATTGAGATGTTCCCAGAGACAGAGAAACAAGCATACAAAGTCTCAGTTGAACAGAAACAACTATGGAACAAGGCAAGAACTGAAGGAGACTGGTTAGAAATGTACTGCAAAAAGGCCAATCCATCTCTGAATTGCTCAATGCAATGATTGTGCCAGATAAAACAAAGAATGTTAAGATAGTTTCCTGGAAGTATGATGAGATTTTTTATGCCTTTCTAATCAAACGTGTAAATGCCATTTGTGATGTTTATCATTTTTACACAAGCATTACAGCTTTGCCAGTGCAAGATCTGAAGGAGTTAAAAAAGTTTCCTTTGATCAATCCTACCAAATCAATTCAAGGTGAAAATTTTGTTAAATTTCTAAATCGAGGCATTACCAGAATAGACTCTTATCTTAAAACCAGATATGATCAAGAAGACAAAGAGTATTTCAAATCATTAAAGAGTAAAAGAAAGGGGCTGCTCATCCAGAAGAAGTAGAATAGTTTTTGGATGCATATAGTGATCAATTCTTTGAAAAGGCCACTAACCCGAGCTTGAAGGTGATAGATGGCACTCAAACTTCTAAACCAATTTTGAGATGGTTCTATCATGCTGACTCATTCCAATTGAAGCTGGTTCGTAACTTGGAAGACTGGATCAAGATATGATTTCATTATTTGGAGTTTTTGAACTTAAACTTCTACATCCAAGTTATATTTCTTTCTTGTCTATCCAAAAGTTTGATAGTGTTGCGTCAGAAGTTGCAGAAAATGATAGAAAATATTTTATGACAATTATTAAGGTAATGGATGTTGCGATGGAGAAAATTTCATTGCAAAAAGCTCTAGCATATGCGAACATCGTGAAGAAAGACATAAAGTCTATTGATTTTATGAGAATTTCAAGCAAAGGCGTGTTGGAAGTTCATTCTCACGATCATCAAAAACCTTTTGAGTTCTACGCAAACATTGATATTGCAGGTCTGACAAAAGAAACTTTGGATGTAATGGACAAGATGGAGATTAAAACCAACGAGTCAAAGCCTGAGCAAGCTATTCTTGCAAAGAAGTTCAAGTTCACTATAAAGAAAGCATTGTGTGAATTGGAGCTTTACAAAGAAAAGGCGGTGTTCAAGATTAAAGAAGAACCAGAAGAATTCAATGAAGACTGAAGGCAATGTAAATCTTAGGGGGAGTATTGTTAGAACTCTTAAAAGATTAACATTTTGTCTTTTACGTTTCGTCATAGTATAGGGACTTATTTTGTAAATATATGTTCCTTGTTTTTCTTTGATAGTATAAATAGGATATTGTATGTATTGTGTAGGGCAGACCTAGAGAACAAAATAGTTAGAACAGATTGAACAACTGTAACTCACTCTTACACTTTCTATCCTAAGCATTTGCTAATAATGAAATCTATGATTTTTTGAAGTAATTGCTTGTGTTTGTGTACTTTGTATATGAATTGATTATTGCATTACGATATCATCACAGATGGATCCATTTTGAACCTATCAAACAAAGTAGATTTTAAACAATGGAAAATCATGTTTAGAAATTGGACTATTTTCCAAGACCTAGATCTATGGACATCCATAACCGAGGGACCATACATACCATTGACTCTTGGGCCTGACTATAACATATAAAAACCAGTAAGCTTGAAAAGTGTAGTTGGTGATAACCTCAAGAAGATCAAAACAGACATGAAAGCGTACAGTATATTGGCAATGACTTTGCCATTTGAAATTTTGACATGGGTTGAAAATTTCAAAACTACTCATGAACTCTAGAAGGTATTTCACACCATGTGTGAAGGAAGTGAGGAGATACAGGAAATCAAAAAGGAGAAATTGAGGACCCAATACAAAACCTTCCACCATGTTCAGGGAGAATCCATTCCACAACAGCTTCACAGATTCATTCAACTAGTCAATGAGATGATAGTCTATGGTCTCAAGTATGAATCTGTGGAGATCAACAAAAGATGTTGCATACACTGCCTGAGAGCTGGACTCAATCAGTGTCATTAATGAAAGCAACATTGGATCTTGAAGCATTATCTCTAGGTTCTCTAGTGGCTAAAGTTGAAGCACTAGAACTAGATGAAAGATCCAGAAATAATAGCACAATCAGACATGTGGAATCATACAAGTTCAAGGAACTTCAACAAACAGACAGTGCATTCTTGACCTGCATTGGTGAAAATGAAGATGAAGAATTTCTGGATTCAAGTGAAACTTTATTTTTCTCTGCACCTGAATCATCTAACAACAAACAAAAGTCTAAGAAGACTGGTATTCATGCTTCCCATAAAGCAACACCCCAAAGCAAACCACATCCTCACACTTCCAGCTCCAACAAACAACACCCATCAAAGGCTCAAAACATTCATAAATTTAAGAAACCAATGGATGCTTAACAATCATATTGCAAAGTGAGGAGCAAAAGGCAGCTTTTAAAGCCTTTTCAATGCATCTAGGAGCTAACCTCACACCATCACAGATCATACAGCAAGACTAGGATGAATTGCCTCTTGATATGGTTTAAGAAATAGATCTTTAATGGTCAATGGCAATGATTGCATAGAGATCCAAGAAGTTCCTACAAAGGAAACAGAGGGTTAAGCATGGATAAGAAAACCAAAATTGGTTTTGATAAGACAAAGGTGAGATGCTATGACTGTCAACTCTATGGACATTTCTCTAGAGAATGCCAATAACCTAGAGTTGACAGAAACAACAACCAAACACAAGCATCAAGCAGCTACCATCCAAACAGACAAATTCCAACTCCAATAGCGTATATTTAAGTTGTTGCAGTTAAAAAGCTCGTAGTTGGACTTTGGGTTGGGACGGCCGGTCAGCCTTCAGGTGTGCACCGGTTTACTCATCCCTTCTGTCGGTGATGCGGTCCTAGCCTTAATTGGTCAGGTCGTGTCTCCGACGTTGTTACTTTGAAGAAATTAGAGTGCTCAAAGCAAGCCTACGGTCTGTATACATTAACATGGGATAACATCATAGGATTTTGGTCCTATTACGTTGGCCTTCGGGATCAGAGTAATGATTAATAGGGACAGTTATGGAGGCCTGCCAACCCAAGAAAAGTTAGCAGTGGCTGATCCCTTCCTATGTTAGGAACGTTCTTCCAGCTCGTGATGTTTATGATGTAACTGACCCAAATGGAGCATAAATTATCCATGATTCAATGTAGGAAATCATTCATTCACAGAAACTATGATGGTAATGCAAGAAACAACCGATGTTTCATTCCATCTACTTAGTCTGATTACATTGCTACATGGACTAACTATTGATGATCTCTATTGATTTGAAAAAACATATGCCATTTCTTTATTTTCTCAAAACCAAAAATCCTAAAAAGAAATTAGAAAATCAAGAAAAGTCCAAAAATATTACTATTATGTAATTATTTTTGAATCTTCCTGCATTTACATGAGAAATGATAGTACACTCATATACTATCTTCTGCATCTATTCAGATCAATAAAGACTGACATGACTCTGATTGATATGTCAGTAGGCTTAGCTTGGATTCAAGATAAGAATATTTGTGATGAACTAAATCAATATGCATTGTGGACCAAAACCATCTTAAGGTATTGGTAAGCAATGACTTTTCCAAGTGTTTGCTTGTGTGGTTACCTAAACACACCATACGAAAATGGTTTATAAATATCTCAATTGTAAGGCCCCGTTCCCGAGAACCCCACAGTTGGTCAATCACAACCTCATTTATATCAAAACATATTAAGATTTATTAAGTAATAAAATATTGCAGCAGAATAATTCATCAAAAACCATTTCATGCTTTAATAAATACATTTGCTAAGTAATACATCATCGTTTAAAAGATTACAAAATGTCACTTAGTTGTATTACAAAACAATATAATTATTATTGCATGAGATGGATGCCAGTCTTGCCCGCCAAGTAGCTTCACCCTCGTGCCATCCTCAGCAACAAGTTACCTGCCAACTGAAAATGCATGAAAAGTCAGCGTTGTTGAGTGAGTTCTAGTTTTATATAATAAAATACTTTACCTTTAGTAAAAACCTTTCCTTTACTTTCGTTCGTGATCATACAACATACATACATCTTGATAATATCATTATTATCTTTCAACATTCTTTTCATTCATTTCGTACTTTCATCATTATCTTTCACTTTCATCTAGTCCAATGTCATATGCTATACCCCAAACATTGTGCACGAAGCTGGTACTAGGCCGAAGTCTATAAATAGACCCCTAACATTATGCACGAAGCTGACTCCAGTAACACGGCAAGCGACAAGGGTCCCGTTTCGTACATATTGGTCAATCACAAGGATTGAGCCCCGTGTGCATCCTTATGGGTTAGCTAAACCGCACACAGTTAAGCTAACAACCCCTCAATGAGTTGTGAACCTCCTTTCAGTTGCTTGCAAGACATTACATTCTTCCATTAGGTTCCACTTCGTTAATAATGTCTTTCACTTTCATTATATAATACTTTATGTACAAGAGCATTAACACACCACGTAAAGTCATGTAATAATACTTAATAAGGGACATCAATAACAGGCCACAACATGCATAAAAAACACAAACATAACCCACCAAAACATTCCAGAGCTTAATCATAAATTTCCATTTTTCCAAAAATTTCAGAAAAATTTTAAGGCAACTTAGGCGCATGAGCACTACGTGGGCGCCTGGGCACTATACCAGTTCTAACTTATGCAAATTTTTAGTTCCTGATTATCAACCTAACATAATCCTAGCCCAAATCTAGCATACTAAGCTCATAAAATAAGCATACAACCACATAATTCAGTCTAACATTCACCAACACACATACCCACATAAACAGGGGAACACATACGGTTAACATACTGGAAATTGCAAAAATAATAGTTTACATGCATTTCAGCCCCAAAACATGTTTAAAACAGAAAAACTAGGGATCTAGAACTCACCTACAGCAGCCTTTGAGTAAAACTCCTCCAAATTCAAGAGCACTTGGAGTTCAAACACCTAAACACACCAAAAACACCCAACCGAATGTAGAAAAACACATAAGACTCGGTCTACAAGCTGAAAACCCAGCTGAAACAAACAAAACACACAAAATCTTACCTTCTAGACGATTTTCTTCTTCTTCTCTCTAGAAAACCGATGGAACTCTACTTTTCTTCTTTTCTGCTGTCGAAGGCAGTTGGTGAGCAGAAGTGTGGGCAGCCATGCCCACTTTTAAACATAATTATATTAAAGTTTGCCTCTTGCTCAACTAAAACCTCTCAACTTGGGTTATTTCATCTTTCTTTCTTTATACTTCTCTTTTCTTTTCTTTCTCTTTTTTTTTTAAAATATCCTGGTGTTACAAGTCCACCCCCTTATATAGGTTTCGTCCCCGAAACCTGTCACTCCTCGAACAGTTGTGGATAATGCTATCTCATCTCTTCCTCTATCTCTCACGTAGACTCGGATCCCTTCCTGTGCCTCCACTGTACTCGCACTAGTAGAACCACTTTATTCAGCAGCCTCTCTCTTTTCTGTCAATGATGGCCACTGGTTGCTCCATATAATTGAGCCATCCATCCACCTCAATATCCTCCAGTGGCACAATCATATCCTCATCAGCTAAGCACTTTCTCAGATGAGATACATGGAATGTTGGATGAATCCCACTTAACTCGTCGGGTAGCTCCAACCTATAGGCCACCTCTCCTACTAGAGCAATGATTCGGAAAGGTCCTATATACCTCGGGCTCAGCTTACCCTCTTTCTGAACCGAATCATCCCCTTCCAAGGTGAAACCTTCAGCATAACTCTATCACACACCTTGAATTCAATCGGTTTAAGCCTCTTGTCAGCATACGACTTTTGCCTATCTTTTGCCACCTTCATAAAGGCCTTGATCTTCTCCAACTTTTCAGTTATAGCCTCGATCACTTCAATGCTCCCCAACTCCTTATGTCCGATGTCTCCCCAACATACAGGCGTTCTACATATTCTACCGTGTAGCATCTCATATGGTGGCATACCAATGCTGGCATGATAACTATTGTTGTATGGTAAGTGTTCATCCCAACTTCCTCCAAAATCATTCATGCATGCCTGTAGCAAATATTCCAGTGTCTGAATCATCCTCTCCGACTGACCATCTATCTGAGGATGGTACGTCGTACTGATATGCAACCTCGTCCCTATCGCGTCATGAAATCTCTTCCAAAACTTGGATGTAAACCGAGTGTCACGGTCAGACACGATAGACAATGGTACACCATCACGTGTCACAATCTCCTTGATGAATAGATCTACCAACCTCTCAGATGAATATGTCTAGCGGATCGATAGAAAGTGAGCACTCTTCGTCAAAAGGTCAACAATCACCCATATAGCATCATACCCCCTTACCGTACAAGGTAACTTCGTAATGAAGTCCATGGTGATGTGCTCCCACTTCCACTCGGGTATACCCAAAGGTTGGATCTTCCGTATGGCTTCTGATGTTCCGCCTTTACTTACAAGCAAGTAAGGCACTTGCTCACATACTCCGCTACATCGCGCTTCATACCCGGCCACCAGTAATCTTTCTTCATATCATAATACATCTTTGTAGCACCGAGATGAATAGAGTATCGAGTCTTATGAGCTTCATCCATGTTTTGCCCCCGTAGGTCTCCATAACGAGGGATCCACATCCACCCGAAGCGGGTTCTAACTCCAAGAGTGTTCTTACCCAACTCCGAGACTAGACCTTTCATTCTTTCGGAGTTGACTCGGTCGTCCTTCAACGCCTCATATTGAAATTCCTTGACCTATGCCATCACATCGGAGGTCATCACCAACAGGTAAGATTTCACCCGGATTGGCTCTGGTCTCTCCTTTCGGCTAAGGGCATCTGCCACTATGTTGGCCTTGCCCGAATGGTAGTGGATCTCACAATCATAATCCTTAATCAACTCTAACCACCTCCTTTGCCTCATATTGAGGTCCTTCTGCTCAAAGAAGTATTTCAAGCTCTTATGGTCAGTGAAGATAGTGCACTTCATCCCGTACAAGTAGTGCCTCCAAATCTTCAATGCAAAGGCCAAAGCTGCTAGCTCCAAGTCATGAGTAGGGTAATTGGCCTCATATATTTTCAACTGTCGGGATGCATAGGCTATAACCCTTCCCCGTTGCATCAGCACGCAACCTAATCCTGAATAAGAAGCATCTGAATAGACCACCAAGTCTTCATTCCCTTCAGGTAACATCAAGACAAGAGCTTGAGTCAATCTTGTCTTCAGCTCTTCAAAAGCACTCTCCTGTTCTAAACCCCATACAAACTTCACATCCTTACGGGTCAGCTTGATCAATGGTGAGGCTATCTTGGAAAAGTCTTTAATGAATCTCCTGTTATAGCCCACTAAACCCAAGAAACTGCGGATCTTGGATGGCGTCTTTGGAGTCTTCCATTGCATCACCGCCTCCACCTTTGCCAGGTCTACCATGTTCCTATCGAAATTTACCACGTGACCCAAAAACTGAACCTCGCGCAACCAGAAAGCACACTTGGAGAACTTAGCATACAGCTTCTCTCTTCTAAGTGTCTCCAATACCTCACGAATGTGACCGTTATGCTCTTCTTCGCTCTTCGAATAAATCAGGATATCATCGATAAACATAATCACTGATTTATCCAACATCCACCGACACACCCGGTTCATCAAATCCATAAAGGCAGCTGGCGTGTTAGTTAGACCAAAAGACATAACGAAAAACTCGTAGTGTCTATAACGCATGCGAAAAGCTGTTTTAGGTATATCATGCTCCTTCACCTTCAATTAATGGTAACCAGATCAGAGATCTATCCTCGAGAACCAACTGGCACCTTGGAGCTGATCAAATAAGCCATCAATCCTCAGTAATAGATACCGGTTCTTCACGGTCAACTTGTTTAACTCACGGTAGTCGATGCACATCCTCATACTACCATCCTTCTTCTTTACAAACAAGACCGGAGCACCCCAGGGAGAGATACTCGGTCGAATGAACCCTTTGTCCAACAACTCTTGCAACTGAACCATCAGTTCCTTCATCTCGGACGGAGCCAATCGATACGGTGCCTTAGCAACAGGTTGAGCACCAGGTATCAAGTCGATGTGGAACTCGATCTCGCAGTCTGGTGGCACACCTGGTAAATCTTCTGGGAACACGTCTGGAAAGTCACACACAACTGGTACGTCGGACAATTGTGGTACTAACGCATCCACATCCTTCACATAAGCCAGGTAGGCACTACATCCACGTTTCATACACTTCTCTGCCACCACCATCGAAATCATCTTCGGAATCATAGTAACTCGATCACCGTAGATCGTCACCGCACTCCCATCAGGCGCAGTCAATCAGATCATCTTCTTGCGACACATAATATTTGCCTCATAGGCCTCTAACCAATCCATCCCTAGAACCACATCGAATCCGCCTAGGGGCATCACGAATAATTTAGCAGAGAACCTATGGCCTTCTAATTATATGTCCCAATTCTCTATCAGATCAAAAATCCTGGTAGACTTACCAATGGCAGTTTCTACATTAAAGGGCTTATCAATCCTTCTACTCCTAACAGGCAACTTAGCACAAAAGGTAGCAGAAATAAAACTCTTACTAGCACTAGAATCAAATAATACAGAGGCACAAGTTTGGTTTACTAGGAATGTACCTGACATGACATCAGGGTCCACTCTAGCCTCCTCCCGAGTCATCGTGAATGCTCTGGATTTTGCTCCCTGCCCATCCTTCTCGGTCCCCTTCTTTGCCCCAAAACTTTTGGCCCTTGGCTTCCTGCAATCTCTACTCATATGCCCAGTCTCCCCACAATTGTAGTACCTCGTCACTCCATAATCCCTTGCCCTATGACCAGGCTTCCCACACTTGAAGCAGAGATTTGATCCTCACTTGCATTCCCCCGCATGCTCCTTCCTACACCTGTTACACATCCTTGACCCAGTACCTGTCGTCACCACCCTCCTGTCATCCATTCTTGCCTTTTTGTTTTTGGGGGTGAAACCACCACTGCCAAATCTTTTCCCCTTCCAATTTCTATCACCATCACCTTTCTTATTCACCTCTACCACTACCACCTCTCTTCATCATACAACCTCCCTGCCAGATCAACCACCGACCTAGAAGTACTCGGCCGGGCGGCGATCATGTGCCTACAGATTTTTGTCGGCAAACCCTGAATATACCTCTTGATCTTCCTTGACACCGGCGTCACCTGATCTGGCACCAGCCTTGCCATCTCGTTGAACTTAGTCGCGTATTGCTGTTGTGTCATAGTTCAGCCTCCAGCTGTAGGAACTCTCTCTCAATCTTGTCAAGCTCCCTATCAGGACAAAATTCCTCAATCACCAACTTCTTCAGCTCACTCCACCTCATCCTCCCAATCGCCCTGCTACCCTCGGCCTGGACAATGTTGTCCCACCAGCATAAGGCCAAGTCCACAAATGAGTGGGTAGCAAACTTCACCTTCTGGTCCTCTCGGCACTCACTGATATCGAGCACCGCCTCTATCTCCCTCACCTATCGGTGAGCAGCAGCAGCATTACTATTCCCATCAAAAGTTGGAGGCTTGCATCGCTGGAATGCCCCATAACTACACCCCTTTGCAGTATCCTGCACCGCTTCCTCCTCCTCATCATCACTGGAGACAACCATCTCAGTCTCTGGTTGCTCCCCTTTACCTGAACCTCTCCTAATGGTCCTCCTCCTCTCCTCCTTCTCTTACTTTTCATCCTCCCTCACAGCACGAATAACCTTGGTCACCACAGACGGCAAGGTCGTCTGCATGACCTAATGAACCACCTCCACAACTGCCTCTTTCATAAAGGCTCTCAAATTAGCACTCTCATCACCGCCTTCCTGGTGATGAAGCTCGGGCTCTGTAGGAGCCGTCCCAACAGCCTTAGCCTTGTTCCTGGTGACACGTGGCCTAGCACCACGACCACCCTGCACACCTCCTCGAGAAGCCTTTGAAGATCTACCACCCGCCATCCTCTAAACACTATAAGATTCAAACACCAACACGGTCATTCAAGGTAATAGCTTAGTTTATGTCAAGTATAGTAAGTCCCTAATTACAGTGGCCAGTTATGATTAGCCACTTACTTTACTCTTCATCCCCTAAGCATTTTCTATCCTGACTACATCAGTATCCAAATCTACTAAGAGCACATAAATCAGATAGCACGCGCACATAATACCAGTTAATCTTAAGAATGTAAATTACCTGATGGCACGTAGCTACTTGGGCTGGCATCCTTCCATTCGGTCCAATTCTAAGTTTAAGTTTAGGTTTTGAAAATATTTACCCATTTCTCTTAAACTTTAGCTCTGATACCAACTACCTCAATTATATCAAAACATATTAAGATTTATTAAGTAATAAAATATTGCAACGGAATAATTCATCAAAAACCATTTCATGCTTTAATAAATACATTTTCCAAGTAATACATCATCGTTTAAAAGATTACAAAATGTCACTTAGTTGTTTTACAAAACAACATCATTATTATTGCATGAGATGGATGCCAGTCTTGCCCGCCAAGTAGCTTCACCCTCGTGCCATCCTCAGCAACAAGTTACCTGCCAACTGAAAATGCATGAAAAGTCAGCGTTGCTGGGTGAGTTCTAGTTTTATATAATAAAATACTTTACCTTTAGTAAAAACCTTTCCTTTACTTTCGTTAGTGATCACACAACATACATACATCTTGATAATATCATTATTATCTTTCAACATTCTTTTCATTTATTTCGTACTTTCATCATTATCTTTCACTTTCATCTAGACCGATGTCATATGCTATACCCCAAACATTGTGCACGAAGCTGGTACTAGGCCGAAGTCTATAAATAGACCCCTAACATTGTGCACGAACCTGAATCCAGTACCGGGGCAAACGACAAGGGTCCCGTTTCATACATATTGGTCAATCACAAGGATTGACCCCTGTGTGCGTCCTCATGGGTTAGCTAAACCGCACACAATTGAGCTAACAACCCCTCAATTAGTTGTGAACCTCCTTTCAGTTGCTTGCAAGACTTTACATTCTTTCATTAGGTTCCACTTCGTTAATAATGTCTTTCACATTCATTATATAATACTTTACGTACAAGAGCATTAAAACACCACGTAAAGTCACGTAATAATGCTTAATAAGGGACACCAATAACAGGCCATAACATGCATAAAAAGGACAAACATAACTCACCAAAACATTCCAGAGCTTAATCATAAATTTCCATTTTTCCTAAAATTTCAGAAAAATTTTAAGCAACTTAGGCGCATGAGCACTACGTGAGCGCCTGGGCACTATAACAGTTCTAACTTATGCAAATTTTCAGTTCCCGGTCATCATCCTTACATAATCCTAGCCCAAATCTAGCATACTAAGCTCATAAAACAAGCATACAACCACATAATTCAGTCAAACATTCACCAACACACATACCCATATAAATAGGGGAACACATATGATTAACATACTGGAAATTGCAAAAATAATAGTTTACATGCATTTCAGCCCCAAAACATGTTTAAAACAGAAAAATTAGGGATCTAGAACTCACCTACAGCAGCCTTCGAGTAAAACTCCGCTAAACTCGAGAGCACTTGGAGTTCAAACACCTAAACACACCAAAAACACCCAACCGAACGCAGAAAAACACATAAGACTCGGTCTACAAGCTGAAAAGCCAGCTGAAACCGAACAAAACACATAAAATCTTACCTTCTAGAGGATCTTCTTCTTCTTCTCTCTAGAAAACCGATGGAACACTGCTTTTCTTCTTTTCTGCTGTCGAAGGCAGTTGGTGAGCAGAAGTGTGGGCGGCCATGCCTACTTTTAAACATAGTTATATTAAAGTTTGCCTCTTGCACAACTTTAACCCCTCAACTTAGGTTATTTCACCTTTCTTTCTTTATACTTCTCTTTTCTTTTCTTTTTTTTCTCTTTTTTTTTTAAAATATCCGGGTGTTACATCAATGATAAAAGCATCTGTTTCTCCTTTGTTGTATGTAAATACAGACCTGGAGTAAACATAAGGACAATTTATGTTGTGTTGAGCACAGACGTAGTTGACCTTGCACTAAAAGTGCTGATGCATGCCAAAAAGGCAAACAAAAGAATCCCAATATGGATCAAAGCTAAAAGAAGCCTAATGTGAATCAACTTCCAAAGTGAAGTGTAAAAGAGTCCTAAAGTGGATCATATCATGAGAATTTGTACTTTAAGTAGCCTGGTTCAAGTTGTGATAAAGTGCCACCTTGCATTTCATGAGGAGGGTTATTCTTCCATATTTCTGAGTGTGGGGTACTCAATTAGCATATATAATCAAACCAAAACATGATAAATATCACAAAGTGTTGAAAATAGATCCTTGCATGAGTTTAACTGGACAAACATACTTACAATCAACTTTGTTCTTTGTCTATGTCTCTTCAAGCATTAAACATTCTTAGATGTAGAGTTTTTTGGATTAGTATGACCTCATTGCAGTTGAAGGATTCATTCTTGTAAATTTCATAATTTTGAAAAAACTAAAATTCCAAAAAGATTTGTCACTTGTTAGTATTTTTCTTAGTTTTGGTAGATTTACATGTGTTATTGATTTAGGAGTGAAACTTCCATGCAATACCTCTACCAAGAGGATTTAGCCTTTTGCAGGTGATGAATTGCACAACATGCCTGAGTTTCTCATTTAGTTCAAGATGTTAAGTAAACATTCCTGCTTCTTTCAAAGATCTCCTACCAGTTGCTGAGAACCAAGAATCCTCCTCTTGGTGTCTCATACACAAAAGTTCCTCACCCTCCAAAGCTTTTATTGAGGGAGAGTATATGTCAAGTCTGAAGAATGTCTGGGGCTTCTCCTTCACTTCTGAAGTTAAGATAAAGCTGCTGATATTACTACCTATGCAATCCATAGTGTTTGCAAATGGGTGTATTTTCAAGTCTTCAAAATGAGACTAGAAGATCATGCTAATGAAACATCCATCAAGTGCCGAAACAAAGTGTGTTTCTTAATGCCTTTTCTGATGCTTCTAAGAAGATGCTACCAAAAAGGGAGAGAAGACTGCACTTCAAGACTGCACATCAATCAACATCCAAGGTTTTGATAATCATGAGGTTTTGGCAGCATCATCTTAGGGGGAGTATTGTTGGACTAGTTAAAGATGAGACTTTCCAAAACCTAAGTGTCGAATCTCATGATGATTACCAAAACCGACACGGTGAAGCCATACTGAAAATATGATTCAAACGAAGAAAATCGACCAAAGTCAAACTTATCAAACTTGGTCAACCGTGGTCAAAGTCAACAATCAACATCAGCGGTCGTCTCTAATGACTTCAGCCACCCGGCAGTCACGCATCAGCAACAGAGAATTTATCAGACTTAGAAGAATATTTGTGTAATCATTAGGGCTTAAATGTAATTTTGTTTATTTATATAAAGAGTATAAATAGACTAAGTGTAGTCATTTATACTCTAAGTAAGGAAAAGGCGCTAACAATAACAAGCAAGAGAGAATTAGTCTAGTGAGAGAGACAATTAGGTTGAGTGTGTGTGACAGAGAATTTTCTAACAAACTCTCTTTGTAATTTCCTAGCATCATCATCCATATGAATGAATGAAATTTTTATAAATATTTGTTCTTGAATTGTTCATCATTCATTCATCATTATACATTAAATCTTGCAACAGATCTTCACTTGAAATCATCAACAGGACTGTGAGATTCCGCATCACAGATCTGATTAACGACAACAATACAATTGCAATATTCAATCCTACGATTATCGAATTTCCACACAAGTTGTTAATCTTCAGAGATTTTACCAACATCTTAGTTTGGATTTGAGAGTTTTTATCAATGTATTAGTAAACTGATCACCAACCCATGTTGACAAGAAGCACCACATAGACTACTAAAGGCATGATAGATAACAGCCAATGTGGCAAGCACACCGAGACCAGCGTAAGTCTACAACATCATCATTTTGCTGTATTCACTAGGATGCTTAACTTTGTGTAGAAATTAACCAATACATCATGCCAAACTTATTGTTCTTAGGGCATGATTATCATAGTAAGTATTGTGCTTGGAGAACATCGCTTAAATACTTAGGCATTTAAATAGGCTAGTTCATATCACATACACCTCATTGAGATTAAAAGAAAATATTACACTCTAAGATGTTTTGTGCTTTGAATGGTTAGAGATGAAAACATCTGAATCGTGAAAAGATACCAAGATATTATGTGCTAATTATACTAGAATAACTTTTAAGTTTAACATTGATACTGATAAACTGTAACACTGTATTAAAAAAAATTGTACAACTTATTAGCAAAATTAGCAAACATGTTTTATGAATTTAATTTTTTAAGGATTTAATTGACTAAAACATTTAATAACTTATAAATGGGACATGCAAGTACCACTTCGATAGTCTTTCATTCTTTCATGGGAAGATATTAATTTTGTCTTTCATGTTTTGGTCTTAGTTGGGTTGTCTCCTGGAATGATTTTTTTGTGTTTATGCAATATTGCTAGGAGGCTTCATTAGCTTTTACATAATGCTCATATCCAACCTCTGTTAGTTTTGTGTGTTCTTTCATGGGAAGATTTTAGTTAGGTTGGTCAAACTTAGTTAATCTTGGTGAACCATTGCCAACACATAATGAACGTTAGACAACAAATTCAAACTTGAACAATCATAGTTGATCTTACTTGGTCTAGAGCACTCTTAGTTAATTATGGTGAATCATAGTAAATATGATTTTTCTGGTGTATGCCAAACAACATCAAACTTAAAGAATCCTAGCTAATCTTAGTTTTATTAGTGAATCATAGTTAAAATACATTCTCCCTGAATACCACATTAAACATGATTTCAAAAAGTCATAAACTATATGTTATAGTATTAAATCCATACGATTTCAAATAAATCATTTTAGGAGATTCAATGTATTAAAGATCCACTTTAGACAACATTTGACAAAGTTCATCCCCTAAATAGCCAGAATCTATGATTTTACCCATTTGACCCATTAGTGATATCGACCCATTTATGTTTTTTTTTTCCTTTAAAGTAGACACAACCTTTTAAGTAAGTGGTTGAGTTTGCAATTCATCAATTTTGAACTCAGTTGATCCAAAGAGTTGTCAAGATTTGGCTTTGAATAAATCATCATTTTTGCTGAGGTAAGTGTCCTTGTTTGGTGCTAAATGATTGTAAGGCCCCGTTCCCAGGAAACCCCACAGCTAGTCATGCATAACACTTTACATATTAAAATACATTGAAGTAAAAAATCATGACAGCAGAATAGTTAAACAAAAACCATTTCATGCATTAATAATAACGTTTTCCAAGAAATACATCGTTGTTACAAGTTTTAAAAGAATATTTAGTTGTATTACAAGACAAAAATATCATTTCTGCATAACATGGATGCCAGTCTTTATTTGCCAAGTAGCTTCAACCTCGTGCCATCCCCAGCAACATCATTACCTTCTAACTGATATGCATATAAAAAGTCAGCTTTACTGAGTGAGTTTTAGTTTTGATAATATAGAAAATATTGTAAACTTCACTTGGTGTTCATCCATCATTATACATAATCATTCGTTAAAAGATTCATTATCTTTCTTTCTTTCATTATCTTTCTCTTTCATTACTAGGATTACACAAAGTAAGAGCCTACATTGTTGGTTGGAAACAAATGCTGAACCCTGTCAGTACACATTTATAGGTGGTAGCTAACCCCTGACAGTTGACCCACACTGCTAGCCACGAAGCCTACTCATGAAAATAGGTCCCATTCATTCATTGGTCAATCACAAGGATTAGACCCCAGATGTGCATCCTAAAACAGCCACACATCAGTTGAGCTAACGACAACAAGGTCTTGCACCTCCATTCATTGTTCTTGCAAGGCTTTTCATTTATCATAAGGGCCCTGGGGTAACATTCATTAGGTTACACTGTCTTTCTTTTATTCCTTTGTGACCACTTGATTATGCATAATACTTTTAAGTTACCCGGACATTAGAATCACATAACATGAAATATTAATATTCATAACAGTAGCACATAAGAAAAGAATCAAACATTAGAAACATTAAACAAGCATAATCTTTCCTTATACATAAGTACTTATCAATTAAATTCTATTCCCAAAACTTCATAATAAACCTAAGTGTTCATAACGATGAATAAGGTATACAGCGGATGACTTAAGTACTAAGTGCCCACAACGGACAGCCAAAGTCCACAGTGGACGACAAAAATCCACAGCGGACGGCTAAAGGTCCACAGCGCATGAATAAGACACTATGTGTGTCCACAGCGGATGACTAAGGTTCATAGCAGATGAATTAGACATTAGAAGTGTCCATAATGAATAGCCATAAACCATAGCGGATAGTCTAAAGTATTTAAAAGATCCACAGAAGACGACTAATGTCCACAGCGAACATGCATGCATACTTAAGTGTTTGCAGCAGACATGCATGCATACTTAAGTGTCTAGAGCTGACAGTCTAAATCCTTAAAGTGTTCACAACAGACATTCTAACAATGTTCAAGTGTCCGCAGCGAACAGTTAGTGTCCACAGCGGACAACATGTTCAACACTTACGATCCAACTTATGCAGTTTCTAGTTCCATACATCAACTTAAGTGTATGCTTAGCATAGATCTACCAGTTACACAATTAAAACATAACCAGCAACCATTCAACATCATAGAGATCTTTTAGAAACAAACATCTTTCGTAAACAGACATATTTTCATGGAAAAACATAGTTTGGTAAATAAACATTCTTTTCAGTACACATATCAACCCCAAACAAATAAAAAACAAGTAAAAGAGGGGATCTAGAACTCACCTTAAACAATCTTGAAGCAAAACACCACAAACCAAGAGCAAACCTGGAGTTCTAACACCTAAATACACGTAAAGAAGCAATTAAACACATAGAAACACATAGTTTGGCCCTTGTACACTTTAACCCCTCGCCTTTCAATATAATATCTCGTTTGCTCCCTGTACTTTTCTTTTCTTTTTTTTTGAAGTTTTCGGGTGTTAGAAGTCCACCCCCCCCCCTTATATAGGTTTCGTTTTCGAAACCTGTCACTCCTTCAAGAGGTCAGGGTAGTACCGTCTCATTTCTTCCTCTGACTCCCAATTGGCCTCTGATCCCTTGCGATGCTTCCATTGCACCTTTACTTGACTAATCACTTTATTCCTTAACCGTTTCTCTTTTCGGTCTAAAATGGCCACTGGTTGCTCCATATAATTCAACCTTGCACCAACCTCGATGTCTCCAACTGGCATGCTTACGTCATCATTTGCCAAACACTTTCTCAGAGGAGACACATGGAATGTCGGATGTATTCCACTTAGCTCATCGTAGCTCTAACTTATAAGCCACCTCACCAACTATGGCAATGATTTAGAATGCCCCAATGTACCATGGGCTCAATTTCCCTTGCTTTCGAAACCTAATAATCCCTTTCTGAAGAGATACTTTCAACATCACCTTATCTCCTACTTGGAACTCAATTGGCCTCCTCCTCTTATCAGCGCAGGACTTCTGCCGATCCTTTGCTGCTTTCCTAAAGGCCATGTTTTTTTCCAACTTTTCCAATGTGGCCTTGATGATCTCTATACTTCCCAACTCCTTTTACCCGATATAAACCCCAACACACCGGGGTTCTGCATCCTCTCCCATACAACATTTCAAAGGGTGGCATGCCTATATTGGCGTGATAACTATTGTTGTAAGAGAACTCTGCCAATGGTAGGTGTTCATCCCAACTTTTATCGAAATCAATGATGCATGCCTGGAGCATGTCTTCTAAAGTCTGAATGGTTCGTTTTGATTGACCGTGTGTCTGAGGGTGGTAAGTTGTGCTATGTGTAACCTCGTTCCCATCGCATCGTGGAACTTCTTCCAAAACTTGGATGTGAACCGAGTGTCCCTATCAGGAACAATGGACACCGGCACGTCATGACAAGTTACAATCTCTTTGATGAACAGATCCGTCAAACTTTCCAACGAGTAAGTCTCTCGGATTGGCAAGAAGTGAGCATTCTTCGTCAAGTGGTCTACGGTTACCCGAATGGTATAACATCCTCTCGCCGTACAAGGCAAATTCGGGATGAAGTCCATGGTGATGTGTTCCCACTTCCATTTGTGTATATCCAAAGGTTGGGTCTTCCCGTATGGTTTCTGATGCTATGCCTTCACTTGCAAGCAAGTCAGGCACTTACTCACGTACTCCACTATGTCACGCTTCATCCCTGGCCACCAATAATCCTTCTTCAGGTCGTGATACATCTTTGTAGCACCATGATGGATGGAATACCGAGTTTTGTGAGCTTCATACTTAATCCTTCCCCTCAGATCCCCATAACAAGGAATTTGTATCCGCCTGGATCGAGTTCTACCACCAAGGGTGTTCTCTCCTAAATCTGATATTTGCCTCTTCATTCACTTAGAGTTGATCCTATCATCTTTTAGTGCCTCGTCTTGGAACTCTCTGATCTAACCCATGACATCAAGCGTCACAACCAGCTGACAAGCCTTCACCTGAATCGGTTCAGGTCATTCCTTTCGACAGAGGGCATCAACAACCACGTTCGCCTCGCCTGGATGATAATGAATTTTGTAATTGTAACTCTAGATCAACTTTGAAGAAATACTTTAGGCCCTTGTGATCTGTGAATTTGATCTCGCAGTCAGGTGGCACGCTTGATTGATCTTCTGGGAATACGTCTTGGAAGTCACCCACGACCGGTATGTCCGACAATCATGGTACTGACGCATCCACATCCTTCACATAGGCTAGATAGGCACCACATCTCTGCCTCATACACTTCTCCGCCACATCCATCAAAATTACTTCTGGGACCGTGCGAACTCTATCGCCATAAATCATCACCGATCTCCCATCAGGCGCGGTTAGTCGAATCATCTTCTTATGATAAACGATATTTGCCTCATAGGCTGCTAGCCAATCCATCCCAAGGACTACATCAAATCCGCCTAAGGTCATCACGAACAACCTAGCAGAGAACCTATGGCCTTCCAACTCTATGTCACCCTCCTCTACCGCATCAGTTATCCTGGTAGACTTACCAATGGCAGTTTTTACATCAAAGGGCTCATCAATCTTTCTACTCCTAACGGGCAACTTAACACAGGAGGTAGCGGAGATAAAACTCCTACTAGCACAAGAATCAAATAATATAGAGGCACAAATTTGGTTTACTAGGAATGTACCTGACACGACGTCGAGGTCCACCCTAGCCTCCTCCCGAGTCATCGTGAATGCCCTGGCTTAAGCTTTCTACCCCTCTTACTCCTTCTCGATTCCCTTCTTTGCCCCGGAGCTCTCAGCCCTTGGCTTCTAGCAGTCTCTACTCATATGGCCCACTACACCACAGTTAAAGCACCTCTTAACCCCACAATCCCTAGCCATATGACCAGGCCTCCCACACCTGAAACATGTGTTCGATCCCCACCTACATTCTCCCATATGGTCTCTCCCACACTTGCTGCACACCTTCACTCCTACATCGGTTGCAGCCACCTTACGACCCTCTACCGTCGCCTTTTTGCCCATGGGAGTGAAACCACCACTACCAAAATGTTTTCCACTCCAGTTCTCCCCTTTCCTTTCATCTTCCCTTACAGCCCTAATGACCCCAGTCACCACAGATGGTAGAATCGTGTGCATGACTTCATGGACCCCCTCAACTATAGCCTCCTTCACTAAGGCCTTCAGATTAGCGCTCTCATCCCCACCTTCATGGTGATGAAGCTCGGGCTCTTCTGGTGCCGTTTCGGAGTCTTAGCCCTGTTCCTCTTGACACCCAGCCCAGCACCACGTCCACCATGACCTCCACCCCGTGAAGCCTTGGAAGACCTTCCACCAACCATCTCTTAAGTACTATAAGATCCAAACACCAACACGATCATTCAAGGCAATAGCTCGGATTATGTCAAGTATAGTAAGTCCCTAATTACAGTGGCCAGTTGTGATTAGCCACTTACTTTAAGCTTCATTCCCTAAGCATTTCCTATCCTGATTACATCAGTGTCCAAATCTACTAAAAGCACATAATTCAAATAGCACACGCACATAATACTTGCTAACTATAATAAAATTTACCTGATGACACGTAGCTATTTGGGTTGGCATCCTTCATTTGGTCCCATTTTCAGTTTAAGTTTAGGTTTTTAAAAAGATTTACCCAATTCTCTTAAACTTTGGCTCAGATACCAACTTGTAAGGCCCCGTTCCCGGGAAACCCCACACCTGGTCATGCATAGCACTTTACACATTAAAATACATTGAAGTAAGAAATCATGGTAGCAGAATAGTTAAACAAAAATCATTTCATGCATTAATAATAACTTAAGCCAATAAATACATCATTGTTACAAGTTTCAAAAGAACATTTAGTTGTATTACAAGACAAAAATATCATTTATGCATAACATGGATGCCAGTCTTTATTTGCTAAGTAGCTTCAACCTCGTGCCATCCCTAGCAACATCTTTACTTGCCAACAGATATGCATATAAAAAGTCAGCATTGCCGAGTGAGTTCTAGTTTTGATAATATATAAAGTATACATTTTGTAAACTTCACTTGGTGTTCATCCATCATTATACATAATCATTTGTTAAGAGATTCATTATCTTTCTTTCTTTCATTATCTTTCTCTTTCATTAACTAGGATTGCACAAAGCAAGAGCCTACATTATTGGTTGGCAACATGTGCCGAACCCTTGTCAGTTACAGTTATAAGTGGTAGCTAACCCCTGACAGTTAACCCACACTGCTAGGCACGAAGCCTGCTCATGAATACAGGTCCCATTAATTCATTGGTCAATCACAATGATTAGACCCCAGATGTTCATCCTGAAACAGCCACACATCAGTTGAGCTAATGACAACAAGGTCGCGTACCTCCATTCATTGTGCTTGCAAGGCTTTTCATTTATCATAAGGGCCCGGGGGTAACATTCATTAGGTTACACTGTCTTTCTTTTATTCCATTGTGACCACTTGATTATGCATAATAATTTTAAGTTATCCGGTTATTAGAATCACATAACATGAAATATTAATATTCATAATAGCAGCACATAAGAAAAAAATCAAATATTAGAAACATTAAACAAGCATAATCTTTCCTTATACATAAGTACTTATCACTTAAATTCTATTCCCAAAACTTCAGAATAAACCTAAGTGTTCACAACATATGAATAAGGTATACAGCAGATGACTTAAGTACTAAGTGCCCACAACGGACAGCCAAAGTCCACAGTGGACGACAAAAATCCACAGCGGACGGCTAAAGGTCCACAGCGCATGAATAAGACACTAGTGTGTCCACAGCGGATGACTAAGGTTCATAGTGGATGAATTAGACATTACAAGTGTCCATAACGAATAGCCATAAACCACAGCGGATAGTCTAAAGTATTTAAAAGATCCACAGCGGACGACTAATGTCCACAGCGGACATGCATGCATACTTAAGTGTTTGCAGCGGACATGCATGCATACTTAAGTGTCTATAGCGGATAGTCTAAATTCTTAAAGTGTTCACAATGAACATTCTAACAATGTTTTAGTGTCCACAGTGGACAGTTGGCGTCCACAGCAACAGTTAGTGTCCACAGCGGACAACATGTTCAACACTTATGATCCAACTTTTGCAGTTTCTAGTTCCATACATCATGTTAAGTGTATTCTCAGCATAGATTTATCAGTTACACAATTAAAACATAACAAGCAACCGTTCAACATCATAGAGATCTTTTAGAAACAAACATCTTTCGTAAACAGTCATATTTTCATGAAAAAACATAGTTTGGTAAATAAACATTCTTTTCAGTACACATATCAGCCCCAAACAAGTAGAAAACAAGAAAAAGATAGGATCTAAAACTCACCTTAAACAGCCTTCGAGCAAAACACCACAAACCCGAGAGCAAACCTGGAGTTCTAACACATAAACACATGAAAACAAGCAACTAAACACATAGAAACGCATAGAAATCGGTCCAGAAGCTTGACCCTGACTGAAACCGAGAAGAAAACACCTTAAAATCTTACCTCCTTGAAGAACTTCCCACTTTCTCTTTCTAGAACCAGATGGGAGCTTCTTTCTCTCACTAGCTGTAAGTTGAGTGCATAGGAGAGAAAGTATGGGCGGCCATTTTCTTTTTAAACCCCATTATGGGCCTCTTTGGCCCTTGTACACTTTTACCCCTCGCCTTTCAATATAATATACTGTTTGCTCCCTTTACTTTTCTTCTCTTTTTTTTAGAAGTTTTCGGGTGTTACAACGATGATATTTTTAATGGTGGCGCTTGACATTGATCATGATCTCCTTTTCCCTTTCATCTCTTAGAATGATCTAGGCAACTAAAGCTCTTACGTCTTTCTAATTACTTTGCTGACCAGGTTAGAGTCCCACTATAATTGGAACATATGCAAGTCAATATGTTATACAAGTAATTATATTTGATCCATTTGTTTATGTTAGAAATGCATACATAGTACTACCAAAGTCGGTGGGTTTGAAGGTAAATTAACAATATAATATTTTTATCTTGAGCAATAGTAATATGGTCCAAGGTATTTTTGAGAACAATTTTAGTGTTCTTATGGCTGAAATTACTCACATTTGCTTGAGTAAATTGTTTATTTTAAATTAAAGTTAGAAAGATTATAATGGTTTCTTTGCATAAAAGTTATTCCAATTTTGTATTTGGATAGTATTTGTTGATTAATGCAAACACCATCAAAAGAAGCTCTAATAACTGATGTGATATGTTATATGCAAATATTATATATTTTGATAATGGTTTTCGCACAGATTCAGTTTTAAATGGTTATTACTAATACTAAACTACACACTCAAAATACAAGTGTACCTGTCTTAAGGTAATATAGTGTTGGTAAGAACCGAGTATCAATTCGTAGACACACTAATCCTACTCAATAACCCTCATAATTGACTATTAGTTTTATGTTTTAGAAAATGATAAGTTAGACAAAATAACAATAAATAAAGATATATTGAGACTTTTGGTGATTATTTCAATAAAGTAAGGTTAATATCCTAATTTAGATTACACTTATGTAACTATAATGAATTGGTGGTGTGGTTAAAGATATTGATAAATGTAATTATGTTAATATTTATCAATGTGAGGCAACGTGGATTTCTTGTCTACCAACTCCGTAGTGACAAGGACACCAGCATGAGTAACATACAAAACTGATCAATCAAAGTCACTAGTAATATAGGTAGATCTCGTGTAACCTTTCAACATACGAATTTTGAAAACATAACTTAATGTTAGAAAGAGAGTTGATCAAGTTCCTTTCTAACATACCATTAATTTTAGAAAAACATAACAAATACTATAGATTTCTCAGACTAATAAAAAGGAACCCGCAAATGATCCAAAAGTTAAGGTGATAAGACTTATAATAACCATTTCTAGTTCATTAGTCATGGATTTATTATGAAGACTGGTTTCATGAATAAAAGTTACTTTATACCCTTTTCAACCTTCTATGACATTCACAATTACAAGTCATAAGTTCATAACTTTCCGTTTAAATGTAGATGCTACCCATCAAAAGTTTACTCAAGATTACCATAACATTAACATAATATAAATCACATGATTAGTTCATCACAAGTTACATAAAGTTTCACTAAATTAGGATAATAAATAAAGTTTAGCTCATAATTAGCTTGATCATAGCAACAAAGATAGAAGATAGTAATGAAATCATAGGTAAATTAGAACAATCAAACCGGTGATCCATTATGGATGATGTTAAATGATGTTGAGCTTGTTCTAAGTGTTGAATGGACCTCCAAAACCTTCTAATCCTTCGAAAGGCTTGGTTCCCGAGTGGGAACACTAGTAATTCACCTCCCAAAAGCTCCCCTCAAAGTTACAAATGAGCTTCTATGTAAGGCCCCAATCACGGGAACACTCACAGTTGGTCATTCATAGCGTAAAACATTTAAAATATAACATTTGCAGCGGAAAAATATATCGTTTCATTAAAATTAGGTTCGTGTCAAAACATAATATCATTTTATTTACATTACAAAAATTGTGTCAATACAATTACATTCCCAAAAGTATGGATGCCAGACTTGAATTATCCCGGTAGCTTCCATGTCCATGCCTGCACCTCCTCAGCTTCGCCAATTAACTGCCAACTATTATGCATACAAAAGTCAGCGATGCTATGTGAGTTCTAGTTTTATAATAAAAATACTTTACGTAAAACATTTCATTTACTTTCGTACGTGAGCATACATCATACATACATCTTGATAATAATCGTTTATTATCTTTCATCATCGTTCGTCTTTTCATTTTCGTACTTTCATTCATTAACATCTTTCACTTTCATCTGGATCCTGCCATATGCTAAACCCCCAACATTGTGCACGAAGCTGGTACTGTGCCGAGATTTATAAATACACCCCCAAACTTTATGCATGAAGCTGACTACAGTACCGGGGTAAAGCGACAAGGATCCCGTATCGTTTTGGTCAATCTCAAGGATTGGACCCCCGAAATGCATCCTCATGGGCAAGCTAAGCCGCACTTCAGTTGAGCTAACGACAATATGGTCGTGGACATCCATTCATTTTGCTTGCAAGACTTTCATTCGTTCATTAGATTTCACTTTCGTTAACATTATCTTTCCTTTTTCTTTACATTCGTTCATTAGACTTGCCAATGGAAGTTTTGACATCGAATGGCTCATCAATCTTTTTACTCCTAGCAGGAAACTTACCATAGAATACAGAAGAGATAAAGCTCCTACTAGCATCAGAATCAAATAATACAGAAGCACCAACGTCATTAACCAAAAATGTACCTGATACAACATCGGGGTCCATTCTGGCTTCCTCTCGGGTCATGGTAAAGGTCGTCGCCCTGGCCTTCTAAACTTCCTTCCCTTTCTCAGCCTCTTTTCTCACTCCCGAGCTCTCAGCTCTCAGCTTCTTGCACTCCCGACTCATATGACCTGTTTCTCCACTAGTATAGCACCTCATCACCTTACAATCCTTTGCCATATGCCCTGCATTCCCGCACTTGAAATAGATTTTTGATCCCCACCTACATTCCCTCGCATGCTCTTTCCCACACTTATTACACATCCTTGTCCCTGTACCTGCCGTCACCACCTTCCGGTCATCCACCCTTGCCTTTTTGTTCTTTGGAGTGAAACCTCCATCGCCAGATCGTTTCCCCTTCCAGTTTCTGTCACCACCACCTTTCTTACTCACCTTCACCATTGCCACCTCTTTCCTATCATCATACAGTCTCCCATCCAGATCTACCACCGACCTATACGTGCCTGGCAGGGCTGCGATCAGATGTCTACGAATATTCGCTGGCAGACCTTGGATGTATCTCTTTATCTTTCGTGACACGGGTGTCACCTACTCTAGCACCAGCCTCGCCATCTTATTAAACTTGGTCGTATACTGCTGGTGTATCATGGTTCGCGCCTCCAAGTGCAGGAACTCTCTCTCGATCTTGTCGAGTTCTCTTTGAGGACAAAACTCCTCGATCACCAGCTTCTTCAGTTCACTCCACCTCATCCTTCCAATCGCCCTGTTGCCCTTAGCCTGTACAATGTTGTCCCACCAGCATAAGGCCGAATCCACAAACGAATAGGTAGCAAACTTCACCTTCTATTCCTCCCTGCACTCGCTGATATTCAACACAGCCTCCATCCCTCTTACCCATCGGTGGGCAGCAGCAGCATTCCTATTCCCATCTAACGTCAGGGGCTTGCATCTCTGGAATGCCCCATAGTTGCACCCCCTTGCAGTTTCCTGCACAGCCTCCTCCTCCTCATCCTTACTTGAAACAATCATCTCAGTCTCTGGTTGCTCTCGCTCCCCTGAGCCTCCCTCTTCGCTTCCTCTCTTAACAGTTAAAATTATGTATAACTAATAACTATAAGTAATAAAATAATAATATGAACTTTTAAAAAAATTTCAAAAATAAATTAAACATTTTTTTTTAAATAACGTTTTAAAATTTTTTTATTTTAAAGATTTCCTTACTATAACTCCCTATTTTAAGTATTTTTGTTTTATAAAAATTTACTTTAAAAAAACCAATTTTAAAATATTACGTAAAAATAGTTTGATTTTTAAAAAAAAAATCTTTTTATAAAAAACTTTCTCTATAGAAATAACATTAAAAAAAGTTCTCTTACATAATTTATTAAAAATTAATTATAATATAAAAATAAATAAATAATATTATTAGTAATTAATATGGTTATTTAATAGAAGAGAGAAACGGAAAAAGTTTAATTAGAATGAATGTGGTGCTGATATGTGGCACCCCCATTTATCATTTTATTAGAGTAGGAAGATAAGTATAAGCAGTTTAGACATTTCATCTAAGTGTGAGCATGTTTACATATATGCATCTTCGTCGATTGGTTTGTGCATCCTATATATATACTTATTAATAAGTTTGAATAATTATATTAAGTAATCTTAAGTCATAATAGTATCTTTGTGTTAATATCATTTGCTTGATGTTTCATTTTTAATCCGGTTTTGGTATCGTATAAGTTACCACATTTCTTTCACATATTTTTAACATTACGAACTCAACCGCTTAACGTTTTAAATCTCTATTTGGGTGCGCGTATTATACCTTTCCACTTATTTGGTTAGATCGACTTGGTTGCCGGTGAAGTTTATTTCGTATTCGGCTTCCTTTCCCCGATTGCCCTTAGTCCATGCTTGACTAGTTGACTAGATTTGACCAAACGTTAGACTTGTACCCAACATCACCGTTAAGACCTTGTCACCATGAACTATTACAAATCCCCATTGCCATCACCAACCACCATCATCCACCGCTTCTAGCCACCATCGCCACCGCCAGCAGCCGTCATGTTCCTGGAGAAGCTCGCCGGAATTCGCAAACCTCTAGATCTTGTTGATAAACACACATGCAACCATGAGAACATCTATTATCAAATGAAACCTCTCGAAACATTATTACAACTTAAAAACCTCACCTGGAACTCATAGATTGGGACTTTAAGGTGCCATGTAGGTACATATTATGAAGTTTGAGGGTTGCTAGAAGATGGCCGAAACCCTAGCCTCCACTGCTTAAATAGATCGACACCATCGCGGTGGTCACGAGTACACTTAAACCACCTACACCATCGTAATTTGAAAGTCGAGATCAGCCTATTGGTGTGCTTCACTCGCCCCTACTCGCCAATCAAAGGCTCGCAAAAATCTTGCTGGAGTTGCTACTACCATCATCATAACCTCGCCATCATCGTGTTTTGTGAGAACCCGTCTCTACTATCATGTTTTACATCTCAAGACCCGTGGGAATGGGTGGTTCTCACACCAGCCTCCCCTCGATCGCACCTCTTCTTCTCTCTACTGCTAGAGTGGCGGCTGCCATCGCACCTTCGTCTTTTATGAAAATTTTAGGTATCCTGCTTCATATACAAATGCGTTTAATAGTTATTATAATAATATTATTTTAACAACGTATGGGTGACGTATAAGTAGGTGTTTACTAGAAATCACGTATTTACTTTATTTTCCAAATCTGATTATTGTTTGCGATTCAAGTGTTCTGATTTTTTATAATTAATAATGTTAAATCTAAAATAACCATTTTGTAATACTTAATGAATTCGAGCTACACATTAATTGGTATGTACACGTTGTCTGTCATAATCGCATTATTGATTCAATAGATTGCTAGTGTTTGCTCGGTTCGCGTAAGATTCTTCGATTAGTTTTGCGTACATAATGTCAAATAAGTACATATGTTATCACTTTACTATTCATATATATATATATATATATATATATATATATATATATATATATATATATATATATATTATGTCAGGTTTTAATTATTTTCCATATGTTAGCTCGTATTTATCCATTTAACGAATTTACACGCATAATCCTGCTGCGTGACTCCCTTGACTTCACGTATCTCACGAATATTGATATGCTTTGCTAAATGTATTATAATAATATTTTGGATTTGATATATATATTGGGCCAGATTTTCATATCAAGCCTTGGTTGGGCCGATTCGCTTACAGGGCTTGATTAACATTGAACACCATGCTTTGGGCCAATTAAAGGAAAATTTCATGCCCGGATTTTGGGGTTATCACAAGTTAGTTTCATGTCTAGTATTGTAAATAGGTTTTATTGCATATGCCTGCTAAGTTGAATGGGCCAAGCCTAGTAATATTTGGCCCAATTGAGTTTCATATGTGCAATTAGTCCAAATTGAACTCTATGATTTCCCGCTTGCGTTTTCTAAATGTATATAGGTCATATTACGTTCAAATAAATAAAAACAAATTAGGGTAAAAAATTGGGGGTGTTACACATGCTCCATACGATAGTCATCAGTATGCTATCAAATGAATTCTACGTTATCTGAAGGGTACCCTTCATCATGGTATGTTGAGTCGTCACAACTTAAGTTCCTACCTTCACGCCTTTGCTGATATTTATTGCCGGTGAACCTCCAATGTTCTAGCCTTCTATAACGTTGATTGGGCTAGATGTCCAGATGACCGTCGATCTATAAGGGAATTTGCAATCAATTTAGGATCTAACCTTAAATCCTGAACCGCTCTGACATAGGAAAGAGTTTCCTAGTCATCTATAGCATCATACAAAGCTCTAGTCAATATAATTGCTTAATTAACTTGGAATATTAGAACAATTGTAATTAGATGAATATAGAGGTTACTTAATGTAATATGATTATTATACATAACCATCTCTACTGTACAAATAAGCTTTTAAATAAATTTTAAATTCATATTAACATAAGCGGGTGAAACCCGCGCGTTGCGGCGGGGGTATAAATAATTTTAGGACTGTGTATTTAGCTAACTCACTCTTATTGTACTAACTCATATTTTGTTTTTTCATTTGATTAATGTGCGATATTAAACATATCTATATTACTACAAGGATGAACAAATTTGTAAATAACAAGTTGTTTATGCATAATCACTTGTACCAAATATAACAAAATTGTTCCTAAGTAACTTAAAAATGGATTAAAATTACAATATTATCCAAAAAGTTATATTATATAGTAGTATAGGTATAGATATTAAGATAACCTTAATATAATAGTCATAATTTAAATTTAATTAGAAAATAATGAAGTACAAGTATTTAAAGCTTAAAAGGGTATATTAGAAATAAATTTATGACATTACATATTAAAGTTTGCAACTCTTCATATGTCATCTTAAAAATGATGTAAAATTACAAATCTAGCCATTATTTATGTATTATATAGTAGTTAAGATAAACGGTCTAAAATGTTATACCAAAACACTCAATTTAATACAAAGTCTTTAATGGGTATTTTTACAAGTATTTTTATATGCCGTTCAATAAAATTTATATATGGATCACCGACGACTCAATCCAACCTAACACATTACTACTTCATAACATTACTGACTCCATCTACATTATTATTGTATCTTACAAGAATTCGTTATAAAACTAAATTCAGAATATTAAATGTTATGCGTGTATTTTTCTTTTGCGTAAACTTTAAAATGTCCAACTATTTTCATAGCATTCCCCGCATCCTTCTTGAGCAATGTCATCGATTTGTACACCAGAATCATACACACCGCCAGTGATCCAATCAGCCGGCAAAACACTCTTGGCCCATATCCACTTTCCATCATAGCCAGACGTTACCACCACTCGGAGTTGTAGTGGTCCTGTCGGAGCTCTACTGGTGTCCCAAACAGCCCCGTAATTTCTAGTCATATAAGTCCAATTTGATGACCCGACCTAAACAAACAGTCAAACTAGAAATTACAGGTCGGCACATCACATGATGTGTAATTTTATATATCAGGTTTTTGTGTTTACCTGAGCAATGTCAACGGCCACGATTTCGGTTTGACCACCTTGGTATAAGAACTTTAGTGCCAGATAATTAGGCTTCTTGGTGGATTCTTCGACTCTCACAGTCAAGTTCTTACCTTTGTAGTCGCATGGTACTCTGTTTCAAAGGCATGTCAATATAATAAATTCCCCAGAAACTTCTTTTAACAATAATACTGCCTATAAAGATCCTTTTCATTGCAAACATCGATGTATTAGGGGTAATGATAAACTTTCTTACTTTTTCTTAAATGGCATGGGACTTGAACCCACTACTGCATAAGTATTAAAACTTTTTTTAAACATATCTTTGTACCTAAACCACAAACCATTTGTTTAATTATAAGTAATATGGAGGTTTGGCCTACCTTCAAGTGATTTGAATAATTTATATTAAGGTTTTGTGACTAAAAGACTAGGAAAAAACCATCAGAATAACCATTCTGAGTATTAGAATAGTCTTTTATTTTGAAAATGATTTAAATTACTATTATCTTTTTAAAAGATCATATCGCCTAATTTATGGGATATGTTTGTACGTCTTAATATATTTGATTCTCAAAATAAAATCATATACTATGGATACATGTCATTATTTTTTAGACTTATTTTTTAGATCCGCTTGAAACCAAGTCGTATGTACAAAAAAGACTGAATTTTGAATTTTCTCTATATGTACATATTAACCTTATGATATAAAATCATATAATTTATGAGTTTTTCTTTTGATGCATGTGTTTCGAAAATTGTTATATAATGTATATGTATGTTTTGATCGATATAGATGGTGAGTCGTAGTTTATGGCAACTATAGTTTACAAGTCATGTATGTGAAGTGAAGTTGTACCTTTTATACTCCACATCAGAAACACCAAGTTTGAGTAAGGTATGGGCCATGCCCTTATTAGCCATGGCCATGAAAGCCCTACCACTCATCACAAAGTCGGTCTCATTGTTTTTATTTAGATCAGTTACTATCACTTGAGTCCCTGCTTTGTTACATAGCTTTGGATCCTTGCATCTCACCTGCAAATTAAATGTCACCCACTCCAATCAACATTTCTACCATAGTCTATATATTGATTAATTGTGTAAATACAACCTTAAAGCATGCCCCGCACCCAGCCCCAAATTTGTAAATGCTAGGAACAGCAGCAGCAAGATGGGTACCATAGAAGCTTGTAGCGGATGCACCATACCCACATGCTCCACCTGCATCAAAAACGCACATTTTCAGAAATATCAAACCCGCAATGTTAATTAGTTCGATCAATGATAAATTAGTAAAAGTTTGATTTCTTACCAGAAAGCTGAGAAGAAGCTGAGGAGAAGAAGGCAGCTTTGCTTTGATGAAGACATCTATCACAAGCATTTGCTGACATGAGAAGAAAGAAGAGGAAACAAAGGTTCAAGAATCCCATCTTTTTTCTTGTTCACAGTGGGTGTGTGTGATTTGAATAGGGTACAGGTGAGATGAATTATATGTCTATTTATAGGTATTTAAATTTCTTAGGGTGGAGGACGCGTAAAGAAAAAGGATTACACTTCAACACGGTTATCATCCAAAATATATAGAAATTAGAATTTTGTTGGCTACACAACGAGAAAGCACCGCTCCAAATAAACGAGTATTAAAACTTTTATAGTTGTGAGAGGACGAAAGACAATAATCTAACTAATATTGAAATGTTGTCACAAACCGAACATTAAAGTAAGAAAATTGAAAATGGATATTTCAAAGAAAACACGTAAAAATTAAAAAAAAAAACATTGAAAACTTTGATAACTTGTCTATCTATAGTTCTATAACTTGTATATTATTACACATAACTTTATTTATAGTGAAACGTACTTATATCTATATAAAAATAAAAGTAAGTCCGTCGCAACAATACTAACTCAAAAGTACTTATAGTTATATTATTACACATAACTTTATTTAGAATGAGATGTACTTATAACTTTATTTAGAAAAAAAAAAAATAAATAAGAAACAGTTAAGAGTAAGACGCTTGTCAGAATGTGATTTGAACAAATAAATAAATAATAAAACATATTCAAACGTATACGGTCCAAATACTAATTCTAGTTAAATGCAACGGGGTGATATTAAAACTTTTTAACATGTATATTATAGTTTTGTAGAATCATTCTTTACTTCTAATTTATGCATAACATGTTTGCTAATTATGTATAGAGAAAATTGTATAAATAATCTCTGTGATTTGATCAAATTGCACATTTGGTATCCAGACTTAGAAAATTACAAAATTAGTTCAAATTTTTATGTAGTCATTGCAAATTTGGTCCTTAATTTTTTAAAAATTACAAAGTTAGTTCAAACTCTTATGTGAGTGTTGCATTTTTTGTCCCAAAAGTTTTGTTTAAAGTTAGTCCAAGTGTTGGGTTCAACAATTGATAAACTGAAGTTTTCCAAACCACAATCAAAGCCAACTGAAGATCTTATTGTACAAGTTCAGAGATCAAGTTGATAAACAGAACAAAACAAACACAAGACAAAGTTAACATGACAAAGTCAACATCAAGACCACAAGAATAGTTAAAATTAGGTCATGATGTAATAACATTATAAATAGAACAACTAGTGCCACTTGTAATGTGTGGTTATTGCAAAGTGTGTGAGTGGCTTGTAGTTCTTAAGTGTGTGTATTTCATGATGTAAATCACCACCCAAGGAGAAATTCTCTCCTTTGGGTGGGTTTGATGTTCATCCATATCTGTATATGTTTCTTCATTGTAATTTGTTATTCAATATCAATAAAATCATAACATTATACATTACCCACACGTCCTTGTTCTTCGATTCACACACTTCCACCCATCTTTAATTTTGAATTTTCGGATCTAAAACTGATGAATCCTAAGATCCAAGCTCAACGAATCTGAAATATTGATTCAGCACCAAGCTTTATAAAATATAAAAAAAACCTAAATGAATTAAATGGCAGGGACTAAATGTGGAATAGTTTTACAAAAGTTTGGACGAACTTTACAATTTTCGAAGTCTGGGAACCAAATATACATTTTGATAAAACCACAGGTACCATTTATGTAATTTTCTCTTATGTATATATACAACTAGGTTAGTACTCATATCCTATACGATTAATGAAAATAAAAGACACCATTAATAAGTATGTAAGACAATTTAATTCTTAAAATTGATTACACGGAAAAATAGAAGTACAATCGCATTAACAAATAAATAGTTTTCATAAATCTCTAATTATTTATTTGTATACAAAAATTGTTGAATCAGCAACTTTATCATACGTGTCAAATATTAGTAATTCGACTCCATCACTACTCTTCACTGTTGATAATACTACGTTCAATTGTTCGTGGGAGAAAACCGATTCATTTAAATACAAACCAATTTTGAACAATGATTTTCTTTAGCTGTTATTAATTGTTATTGCAAAACATACAACAAGTAGAAATTGTCTTCTTTGGAACTTGAAAAGATTTTCTTATCTGATGGTATAAAATTAATTCTTAAAAGAATGTCTAAGTACCAATATTACTTATTTACTTTAAGATATCATCTCGGCTTTTATAACACGTTTAGTTAGTGATATACCTGTAAGCGAGTACCATTACCTAAACTATTTTGTTAGTTAATGTTTCGTAGCAGTGAGGGTATTCAACAAATCGAATTTCAAATTCTAATTAATCGAATTGAATTATTGGAAATTGAATTTTTTAAAACTGGATTGGAATTTCGTAGTAGCTAAGCTTGCACTTATCCATTTAGCCAAATTAAAGAGTTAGCACAGGATATGATTCCAAAATAAAACTCCCAAATTTTATCATTCACACATTTTTTAATAGCTTGCCAAACAACATATTACTTAAAAGTTACTAGAGGAGTTGGTAGAGGGGTGCACATCGTCGAATAACAAAAGACACTAACACACACATTATTAAAGAGTATTTTTTTATCAAAAGAGTGTTGGTGGAAAAATAATATATCAAAATGGATGCTTCTAAAAATATTTATTAATTTGGTTTTTCTTTTTAACTTTTTTTCTCTTACTTATAATTGTATTGGATAAAAAAATTTCTATTAAATTTTTTTTTTCTCTCAACAAAACAGAAGTAAAATGTGGTAAAAAAATTTTCCTAATTAATTTGTCACTGCAAAAATTTTGATGTATTTTTGGTTTTGACTCAGGCTTTAAGTTTAGTTATCCTATTCTTTTTCTAATAGTAAAAGTAAGAGTCTATTTTAAAGGTTGATGCTAATAAAGATCTCGCAACATGCTTCTCAAGTATAAGGAAGTTACTTCGAAAGATTTGGCCATGGACAAAGAAAATTAACTAATTGTCAAATCTTTCGAAGCCAAAGACGGAAATCTTTCGAAGCAAAAAATGAAGTCTTCCGAAGCCTAAAAGCTGATTTCTTCCGAATACAGAGAAGACATGCTTCTCTGACATACTTTTGACAAAAGCAAACCACCTTTCCGCTGCCAGCTCTGAAAACTCACTAACTTATATAAGTTGGTGATTATCTTTTGTTTTTGTCAACTGTTCAGTATGGAGTCTTTATTTGTAATTTTCTACTCTTGTATTTTTATCATTTTTATAATACAATATGATGTGAGCTTTGGCATGTAATAGTCACATGTCAAAAATGTCAAAAGGTAATTTGCCTTTTGACTTTATATTGATTTTGTTGTCTAGATTAGTGCCCAGCTGGCCTTCAAAGTATGATCGGTTATAGGATGTAGTATAAAGTATCTCATGTAACTAGTCTTAGAACTAACTAATGTAACACTTATAAAATTACTTGAGAGCAATATACATAATTGTTGAAAACCAATCTTTGTGTTCTTAAGTTCATTACTTGTTTGTTTTTTGTTTTTTTTTTCGGTTCCCTATTTGATCTAGTAAATGTGTCCTCTCCAAGTGTGAGACTTTTGCTGAACAAACCATAACCGGTCTTGCAAAAAACTTTCTTGAATTTTTAAATGATTTTAATAATTTAATAACTTTTAGCTGTAAACAACCCTTTAAAATTAAAAAGAGTTCTAATTTATTTGATATTCATCGATTTTGTTAGGAGTTGCGGTATAAATGGTATTTGATATAAAGTTTTAAGTTAGTTTTGGTTTTGTTATTTTAATTTAAAAATAAAAATAAAATATTACTTTTAAGATAAGTTAATTTTGAGTTTCAAAACTTTTAGTATGGAACTATTTATTAATTTATTTATTTAAAGTTTTTTTTTGTGGAATTTCAATTTATTAAATTCTATTTTAAATTTTAGATCTAAGTTTGCAATATAATTTAAAAGTGTATTTAGAAACTAAGGAAACTATTAGAAAAAAACTGGAAGACTAAATTAAATGTTAGAAGACAAAATATTAATATAAAAAAATTTAAAAGTTTTCTGGCAGTACATAACAAAAATTACGACTTTTTTCTTATGTTTTTCTAAAGCATATTTTTGTTTGAAAATTGTTTTTCCAATAGAATTAGAAGTGAGAAAAGAGAAGTTTTTAGAAAATACCCATTTTGATAAATACTTTTCAAAACACCATTTTGATAAATAATTTTTCCAACAACACCATTTAAAAAAAAAAACTCCACTATTAAAGCTTATGAATAATTAATTGATGAAATATCATTTTTAAAGGTTTAATAAGAGTTTATAAAATAAGATAAATATGAGTAAAATAAAAAAATTAAAAATTTATTTAAACATAATTTTGATTGTTTACAATATTAGATTTAACAAAGAAAATTGATTGTTTACTTAATTAAATTTCAATTAAAAACAATTCTACTCTCTTTTAAGATTATAAATTTAATGTAAAAATATAATCTTGTTTTTTTTAAATCTATAATCTATAACCTCTAATAAAGCAAGGTTTTCTTTGCCATTTGTCATTTTCTTATCTTATTTTTTTGTCACTTGTCATTCTTCTAGACATATACATATCAATTTTCCCTCTAAAAGGGTATTATAGTAATTTAAATATCAAACAAATTTCTCTCTTTTATTAAAAATGAATTATAAAAATTGCTATATTTCTCTCTCATTAAAATCAAACTGTCTTTTTTAAAATAGATTTTATTAAAGAAATTGGAAATCACATCTTTTAATTAAAATCTAAATGATAAAAAAGTAAATTTTATATAATATGAAACTTTCTAACACACTAAACCTTTTTTTAAACAAAACATTTTAAATCATTTTGTTTTTAAAAAAAGTTATAAACAGGTGAATTTTTTTAAAAAGTTGTCTTATTAAAACAACAAGAATCATTACAAACCAGCATTTTTAAAAAACAAGACTTTTATAAAAAAAAATATTTAAAAAAACTTAAAACGAATGTTTAAATATGTCACTTTTTAGATAAGAGAGTTAAAATTAGTATAATTATTTTATTCCTTGAACTATTACGTATATATAATTATAATTATATTTTATATTAAAATATTATAGTGTAACTCTTCGTGTTTATTACTAAGTATAATCCGTTTAATTAATGGTTTTTAACCTATATATCCATCTATCTATAAAAAAAACTAAAGTAAGCGTGAAACAATTGTAAGACTTGTTATTCTTATTTTCTCATTTTTTATGTTGTTAATAATAATACTGAATACTAATAATATTACTCGTACCATATTCAAATTAAAAATGTATAATTTAATAAAATAAAAAAACCTATTTTTTATTAAAAACACACTTTTTAATACCAGGAATTTTATAAAATACAGAATACAACGAACTTTTTTTATCATTTTTCTTAAAACAAAATATTTAAAAATCACAAATTTTTTAAAACAAAAGTTGAAAAAAATATATAATTGTTTATTTACTTAAAATAGCTATTTATACGTAATTATAAACATATTTTATCTTCAATCATGATCTTATAATGCATAATTTTTTAGTACTAATTACTTAATATTTTATTTATTCAATCCGTGTAATACACGGGGACTAACCTAGTGTATTATAATATAGTAAATAAATACTAAATTCATTCGGATAAGGCGTTTCCCAGCGGTTTTAGGCAATGTGTAATTGATTGACATCTTAGTTAATAAATTCAACAGTTGTTTTAGACTAATGGTTTATAACCCAAGTAGTTGCGCTGATTAAAAAAAAAAAAAAAAAATTAGAAACAAGAATATTTTGATTTCGGGTGAACAAAAAATGCCTAGTGTTAAGTCAATTTTTCTAGTGATAAGTGTGGGTTTCTTTCTGATGGTGTTGTGGTGCGGTCTGATTGAAAAACGAATAGACAATTCGATTAAAATTATACCTATCATTTAAAGTGAGGTTGTACATTTATTGTTAAAAAATAGTTAATAATTTCATGTTTGGTTTAAAAACCAAACATGATAATCTATAATATCTAAATATAATCAAAATCTCTATAATTCACATAGCATTTTTCTATGATGTCTATGTTCTTGCTACAATAAAAGTTACAAATTAGTATATAAAAGTAGTTTCCTTAACAAACTTTTTTAATAATGCCAATTTACCATTATGTTAATCAAAGTAAATTTTTTCTAAAAGTAATCATGTTTCATTACAAATATTTTAATTAGAGTTAATTTTGTTAAAATTAAACTTATTTTCTAGCTAATTGTTATTAAAATCATAATAATTTAAACATCATATTTTTCTTAAACATATATTTTTAAAATATCAATATTCACGAAATCAAACATAATTATGATTAACGATTACTAACTATAAAACAATATCTTCACTTCAAAATACATCACGATTCCATCTTATCAAATCTAAGTATGTTTTACTATCTTACAATCGCATATTCACAATTCGATATTTTCAAATATGATTTTCGTTACTTCAGCCTGTGTAACACAAGTGTATTTAAGGTAGTTTTTGATAAAAAAAAATGAATGCAAATGAAATATTGATTACTAAAAAGAATTGTACACACAATTAATTATTTATATGACATGTGTATTAGTATTCAGTGGTGGTCGATACAGTAATGTAAGTTATGTTAAAAGATATAAGCATAATCAAACTACATAACGTAACTATAAAAAAAGCCATATTCGAAAAATGTGTCTCAAATTATTCAATAATTTCAGTTCTTTTCATTTATTTTATTTTTATTTGGATGCTTTTTCTGCTCATCGATAACCTTCTTGAGCTTTAACTACTAAGTTGACTTCTACCTACCCAATAAGCCATCTATTATTAAACTTTTTAACCAGATCTGTTATTACATGTTAATTTTTTATTAACATTATAGTTTTTTAGGTCGATGAACTGAAAGTTTTATATTATGGTAAGATTTTCAAAATGTTTCTCTTTTCAGCTATTCCCTTAAAATGTTCTATCCCTTAAACAAAAAATATTCCTCGAAATATACCCTCCGGACAAGATGACAACGTCATTAAAGACAAATGCAGACGCTTGTGCAGCAAAACTGGTCACAAATAGACATGTGTGCCTAAGTAGATGGACGCTCACACCAAGTGTGCCTGTTTCCCATAGCTGGGCGAGGCGGGCGCCTGCTCTCATAGGTTGACCGAGTATATAAAAAAATAAGAATTTAGTAGGCACCGGCGACCATAACAGTTATGTTAGAGAGATGTATGCTTAGGACACAAGTTTAATTGTAACTGCTTCTGTTACACAAACGTCTGCTCCTACTAACGGTGATGTCTTGCTTCATAGGAATATTTTGAAGGATAATTATTGGAGGGACAATTATTAGAGGAACATTTTAATGAAAAAGAAAAAAAAGAAAAAATGGACATTTTGAATTTTTTCCTTAAATCATTGTGGTTTTAAACAATTTTTATTCTTACAATATATAGCCTAACTTTGAAAACCAAATAGTTGTATATTTGCATTGTAATCATAGAACTGTCACTGTAAATAGATACACATAATTATATATAATAGGTTTGACCCGCGTCACGCAACACACTTTAAATTATATAAAAACATAAATAAAACAAAACCATAAAGCAAATAATTTGGATAGAAAATAAATATTCTTTTATAGGGTGTCGATGAAGATGAGAACCTTCCATCAACCAATCTGGGATATTTATACTAATGATAAGGTTTGCACTCTAAAACAAGTGGGTTAATTAATAAAAACAAAAGCATTCTTTTTATAGAGTAAGGATGAAGGTGAGAAACTTTCTTCACCCGGTATGAATGATTATACTAAAGGTTCGGTTTGTATTCTAGACGAAGTGGGTTAATGGAAACTAAAACATCATTTTTATAGGGTGAGGATGAAAGTTATAAACATTCTCTCAATCAGTATAAGATGATTATACTAATGGTTTGGTTTACAATCTAGACTAAGTGGGTTAATACAAAAACAAACATTCTTTCTCTTTATAGAGTGAGGATGTAGTTAAGAAACATTCCCTCAACGAATAAAAGATGATAGATGTAAATAAGTGATAGATGTAAACTAGCGTCTTAAAATGTAATAAAATATAATTTTGATTATATAAAAGAGTTTTACCAAAAAAAATTTGAATGATAGATGTCTTATATTGTGATGCAAATATCAAAATTCCCCACGAGAGATCTTTTATAAAATAGAATGCATAAACTTTTCTTATTTTCAATAAAGTCCGCCACATTCAGTTTTGTTGTTTAATTAGTTTTTCTTTAATGTACTCTAAAAGACTATATGTTTTACCATTTACAATAAATGATAAATATTGTATATGCATAAATGCATAAGTGGAGAAGAAAAAATAAGCACTTGGGGGCATTACCCGTGGTGGAGACGATGGACAACAAGGACGAATGGGCCTCACTCTCACCGACCCTTTCTGTTTTCAATGATTAAATCTCCATCTTTTTTTTTTCTTCCTAATTTAAAAAATGTCTTTATATAAATTTTATATCAAATTCACAAAAGGATGCATAAACATGAAATCAAGTTATTGAGTGAGAATGACATGTTTACCCTTGGTTTGTCTCGTAAGTGTAGTTTGGATTTTATTGGTATTAATGCTTTAGGTTGAGGGTAAGGCTAGCACAAAAGAGATGGGAAGTTTGGTCGAAGAGATAAGAACAAAGTAAAATTTGGATACTTCCAAAATAAACCAGCTATTTGTTGGCTCAACTATCCCTACCACAACTCACTCACAACTGTATCTTTGTAAGAAAGTGTTTCACTGAATAATTGTACCACATGACTAAAAACTTGTACGTTTAAGAGACCACGGTCTGTGGATTACTTTGATTTTGAGCCTAAACATGAAGGGTCACCTCACATTCCTAAATATACAAATCCCAAGATGACATCAATCTTTATTAAATAGAGTTCTATGTTACATACAAATGAGTAAATTGTCATTCTCGCTCTGAATTTTAGTACATTTTGTTATTTTCATCCAAAAATATTTTTTTTCTGTGCATCTCTAACATTTAAAAAACTTGTACTTTTCATTTATTTTCGTTAACCCCGTTTATTTACCTGTTAAGTAGCCATCATGTGCACATCATGTAATTGTGATGAGCATTTAGGTACTTTTGCACCTCACCAGAAAAAAAAAAACCTAAACAAATATTGTTCAATTTCCCCGAACATTCAAACATTATTAGATTGCTTTTAATATTCAAAGTTGATGTCCAATTAACGAGTGAAACAAACGAAGTTAACGAAAGTTAATGAAAATGACAAGTTTTTAGAATGTTAGGGATACAGAGGAAAATAATAAAATTTTTGCATAAAAACGACAAAAAACATCAAAACTCAGGGACAAAGATGACAATTACCTTTTATAAAAGTAAATTACAGTTTATCTTTTTTCAGATATATACATGATGTATGAAACTAGAATCTTTTATTAATATAACCAAGTCATTTAATGTATAACAGTTTTTAGTGGTAGGTCTAATCTAATAATCATAAAACTGTAACCAAGCATCAGATTCGTATCAAAGCATATCCTGCGACTTCATTAATTCATTTAACAAACCATTTAAATTAATATTTCTAATCTTTAGTTATTAATTATATTACTAGTTGAAATCCCAACGCGCGTTGCGCGAGGAACTATACAATGGGGAAACACATTGTAGCGTCTATTATTCCGACACAAACAAAAAAAAGTGAAAAAAACCTCGCTGGTAACAACCGCGTTGTAAAGGAGCAACGCAGTATGTGTGCATGCATACAACAATAAAATAAATTAAATCACTTTTTATAGCAAGTCAGTGCATATATTAATTAGATATCAGTATAGGTGTAAATTCTACAATGTTATAACTCTATAATAAAAAACATTTATCTACTCTTAACATAAACTATTGTACATGTATACAAAGAGCAACCTTTGCTTGGGGACTGATACCTTTTACTGCACATGTATGATGTATACAAGAATAACACTTCACATAAATCGACACTAAATTGCTTTATCAGATGGTGGAAGTGTTTTCAACACGACATGAAGGCAACCATAATTCTGAAAAGCGAGTCAATAAAGCAATCTAATTGTTTGATTGGGGATTAAATCGACTTTTTTTTTATGAATAATTCTTATGCAATTTAATGTCGAACTCCGGATATAACGAAAGTACACAACCCAAATTGACCCATTTATAAGTAAATGAGTTGAGAATGGTACCTTTAATCATAATATTAGATATTCCACATTATCTTTCCATTTGTTCAAAATAAACTCCATAACCACTTTTTGAAAAAGGTGTTCCACATTATCTTTCCATTTGTTCAAAATAAACTCCATAACCACTTTTTGAAAAAAGTGCTTCAAAATGCATACCTAAAACAAAATATAATGATAATTATCAGAAACATAATGTGAATAGCTTCTCGAACAACAAACAAAAGGCACCCTTTTTAGTACATACAGGTAGAGATAAGGTGTGTATGTGTGTATAAGAGTATGTGATATCATTACCATATAATGCATGGCTTTGTCTAGATATAGCAGAGCCAACTTAGAAACTGAAGCTAACTACTATAATAAACTAAAACTATCAGCTATGTACATATATGTTCGAATAGTACACTATATAGCGATAAAAATTTGGGAGAGTTCAAATGAGAACTCTAAAACCAATGTGAGCTACTAGTTTTCAATGACAAAATAGTAACTAAGAAAAACATAATAAAAAAGTTATAAAACGAAAAATAACATAAAAATAAAAAAATAAAAAAATAAAAAACACAAAAATGTTTCCCTGGTTTCCCTCTTTCATAAAAAAATAAAAAAATAAAAAAAAATCTCATTTTTTTACGAAATTCGTTTTACACATATATAAATCCGGTATTACACATGCGTATAACCAGATGTACTACCAGATTTACACATATGTAAATAACAGGTGGATGGTATATTTTTTTTTAAAATTATATCAATATGGTAGGCGTTGGAAAGATAAAAAAATACTGAAATTAATGATGAAATTTTTTTGAAAAAATAATGTTGTGAAAAAAAGTTACGAACGTTTTTAAGAAAAAATGGAAATAGATGTAACATAGAATTTTTTGACATGGAAAAGGAATCAACCAATTCTAGCAAAAACACTTTTCAAAAGATCTGCTTGAGAATACCCCACAGGCCCACACTCACAACATTTACAATTTTCCCATTGTTCAAGAGTTGGATCAATGCTTGTTGGTTTGGCCCATGAAGAAGCACAAACCATCCATATGGAGCTACCAGAATTGCATAAATTCGTTTTTTATTATAAGAATCGGATGCCGATAAATGTAAATCACAAGGGAAATGACTAATCCTATGACAATTATAAGGGAAATAAGCATTACTTTTATAGCGTTAATCATCCCTTTAAAATAAAGGAGACTGCTTTTGGATCATAGTATCGATACTCAGACCAAGGAACTCTAGCTAGCATCATTAAAAACATTCTTGTGGTTACCAGCATACATGATTTGTTTTATCAAATAACCAATTTTATAATAAGTAAAAATTTAAAAAGTGAATCAAACACAATATAGAATTTGCGATCTAAATTGAAAATAATATTAGAACTTTTGCTCTGTGAAAGTACATTTTAATCAATGTTGCAGCAACTCGAAGGGACCTAGTAAAGGCCTAGAATGGCGACGACCTGAATTAAACAAAAAAGCTTAAATGGAAACATACATCTTAAATCTTTTTTCATGTAAATTACTCCTAAATCATACTCTTTGTTGATGAAGGACATGATTATCAGCTCCAAACAACATAGCGGTAGGTTTGATGAATTCAGCCAAACCTTTGATTGGAAGACACCGCATTGTAATTAGATGAAAGAAACTTGTTAGACACAAATATAATATTCCTCAAAACAAAATTGTTTCCCAATTTACATAACAACTATACAAACATGGGTCTTAGGTTCTTACTAGATTATTAACGTTTGAAGATGATGATGATAAATAACTATTCTGGTTTTTGTTCCAAACCCATTAGCACTTAAAATATTCTAATAATTATCAAACATTCATTTAAAGCTGTTTCCTTACAAAAACACAATCATAGCCAAACAAATTTGAAAAATTAAGAACACAAACTGGTTAAAAGACAAAATCAAACCTCACCAATTACCTCCAATACCTATGGTTGATGTTAATCTAAACGAATAGTATACATGCACATGAAGTTATGGCTGGCTGGTTCTTCATTAAATAACCTTCTGTTGTCATCTTATGGATTAAAAATTATAGATAAATGGTTAGATTTTGGAGTAGGCTTTGCTAACCACATAATGGAAACTACTATCAATACTTGCACAACCGTTTAGAGACCATATTCAACCACTAAATATTAGGTGAAACTAAAAGCAAGCTCAACACTCGTCAATGTATTAAGGGGGAAAAACTAACTGGATAAAAGGCAGCAAGTGCACCTGATGGTGTGAAGAATAAGAGGGCAAACTGATTTCATCTATTAGGGAAGGGTGTGAAGATGAGGTCGGAATAACACACAGGTGAAAAATCGGTCATGCAAGTCTTATGGTTTGAACCAAATTTAATTTTGTTGGTGTTGAATCACAATTTAGGGTGAACTGGAAAGGGCGTACAACATCTGTACTAATTGACCAGTCACTTGAACCCTAGCCACCGCCTGTGGTGGTTTTCTTCCCGAATGTCTGTTGCATGCAACCACAAACACCACTAAACAACCCATCGTCGACATATTAGCCCTAAAATGAAAAGCACAAATGAAGCGATGATTAGATGCGAATCGATGTTACCCGAAGCTATAAATAGCAACGATCAGCGGTGCTAGGACTATCAGATGGTGGTGATGGTTTGTCACACCCTCAAAATCCACCGGCGGGGTTCTACTACGAGGCGCGTGACAACCCAGGATCTCAGACACAGTCATATCAAACGACACTATATGTGATTTAAAATAATAATTTGACCTTATATAGTTATCAATGTAATCAGTGCGGAAGCGTAAACGTTTATAAAACCATGAGTAATAAATGCGCAAAACAAGGCGCCCGGTGAAAGCAGTAAATGTAAATGAACTTGTTTTCAAATAGTACAGATAATGCATGAACCTTAAATGTGCAACCCTAGCCTTAAGCGTGCCTGCAATCTGAGAAGACATGCTAAAATGTGTCAACACAAGGTTGGTGAGTTTATGGCTATTGGAGTAAACAAGACGGTCCTTGATATTCCACCTTAACTTTATAACAGGTTAAACACTTACTTACATGCATAGCAGTATCACCTTTCATATTTTGCCACCGATAAAGAACATCCAAATCATGATACGTCTTACCTGAACCTCGATTAATGGGATCTCGAGTCTTATGAGTTTCATTCATTACCAGCTCTAGTAAATTAACTTACAGAAAAATCCATATTCATTCTATGAAATAATGAATTCCTTCGGATTTTATCACTAATTGCTTTTTCATGTCTCGCATGGACTCTACATTCAGATTCTCATCCTTTAAAGCCTCAATTTGAGCATTACAGATTTGATCAGATACTCTGGTGTGAATGGTAAGCTTTAATGCTCATGGTAAGCTTTAATGCTCGTACTCGCTTTGGTTTAGGTGTTTACTTTTGACTTAGGGCATCGACTACCACATTAGCCTTACTTAGATGGTATTTCATCACATTGTCATAGTCGTTCAAATGGTCGACCCAACGACGTTGTCTCATGTTTAGCTCCTTTTTTTCAAAGATATTATAAAGGCTCTTGTGATTGGTGTAATGATGCATTTGGTATCGTATAAGTAATACCTTTATTCTTACGTGCAAATCAATGACTCTCAACTTTGAATTATGTGTCGTGTAGTTCATCTTATGAACTTTCAACTGAAAGAAAGCGTATTCTGTAACCTTTATGCATTGCGTCAACACATAACCGAGACCTTCACTGGAAACATTGCAATATACCACGAAATCATCTGTTTTCCTCTGATAGGGATAGTATCTGTAGAGTCAGACTTTCTGTTTAATAACCTGAATGCCTCCTTAGATATGTCATCCTCTCAGACCATCAGATGATGATATTCTGACCTCAGGTTTATCTTGGGATATAAACTCGACCCCTGAAGCTGGTGAAGTAAATCTTCGATGCATGGAAGAGAATAATGGTTCTTAATTGTTACTTTGATAAGCACATGGAAATCATTACCCATACAAAAAGTTCTATCCTTTTTCTTGACAAACAGGACTGGAGCTCTACATGGCGATGAGCTCGTTTGGATGAATCCTTTATCTGACAACTCCTGCAGTTACATAGATAATTTTGGTAGTTCATTTAAAGCTGATATGTAAGGTGCTCTAGAAGTAGGTGCGACTCCATATGTCAAATTGATCTGAAACTCTATCTGTCTATGTTGGGAAAAACCAGGTAAATCTTTTAGGAAAACTTTGGGAAGGTAAAGAACGATAGGGATCTCTTCGATCATCTTTTCCTCAGTTGCTTTCTTGGTGATCGTGGCTAAAATGGTAGTATGACCCTTGCGTAAGTACTTGTGGGCCCTCATACAAGATATGGTGCCTGAGACTACAACACTCTTCTCGCCCTAAACAGATAAGACTTCACCACTAGAAAGTGGTAAGTGGTATGTAATTGACCTTTCAAGACAGATAAATTTAGCTTGGTTCTTGGACAACCAATCCATGCTGACAACCATATTGAACTATCAAGCGTAATAGGCATAAGATCTACACCTGTCTTATGTCAACACAATCCCAATGTACATCCCTTTCGAATGTAAGTTGATTCAATTAGTTTACCATCAGCTAATTGTATGGTGTAACTAGGTTCCATTCTAGTTGAAGCTACATCTATAAGCTTGCTAAATGGTAACCACAATCTAGCCATTTCTTGCCTTACCAGGCCTAATCATAAAGGTTCGACCCTTAGCACTCTATCCATCATTCCTTTATATTGTTACTGTCCTTATTGCTATTTTTCAGTTGAGGGTAATATCTCTTGATTTGCCTAACTTTGTTCCATTCAAAGCAACCCAATGATGCTTCAGCTTGTCATTGCTACTGGGGTTTGTTGCTGCTTGATCGTTGACTCTCCCTTAAAATCTTTGGCTACATGATCCGTACTGCCACATCTTTGGCAACAATAATGATCACACAGGCCATGATGGTGAATGAATTACTCTACGTGCCATTCTATTACTGCTTACTATCAGATGAACCATAAACAATGTCACGCTTAGTCAGAGTGCTCTACGCCATAACCAAGTCAGTGAGCTTGTGAGATAACCTCATAACGTGTTGAATGGTTATAGAATCAATGACGATGACCCTTGCTTAAATCTAAGGTGCTATCCCTTTGATTGACTTCTCGGTACGCTTAGAGGTTGGAGTTACCATTACATAAAGCAACCAACTCATGAAGACGGGTTGTATATTCCTCAATATCTAACGCTATCATCTTAATGTTCCAGAATTCCTTTTCAAGCTTCTAGTCTTCATTCCAAGTACAGTACTCCTCCTCCAGATCTTCCTCAGATGCAGTAGCAACTACAGCTTAGGCTTCTAGCCTTCTCTTATGAGCACTTTTCCCTTGCTAATAAAAATGCCTTCTAGCTAGCAGCTACTCTTAATTTTGATAATACTAGTCTCTGCTGCATATCCTACAGTGTAGCCTCGAGGGTTTTTTCCTATCCAGTGCTCCCTCAACTATGCCATCTAGGGAATTATGCTTGTTTGTCTTTTCCTCGAATACATCAACAAAAGTATTGTGTTTTCGGCTAGTCTCTACCATGCCTTCCTTGAGTGTTTCCACATATTCACTAATGGTGGTCTGATGCTCCGGTATCTCAATGATCTCACTAGGTGCTTCGTATACATTGTGAATCTCTTGATCTAACCTTGCCACAAGGGCGGAAAATGACTGCTTAGTCGGATAAGGTATAAATGATGATGCAGGAGTACAATCAGTTATGCTTGCAGTAAGGAGAAGGGGTATGTGCTCTCCTGAATTCAACTAATAATCATATCAGGTAAACATTCCTAGTATTATGTATCTCCCCTAACTCGAATATTAAACAACACTCCATGTTGGTTGAAGTTATCAGCAGGCACCAGCTGATGCTTATTCGGCTTCGATGGTGAGGCTATTAGTGTAGACGAAGAAGGTATGAGCGAGATCCTTAGTCTCCTCATTGATTGGGGGTGATGCTAGTGACATGGTAGGGTAGATGATGATGTGGACATCCAATGTCATTAGGCGTGCGGGAAATTATATGTATGCTTGAAAAATAATAAACAGATAAGAGTATGTGCAATGGTAGTGTGTGTCTAAGGCGATAGTCTAGATGCAAATTCAATCCTAGTTCTCTATAACCAGTTGCTCTGATACCAATCTGTCACACCCTCAAAATCCACCAGCGGGGTTCTACCGCGAGGCGCGTGACAAACCAGGATCTCAGACACAGTCATATCAAACGACACTCTATGTGATTTAAAATAATAATTTGACCTTATATAGTTATCAATGTAATCAGTGCGGAAGCGTAAACGTTTATAAAACCATGAGTAATAAATGCGCAAAACAAGGCGCCCAGTGAAAGTAGTAAATGTAAATGAACTTGTTTTCAAATAGTACAGATAATGCATGAACCTTAAATGTGCAACCCTAGCCTTAAGCATGCCTGCAATCTGAGAAGACATGCTAAAATGTGTCAACACAAGGTTGGTGAGTTTACAGGTTTAAATCAGTAAATATGTTTTTTTTGGTAAAAGTAAACAAAGGTATACCATAGGTAGCTAGCCTATATATCGAGTTACTTAGCATTTCGAACCGAAGCTGACTGTTTGTGAGTTGTTTTGCCTTCCGCCATGTCTTATCACAGAACAATGGCAAGTGTCTAGGTCAATTAAACGCCCATTCAACCTCCAATCAAGTTAGCGCGACTAACTCAGGTGGGGTTTGTCAAACCCAGTAGTACTACTTAATATTACCTCGCTAACTTGTTATTAACTGTTCGAGTGTGTAAGGACTTGCGTGATAATGTTTGCACCATAGTAACAGGAGATATACTAATAATACCAAAACCAGATAAAAATAGTTTGCATGCTTATCCCCAAAAAGGAAAGTAAGTAAAAGTGGGGCCGTGAAGACTCAGCTTAGATGTGTAGGAAAAACATGAAGTGTAAAAGCCAAAAGCTAATCATTACCTAACAATGTAGGTCCATGAGTACATGTACATAATGGTCAAGATGAACCCCGTTGTATCCAAACAACGTAATTGTTAGCGTGTTCGAGAAATGTTTGACAAGTTTAACTTTTTGACAAAAGTTGACTTTTGTTTACCAAAGTGGGACCCGTTGGTGACTCAAATAAGTAAAAACATGTTTAGTCATGCTCAAATAATGATTCACATTAAGTTTCATGTTGGAAATCTTTTTTTAGAAAGTTTCTATTTTTGGAAAGTATGATATCGTTACACATGTGTAACCCATTTCAAGATTATAAAGCATATCTCAACAAACATCTCAAATATAAATGTAACACATTCGACAATAATCCATAACATGTTAACATAACGAAGAAACTTTAGCGTTCATAAAGTTTTCTAATTTAAAACGTAAGAACATATGGTGTGCAACATTCATCCAAATCTCCTAACATGTTCCTATGATCATTTCCACATCAATCACATCACCATAACATGTTCTATACATATCAAATTCATCATATAACACATCAAGTCACGAAAGTTTTCATAAATAGTTAGCATGTTCATACGAGGCGTTTTTCACCATTCGATTATTCCTAATCCATTCTTATGCCCTAAACATCATATAACAATTATCACATCTCATCACACATGCATAAATTATCATCTATAAACTAACTTACCCAAAAAGTTTCCTATAATGGAAAGTACTCGAAAACTAAGCCAAAATCAAAAGTTCAAAACATGAATTTTCTTCCACAATCATCCACGAAACATGAATTTTCATCCACGATCATCAAAAGTTTCCATTCGTATGCCCTAAACATCATATAAAAATTATCACATCTCATCACACATGCATAAATTATCATCTATAAACTAACTTACCCAAAAGATTTCCTATAATGGAAAGTACTCGAAAACTAAGCCATAATCAAAAGTTCGAAACATGAATTTTCATCCACGATCATCAACTAACATCCTAGAACAATCAATTCAATCCAATTTCATCAAAATCATATGATTTCTACAAAGGCCCCAAATTAAAGTTTCCTTAATAAGTAAGCCTCGGTTTTTGATCAAAACAACACAATTTCACAAAACCAATCCGTACAAACATCATTGTATTGAATACTAATACATAATCCATCATTAATTTCAATCAATTTCAAGTTTTAACTTGTTTGGATCATCTAGGGTTCATGTTCATCATGAAGATCAAAGAACATGAAATCAAACATAAAAACTTACTTAAAATCCTTAGATGATGATCCCTAGTACGCGTTTGATGCAAGAAACGTTGAAAATCACCAGCAATATGCAAGAACAAGATCAAAGAAGGTGTGCTTTGTGTGTGTGTTTAATTTGTTACGAAAAATCTGAAGGGAAAGGGGAAGGGGATGTCCAAATGGTGATCAGGGTTGGGTGGTTGGGTTTTATACTTTTATTTTACAAGAAAAGCCCCCGTCTTTTATAAAAATCGTTTTACCGCTACGCGAATGAGCTTTTTCTACACTGAAACCTCCAAATGCTCATATAATATCAAACAAACATTAATAACATGATAATAATATTCATTTTTCTAGTTAAAAGGCATATTTATAATAATTAGGCATTAAAAGCCGAAAATGCGCGAAAACGCATAAATGCCAGAAAATTCCCAATTTTCACAATCAAGTTACACATTTGTTGGGTTCAATAATTGAATAAACTGAAGCTTACCAAATGATAATCATCGCTGATTGAAGATCTCATTGTACAAGTTCAGAGACCATGTTGATCACAACAAGAACAACAATACAAGACAATTTAACAATGACAAAGTCAACATCAAGACAAAAAGAAAAGTTAAAATTAGGTCATGATGTAACAATAGTATAAATAGACCCACTAGTGCTTTTTTGCAAGTGTGGTTCTTGTGTGTGTGTTTCTTATGGTGTGAACCACCATCCAAGGAGAATTCCTCCTTTGGGTGGGTTTGATTCCATCTTTCATCTATAATTTTCATTGTAATTTGTTCATCAACATCAATGAAATTATAACATTAATATTATCCATCTTTTTGTTCTGCGAATCACACACCTCCACCCGTCTTAATTTTGATTTCTAGATCTGAACATGATAAATCCTAAGATCCAGGCTCGATGAATTTGAAATTTTGATTCAGCAAAATGGTATCAGAGCTGTTGGTTGCTGGATTCATCTAAGTTCAGATCTAGTTTCAAGTTTATGATGTCAAAAACAAAGAAGAAAATCAAGAAAAGGGAAAATAAAGTCACTGTTCTTCAAAAAAAAGAAAACGCATCTGTTCATCTCAAAATCAAGAAGGAAAATCATCAGATCTATTCTAATATGGTACGATTTGAAGATGTTTTATCATTCCCCTGATTATTTCTTCAAAAATCGATGCAATGGAACAAGATTCTACTAAAAAAGAAGAAGAAAACAAAAAAAGTGCTGAGTTTTGCTGAGTTTCGGGCTGCTGTTCGTCAAAGACAAAATGGAGCAATTCAAATGGGTTTCAATCAAATCAGTGTTAAAATCAAATTGATGGTTCATAATCAAAGATTATTCATCAATTATGTATTCTTGACATCAAGCGATTAATGAATTGTAGGTCAGATTGCATCAGGTTTGTTCAATAGCTTTGAAAACCATGTCCGGATTTGTTCACGATTAAATGCTGATGCGGCTGTGAACTTTATTAATGCGGATTTACATGTGCATTATTAAAGAAATGCGGCTGGCCATGTGAATATCCATGGATGAAATGCAAGATATTCATATGAATCAAGAAATGCGGATGGCATGGTGGTATGTGGATTATACATGTGAATTATCCAAAACAAATGCGAATGCATTTGATAAAGAATGTAAGTAATGAGAATGATTCATCATGGCTGTGCATGTATCATGAAATGCAAATTCCAACTGATCCATGTGAAACAGCAATAACTAATACGGCTGCCCATGTGAACCATGCATGACAAATGCGAACATCCATGCCATGCATGACAAATGCGGGTGCCATGCATGGAGAACACCGAATGCAGATGGTATACAACATGAAATGCGGCTGTTTTTGTCTTTCTTGAAGCATGGTAGTGCAAAGTTAATTATTACGGCTTAATGTGTACCATTAAAATGCTCCATGTGCATGTGATGCTACTGCTTTTAAGTTGCATATAAAGAAAAAAACTACCAATTGATTTAATGCAGATGCTTGTTTGATTCATTCAACAAATGAGGCTAATCATGTATGCAAATAAGACAAAACAACCGACTAACAATGTCCATGTTGCTGTACTATGATGAATGCTGCTGTGATTTTTTTAATAATCACAAGCTTGTTCAGGATGAAATTCGGATGAAACTCAAAGAAATGTGGCTGCTTGTTATTCAAATACGGGTTTGTGAATCCACGGATCGAAGCAGGAATTATCAATTTGATTTTAACAAGTAATAATCGCGGAACTATCAATACTTGTTGTTTAATGGATTGTTTATAAATTGAAATCGATGAACAAGATAAAACAACTTGAAAACACTATGTAATAAAGTAACACAAGGATGATTTTCAATTGCTTTTCATTCACAATGAACCGATTACATGTAACACCCGAAAATCTGTTTAAAAAAAGGAAAAGAAAAGTATCTTGAAAGAAAGGATAATGGGCACAAGGGAGTGGGGGGTAAATTGTACATAGTACAAAACCTTATTATTATATGGCTTAAAAGGCATGGCCGCCCATGCCACCACTTTTTCACTTCTGCTTTTCGGTTGGAGCAAGAAAGAAGAAAGAAGAGCTGAAGTTTCATCGGTTTCTTGAAGAGAAGCTGTGATTTTGCATAAGTGAGTATTTTCTTGTGTAATTGGTTCGGTTTCTGCTAAATTTTCATCTTGTGAACCGATTCTTATGTGTTCTTTGTGCTTGGCTTTGTGTTTGGTTTGTTTAGGCGTTTGAACTCCAGGTTGCTCTCGGGTTTGGTGGAGTTTTACTCGAAGGCAGTAGAGGTGAGTTCTAGGTCCCCTCTTTTAAATGTTTTCTGCTATTTTGGGGGCTGATTTGCATATTTGACTGATGTTTTCAAAACCAGTTATAAATTTTCATGTATGATGTGAACGATGATTGATGTTATGGTGTGTTATGTGCTTCTCTTGCTGATCTTTTAAGTTAGGAGGTTCTAAGTGTTAAACAGGTAGATCTAAGATGTGTTCATGATTAGAATGATGATTGGGTTCTGGTAATAGTATAAGTTGCATTTCAAATTAGTTCCAGGACCATCCGCATCTGATAGTTAAGTCTTTTGTTCATGCGTATTTGTTATGTATTCAGGAGCATATACTAAGTTTTCATCCGCATTTGTTTTGTTCATGCGTATTTGTTATGTATTCAACCGCATTTACTATGTGTTCATCCACATTTGTTTTGTTCATGTGCATTTACTAAGTCTTCAGGCACATTTACTATGTGTTCATCCGCATTTGTTTTGCCCATGCGCATTTGCTACAGTGTCCATGTGAATTGCTTTAGTTCATCCGCATTTGTCTAAAGACTTAGAATTATTCTAAAATTTTGGGAATAGGATCTAAGTATTAAGTATTGATGAATAACGAAAGGTTATACTTGTTTAAAGGTTATCATGCTTGGTTCTTTCTTATGTGCTACTTCTTCTATGTCTATAATATTTTCATGTTATGTGATTATGCTATGTGCGTCTTAATAAGTATTATACATAACAAGTGGACACGAAAGAATAAAAGAAGAACAGTGAAACCTAACAAATGTTACCCCGGGTCCATACGATGAATGAAAAAGCCTTGCAAGCAAAATGAATGGAGGTGCATGGCCTTGTTGTCGTTAGCTCAACTGATGTGCGGCTGTATAGCCCATGAGGATGCACATCTGGGGTCAATCCTAGGGGTTGACCAGTAAATGAATGGGATCCTAGTTCATGAGCATGCCTAGCAGTGTAGATCAACTGTCGAAGGGTTAGCTAACATGATAAACGCTTGCCGATAGGGGTTCGGCATCTATTGCCAACCAACAATGTAGGCTCTTGCTTTGTGCAATCCTAGTTAATGAAAGAGAAAGATAAAGAAAAGAAGATAATGAATCATTTTATGATGGATTATGTATTTTGTTTAATGATCACCAAATGAAGTTTACAAAGTGTATATTTTATATTATTAAACTGGAACTCACTCAGCAACACTGACTTTTATATACATATCAGTTGGCAGGTAAGGATGTTGCTGAGGATGGCACGCGGGTGAGGCTACTTGGCGGCAAAGACTGGCATCCATTTGTGTATAATAATATGGTTGTTTTGTAATACCACTGAATGAATTCTTTTGTAATCGTAAAAATACAATGATGTATTATTTAGAAACATCTAATATTAATGCAAGAATGGTTTTTGACAACTTAATCCGCTACGATATTTCTTTGAAATGTATTCATCTGATATGAAAATGTTGTGATTTTCCAACTGTGAGGTCTCCAGAAACGGGGCCTTACAAGTTGGTATCAGAGTCAAAGTTTAAGAGAAATAGGTAAATATTTTTAAAACGTAAACTTAAACTGAAAATGGGACCGAATGGAGGGATGCCAGCTCAAGTAGCTACGTGCCATTAGGTAATCTTTCGTAAGTAATCGGTATTACGTGCATGTGCTATTTGATTTATGTGCTTAGTAGATTTGGACACTGATGTAGTTTGGATAGGGAATGCTTGGGGATGAAGACTAAAGTAAGTGGCTAATCACAACTGGCCATTGTAATTAGGGACTTACTATACTTGACATAATCTGAGCTATTACCTTTAATGACCTTGTTAGTTCTTGAATCTTTTAAAAGGTAGATCTTATGGCGGGTAGGAAACCTGGGAAGGCAACCTGAGGAGGTGCTAGTGGCGGTGTACTATTGGGCCACGTGTCACCCAAAGTAAAGCTAAGGCTCCCGAGATAGTTCATGAGGACTCGGGTATTCATAGCCACCAAGAGGGTGAAGGATCAGCCACCCTCAAGTCTACGGTAAAGGAAGTTATCGCTAACGAAGTCTACAATGTCATACAAAACGTGTTACCTTCAGTGGTGACCAGGGTACTAAGGGCACTAAAGGATGGTGAAAAGACCAAAGATACAGAGGAGAAGGAGAAAGCTGAGGAGGAGCCATCTAGCCCCAAGGTGGTAATCCCTGACGATGATAACGAGGGGGAGAAGGAGGCCGCTAAGGGGTGCACCTATGGGGAGTTTCAGAGATGCAAACCCCCGACCTTTGATGGTAATGACAATGCTACTGCTGCACATCATTGGGTTCGAGATATGGAGCTAGTCCTAGACATCAGCGAATGTCGGGAAGATCAAAAGGTGAAGTTTGCCTCCCATTCTTTTGTTGACTTGGCATTATGTTGGTGGGACAACATTGTCCAAGCTGAGGGGAAACGGTCTGTTGCAAGGATGAGGTGGTCGGATTTGAAGGAACTTGTACTGGAGGAGTATTGTCCACATCGGGAGTTGGACAAAATTGAGAAGGAGTTCTTGCATTTGGAGGCTGGAAACATGACTCATCAAGGGTATACCTCCAAGTTCAATGAGCTTGCAAGACTCGTGCTGGATCTAGTAACCCCAGAGTCCAAGAAGATCAAGAGATACATGCAGGGTCTGCCCATGGATATCAGGAGGAATATGATAGCTGCCAGACTGAGCACTTTCAGGTCTGTAGTAGATTTGGCCAGAAGGTTGTATGATGAGAGGGATCCGGTGCCAATTCAGAGGAAGGTTGAAAGAGTTGGAACAAGAATGGTAATAGGAAGCGATTCAGGGGTGACCATTATGGGATCGGGGAAAAGAAGATGAGGATTAACGATCGCTGCCTAGGATCGAGTAAAGAGGATGACAAGAGAGAATGTAAGAAGTGTGGGAAGGTTCACTTGGGTGAATGTAGAGTGGGGACGAACCAGTGTTTTAAGTGTGGAGGAGAAGGCCACTATGTTAGAGAGTGTGGGGTACCACGGTGTTATAGGTGTGGGGAGGTAGGCCACTCGGGCCGAGATTGCAAGAAGGGTGGAGCAGGGAGCTCAGGGACTCAGACTATAGGCGAGAAAGGGAGAAGTGAGAACACTAAAGCCAAGGCAAGGGCATTCAACATGACCCGGGAAGAAGCTAGAGTGGACTCTGAAGTAGTTTCAGGTAAACCAACTGTATGCTTCTGTGCTCTTCGATTCGGGTGCTAGTAGAAGTTTTGTATCTGCTACCTTTAGTCATGAAATGCATGGTAGGAATAAGAAGATAGACATGCCCTTCTATGTAGAGACTAAGATAGGAAAGTCTACCAAGGTGACTGATGTGATAGACGATTGCCTCGTAGAGTTGGACGATCGTAAGTTTCCTACTAGATTGTACGTGATGGCCCTAGGAGGTTTTGATGTGGTGTTAGGGATAGATTGGTTGGCGGCCTACAAAGCGAAGCCAAAAGAAGATGATTTGTCTGACTGAGCTCGATGGCAGTTTGGTTACGATACATGGAGACAAGGAGTACATTACACCGCGAGTAATCTTGATGATCACGGCCGAGAAGTTTATGACACGTGGGTATGGTGCTTACTTGGCCTTTGTGAAGGATATGGATGATACCGTGCCTCAATTGTCAGGTGTACCGGTAGTATGCAATTTCCCTGATGTGTTTCCCGAAGACCTACCAGGGGTACCACCTGACTGCGAGATCGAGTTCAAGATTGATCTGATACCTGGTGCCTAACCTGTTGTAAATGCGCCATATCGTCTTGCTCCCTCCGAGATGAAGGAATTGATGTCCCAGTTGCAAGAGTTGCTGGATAAGGGGTTCATCTGACCGAGTATCTCTCCCTGGGGTGCCCCTGTCTTGTTTGTTAAGAAGAAGGACGGTAGCATGAGGATGTGCATCGACTACCGAGAGTTGAACAAGTTAACGGTGAAGAACAGGTACCCACTATCGAGAATTGATGACTTGTTTGATTAGCTCCAGGGCGCCAGTTGGTTCTCAAGGATAGATCTCCGATTTGGTTACCATAAGCTAAAGGTCAAAAAACAGGATATCCTGAAAAACCGCGTTTCAAACTCGATATGGGCATAACGAATTCCTTGTTATGTCTTTCGGTCTAACCAATGCGCCAGCTGTTTTATGGATTTGATGAATCGGGTGTGCCGATCGATGTTAGATAAATCAGTGATTGTGTTTATTGATGATATCCTGATTTATTCGAGGAGTGAAGAAGAGCACGCCGGTCACATTTCCTAGGTTTTGGAGACGCTTAGAAGAGAGAAGCTGTATGCCAAGTTCTCCAAATACGCGTTCTAGTTACGGGAAGTTTAGTTTTTGGGTCACGTGGTTAATGCCAAAGGGATTATGGTGGACCCAGCGAAGGTGAGGCGGTTATGCAATGGAAAACCCAAAGACACCATCCGAGATCCGTAGTTTCTTGGGTTTGGCGGGCTACTACAGACGGTTCATCCAAGACTTCTCCAAGATAGCTTCACCATTGACCAAATTGACCCGTAAGGATGTGAGGTTCGTATGGGGTCAAGTGCAGGAGAATGCTTTCAAAGAGTTGAAGATGAGGTTGACTCAAGCTCCTGTCTTGACGTTACCAGAAGGGAATGAAGACTTGGTGGTCTATTCCAATGCTTCTTATTCGGGATTGGGTTGTGTGCTGATGCAAGGAGGAAGGGTTATAGCCTATGCGTCCTGACAATTGAAGATCTATGAGGCTAACTATCCCACTCATGACCTGGAGTTGGCGGCTGTGGTTTTTGCATTAAAGATTTGGAGGCACTATTTGTACGGGACGAGGTGAACCATCTTCACTGATCACAAAAGTTTGAAGTACTTTTTTGAGCAGAAGGATCTAAACATGAGACAGAGAAGATGGTTAGAGTTGATTAAGGATTACGACTGCAAAATCAACTATCATCCGGGTAAGGCGAATGTGGTAGCCGATGCCCTCAGTCGAAAGGAGAGGCCGGAGCCGGTTCGGGTAAAGGCTTGCCAGCTGGTTGTGACGCCGGATGTTATGGGTCAAATCAGGGAATTTCAAGATGAGGAATTAAAGGATGATAAGATCAAATGCGAACGAATGAAGGGCAGGCAACGAAATTGGGGGAAAACACCCTTGGCGTGAAACCCGCTTCGGGCGGATGTGGATTCCTCATTATGGGGAACTGAGGGGAAGGATCATGGATGAGGCTCGCAAAATGCGATATTCCATCCATCCTGGTGCTATAAAAATTTATCATGATCTGAAGAAGTATTATTGGTGGCCGGGGATGAAGCGTGACGTGATGGAATACGTGAGTAAGTGCCTGACCTGTTTGCAAGTGAAGGCGGAACATCAGAAGCCATATGGTAAGATACAACCTTTGGATGTACCCGAATGGAAGTGGGAACACATCACCATGGATTTCATCACAAAGTTGCCTCGCACTGCGAGAGGATGTGATACCATTTGGGTGATCGTAGACCGCCTAACGAAGAGTGCACACTTTTTGCCGATCCGAGAGACGTACTCGTTAAAAAGGCTGGCAGAGCTGTTCATCAAGGAGATCGTAACTTGTCATGGTGTGCCGGTGTCTATTGTTTCCGATAAGGACACCCGGTTCACGTCCAAGTTCTGGAAGAGATTTCATGACGCCATGGGGAAGAGGTTACACATTTGCACAGCTTATCACCCTCAGACAGACGATCAATCAGAATGGACCATTCAAACCTTGGAGGATATGATCCGGGCATGCATTATTGACTTTGGTGGAAGTTGGGATGAACACCTACCGTTGGCAGAGTTCTCCTACAACAACAGTTATCATGCCAGTATAGGCATGCCACCATTCGAAATGTTGTATGGGAGCAACCGATAGGCATGCCACTACGTAGAGAGATCATATACCGGTCATGAGCGAGAGCGAAGCCTAGAGAGGCGGAAGCAGTAGCTTCTAGGATGAAGCCGAGCCGCTAGTGGAGTGGCCAAGGAGGCCTACTATACCGATACTGGATTAGTAACCGGTGAAATCCCCAAATAAAAAATTTCAGTGAACTATTGAAGCTATCAGTGTGATTGATCAGACAAGTACCAAGGCTTTCGGTATACTTCTTTCATTTCCGAATTTGCTTGCGACAAGTCCTAGCATTAGTATGAGTTCGTTGACCGCGTAAGGGTGATCCATCTTGATGACGAATTCCACAATAACAAGAAATAGAAATGAATCGTTCGATGTCTGCTCGTTCTCCCCTCTTCAATTCCCAATGAACAACATGATCTTGACCTATCATTTGTTCAATTTGGTCGATCTGATACTTAGTTAATTCTTTTATCTTTATGTTCCCACTGATACCTAATCGATAACGAACCAGACTGGCTTTTTTAGGCCCAATTCCATCTATTTTTGTTGAGGCAATTCTTACTTGTTCATCGGCAACTGATCTAGCTCCTGAAATATATAACATTCTTGATCCTTCCTTTTACTAGTCTTCTCGGCTGGAATCAAAAAATATTCTCCGCTCTGCTCCTACTCCTTCTTCTCCTTTAGGATAGGGTCGTCGTTGGTCCTTTTTTGCACTAAAAAACTAGTCAGAGCAACTAACTGTCTACGTACGAAATTTACGGAACAGGGATAAGAAAGCAGGCGGGATAAAAGAAGAGCGAGGTATAGTGAGAAAGCTCACCCCTGCCTTTAGACGATAAAGCCTTCTTTTACATCCCATCCCCTAGACAAATCAATAGGAAATGCTACAAGCCATTGTTGTTCTTTTGACGATGAACCACTCCGGTACAACAAGCTAAAGTGACCTCTACGCTTCGCCCCCGGTGCGTAGGGCCGACCCCCGTGTGCTAGAGGGAGGACCAGAAAGTTTGTGTTAAGCATATAGTTGGTTCTTGTCTTGTTTAGGCATTTGGTGCCCTCTCTGCCGGCCTGCTTAGTGGCAGAGCCACCTTCTTTGGGGTCAGTGAGGAGGACAGGACAATCCCCCACTCCGGCGGTTTCTTTCTTTCCAACCGGATTCTACCCGGCCCGGTCCTATTTCAAACAAAAGAAGCAAAGAAGGGAAATCCTCGTAAAGGCAGCAAGGCGTGTCGCCTTCGAATTGAGTAGTGAGTCTTCTTTCTACTCTACTTTTGTAATAGAAAGTAGACTCACCCCTTCATGTATGTGAATTTTCCGAATCTAGTTATATGGACTGATCTTTTTCCGTTTAAAAGAGGGTCTATTTTGATAGATAGAGATAGACAGGAACTAAGCAATAAGAACAGAATACCAAAGGCTTACTCCCATTTCTCTCTACTCTATCTATGAAGGCTATGCTATGAAGGAATTCGTTCATAGAATGCTTTTTGATTGCGCTTTTTTTATTTTTTATTTTTATTTTTTATTTTTAGCGTATGTTGACCCTTTTTCTTTTCTTTGCTGATTCCTCTCAATGAAATTTTCCATGTTGCACTAAGTTACTTACGGATGTATGCATGCAGTCCGGGAACACTTTGGGGTAAACACCCATCCAAACAACTCCAACAAGAAAAGGTATAAATATGAAAACTTCTCTACCATTTAGATCGGAGAATTTATGGAGGAAATCCGGTTTTAAATTCCCAGAAACCACACGATTATATAGCCAAAGGGAATACGCCGCGCCTAAAATCATCCCAAGCGCTGCTAATGTGGCTACTAAGCTATTTCTTTGGAAAGCTCCTACTAAGATGAGAAATTCCCCGATAAAGCTGCTAGTACCAGGTAAACTCATATTGGCCAAAGTGAAAAAGAAGAAAATGGTAGAGAAATTCGGCATGGCGCTCACTAAACCTCCGTAATATCTAACAAGTCGAGTCTTATGTCGGTCATATAGAACACCAACACATAGAAAAAGGGCTGAAGAAACCAGTCCATGACTTAACATCAGTAGAATGCTACCTCCAATTCCCTGTATGTTCAGACTAAACATACCAATAGTCACCAGATTCATATGAGCTACTGAGGAGTAAGCAATGATCTTCTTAAGATCGATCTGTCTTAAAGTGGTCAAGGAAGTATATATATAGCAATCGCGCTTAAAGTATAAATGAAAGGAGTGAAACAAAGTGTCGCTTCAGGAAACATGGGTATTGAAAATCTTAAAAAGCCGTAGGTTCCCAATTTTAAAAGAATTCCCGCCAAGATGACGGATCCTGCCGTAGGTGCCTCTACATGAGCTTCGGGTAACCAAATATGAACTGGTACCATAGGCACTTTGACGGCGAAAGAGGCGAAAAAAGCAATCCATAGAAAGATTTGGCGCCGCTCACTAAATTCTGTGGTTAATAAAATTTGTAAATCGGTGGTTCCTGTTTGGAAAAGAATCAACAGAATAGCTAATAGCATAAAAACAGATCCAAGTAAAGTATAAAGGAAAAGCTGATATGCTGCCTTGATCTTTCTTTGTCTCGAACCCCATACCCCTATAATAATGGTAGAGTAAGGGGTGGCCCCAAGGAATTGACCGGTGGTGATTGGTCGAAGCTCCAGTAGGTAGCCACTCCCTTCTCAGGGAACCGTACGTGAGACTTCCGCATCATACGGCTCCGTCCCGAGCTTCCGTCGTCGGCCTTGTCATTAGACCACTATCTATGCATGTATTTTCAGCCTGGACTCTAGAATCTTTTGCTTCTCGGGTGGTGGCGAACAATGCTGCTTGCGTTGCGGGGGATGCCCGCCCGTAGGGCCCGGCCTGCTTCCCGCCCGAAAGAACCACTCACTAGCTAGCCGGACTAGTGGGGGCCTATCTGGAGACATACTGAAAACCATGCCTTTCGAACCAAACGCAACGCCCGTCTTCCAAAATAAAATAAAAAGGGGGAAGAAAGATGGAGTGCAGCCTGTAGAGCACATGTAACGCACAGTCGGGTTGCTCACGCAGCGGATCTCTCTCTTTATCTATAGATATCTAAAAAGAGAGAGAGGCGTGAAAGTAATAGCTTTATGTTATGGCCGCCCCCCGGCTTACGGCCTTTACGCTACTACTACTGTGATGTGAGCGGTTCAAATTGGTTTGATCTTTCCCAATCATCCTGACCGGAACTTGTACGCAGCACTTGTACGGAGGTGCATACATAAAGGTTTGGAACCTTTTCTTATCTGAATCTTAAGAACAGGACCCTACCCTATTCTCGAACCCTCTGCCGAGCTCCACCCTGCCCGCATTTATTTTATTTTTATTTATTTATTTTTATTTATATTTTATTTTTCTTATTTTTTTATTTCTTTTATTTTATATTTTTATTTTTTGAAGGGCCAAAGAAATGTCTCCACCTGCTGCCAACAGTCTTTCTTCGGAATTCTACTGAACGGGTCGATCCTCCTCCCCCGTTTGTTTTAGCAACTTCTCCTAAGGTCTCCTCGCCAAGAGCTCCCCGGCGACGACAGAGGAAGCAACCCGCCTGCTGCGGCGGGGCGGCTTTTTTCTTTCACAATAAGACCTGGACGATTATCCCTACCCTCGGTAGCTTACGAGTTTACGTCCATCCCTGGTCGGGTACAGTTTCCTTTTTCTTTCTCCCTTGTAGCCGTTACCCGAATTCGCGCAAGTGTGTCCACACCCCCCAAACTGACTTGACGAGGAATCCATTCTCGCGAACAAACACAACCCCTACACACACCTAGGAGCACCCCTTCCTGCATATCCATACAAGACCCGAGTAGGCGGGTCGAGGTCCTACGAGGTACCCACTACTCAGAGTACCCTCCCCAAAGGAAAAAGATGTGTTTGTCAGGTTCGGTTCTTCTTAGTTGGGTTGGGCGGGTTCGACCAGAAATGCTATGCTTACACACAAGACTACCCCTCTTCCCGAAAGCTTCGCGGGGACTACTTTACGACGACGGACGACCGCCCGTAGGGGGTTTACTGCACAAGGCCCCTGCAGAGGAAAAGCTTTATCCCAGCGAATATAAGATGCTCAGCTCCGCACAACATAGGGATTAGCACGCTTTCGGGAAGAACATAGAATAGTAGAGGATCCAGCATGCGGAACACGGCGATCATTAGAAATTCACGAATTAGAGATGCTGTAATATACTCTTTCCCATAACTTCTCATACCAGACCAACCCACTAAAATGCAAATAGGGATCAGAAATGTGGTCAATATCACGAAGAATAAAGAGATACCGTCTATACCCAAATAAAAATGGATGTTTTCATAAGGAAGCCATCGAAGGCTTTCCACAAATTGAGATTTGGCCGTAGAAGGATCGAATTGTATCCGAAGAACAGGGGAATACAAAAAAGTAATAAGAGAGGCGCACAGACCAATCAATCGTATCGGTCGTATTCTTGAATTTGGAATGAAAAGAGGAGTAATGCTTCCTAGCACGGGACACAGAATAAGACCACTTAGATCAGAATAGCATTCACAGAAATGTTCTAACATAGAGTAGAATCTAACATTGAAGAGATTAGTTGACAACAGTCAAAAGATGGGTGCCTAATTCCAATAAATACAATAGGGGTCTATCAGTGCAAGTCAGCTGAACACCGTGATTGATGAGTGGGTAGGTGGGTTAGGTGCACCTCTCGCCCAGTGGGAAGTAATGAGGCTAGTCTCCCCCCCCCTGAATGAAGAAGTAGTAAGGCCTTCCCGCGTATGCGCCTTTATTTAGTATTTAGTTTAGATTTTTATTTATTTTTCTTTTTCATTACCAATGGGGAATCTTTCTACAAAAAATCTATCTGGCAAAACGCAATTCGTCGAGTTCAATCCAAGGCGCACCTTGCCTTTTTTCAGGTAGCTTTCTTACGCCTATTCAGCTAGGGGGCCATTGGTCATAGCTGAAATTCGTCGAAGGAAAAGAAAAAATAATAAGAAAAAATAATAAAATAAAATAAAAAATAAAATGGGAAAGAATTTGGCGAGTAAGGAAACCAAAAAGAAAACAAAAAAGATCAGTATCATAGTAGTCGTCCTTCCCTGAAACGGAACTTTCATGCTGGAGCAAGAACTAGCATGAAAGTCGATCTATTACAACCAGCGCGGTTGTTCGTATTTCATTTTATTCTTCCAAGCCCTTCTTTCTTAGAAAGGCACTCACTGAGTTACTTACGGAATCTCAAATCTTGAGGCTGATTACGGCCCCTTTGATGAAAGGTAAGCGCTTTGGCTGGCTACCTAGAATATAAAGATCCTTCACTGCACACTTTAGATATCTGTTTCCATCCAATCAAAGACGGCGAAGCGCCTCTAATCTAAAGGCCAAAGAGTGCTCTTTGCGCTACTACGCATCCTTACTCATAGTATAGTGCAAGTTAGGTTTGGGTATAGCAGGACTTGAACCTGCGACCATTAGGTTAAAAGCCCAATGCTCTACCAACTGAGCTATACACCCCAAAAAAGACGTAGTAGTAAATAAGGATTGGTGCGGAAAATCAAAGAGGGCGGCCCCTCTTCATCATATTAAAGGGGCGCTTGTATGAGGCTCGTACTGCAGAGCAAGCAAAGAAAACGTAAGGGCGCGCGCTAGCACTCCTGCAAGAAAACGGCCTAGCTAACGCGCCCCTTATTGAAAAGTCAAGGATATTAAATGATCGATATGAGAAAGAAGCGCTCAAGCATTCGAAGAAAGCCGGCCTTACTCAACAAGCACCTTTCTTAGCTTAGTAAGGTTGCTTGTTTCCACTCATTGAAGATTCTATCTACAAAAAAGGTCAACGGGGGGTACTAAAATGGCTCTCACTGACACCATCTACGAGAAGGTGAGGTCGTCTTTATTTCCAGCCGCCATACGGTTCGCCTTAAAGCCTTAAAGACGGAGAAGGGGAGGAGCAGTTATCTATGTAATTACGGTCTTTGTTGGCCGGGGCGAGCACTCTCTTTTCTTTGTCAAATTCCGTCTTACCAAACAAGACTGACTTCTTACCAACCCGCGAAGGGTTGTGAGGCTGGACCAGGTACGAAGAATGAATCTATATCTGTGCACGGAAGGGCCGGCGGCCGCTCAACTGTTCGAGCGCGATGCAGTGGTATTGGTTCCGATTCGACAAAGGTAGAATGCCTGGTCGAAGGTCCAGTACAGTAGGTAGCAGGCGTGTTCGTTTTGGCTCCCGAGCGAGAACGAGAAAGAGGCGATGCACCATCCTTGCTGCTACGTACGTTGACCTTGACTTGACAGATTCATCCAATTGAACCCAAACTCAAAGGAGGACCACAAGCTCGGGGCTCGACGAAAGAGAAAGTCTCGGCATTAATAAAATGGGGTTAGCTGTGAAAGAAAGAGCCCGGCATTCATTTTTGAATATTCATAGCTGAGTTTACTAAAAGAGGGACCAGCTCATCGTAGTGATTAGAGGACACCTCTGATCGTTCACCTCTAATGTGACACGTTCCCTCCCGGTTTGATCAACGGGATCAGTCGGCTAGAGAGCGGGGCTATTCTTCTTCCGAGGAGACAAAGTAGTCTCTTGTACTGACCGAACCCTCAGTTCGGAAGTATTCGTCAACATGTTACGAAGCTCCAGTCTGGCGGTCAACTTGATGCGGGAGAGGCATGAGTGCAGTTCGATCTTGTGGTGTATTCCTTTGTAGTGAGTAGGGCCTCTTTCTCGTTGATCAGTTCGCCTCCGCTCTACTGAAAGGTCTCCATTCCTACGGCGGTTTTGTCAATGAACCCGTGGATAAGCAGGCCTTTCTTGCAGACCGATCTTCTGCCGAGTTCCTTCCTTCGTAGTAAAATCTGATGCTACGCTTTGGCGATGTTACCTACCAAATAAAAGGCCTGCTAGGTGATCGAAATCGCTCAGGTCAGCGAGGACTCACTCACCTACTCCTTATCTAATACTTTCTTCTATCTACTGAATTAAAAAGGCGACCCGCCGCGCCGGGCTATAAGATAAGATACAGTGTACTACTTGACTGGTAAGAAAGAGCTTCCGTAAGAACTGGAAGACTCTTGTATGTACGGTAACCCTATCTTCCGCTACTGGTGGACTGTTGCACATAAAGGCCGACAGAAGCAACCTTTCTTAGCGCGCTTTTCAAGCGCTTAGCTTCTGCTAGAAAAAGGCGGCAAGGCCATAAAGTAAGTGAAGTTGCAAGCCTAAGCCAAGAAGGTACGAACGAAGTGACGGGCCCTTTTAGAGATAGGGGGCGGCTTTCTTGTGGTAGTCATTGCGAACATCTCTCCTCTTCTCTTAGCGTGCACAGTTTGCTTACGCCTTAGGCACATCTATCTTTCTTAGTTTCACGCTGGCCTAATAATTGAATATGAATAAAAGTCAGTCTTTTAGTAAGCGTATATAAGCAGCTGTTTAGTGTATAAGCAATTCTTTAGTTTAGTGGTCGCACCGGTACGATGGAGGTTGGTTGAAGATGATGTTACGCGGCGTTCAGAACCAGTCTTGAAGTGAATGAATTAGAAAGAACGAAGAAGTAAGGAAATGAGACGACTCTTTCTTGAACTATATTATAAACAGACCTTCCCCTCCACACCAATCACGAGTTTTTCTCCATTCCTCTCATATATCGTCGTAACGCCCTTAATGCTAGGTTTTGAAAAAGACTTTTCATGTCATTCCCATTTAGGTCCGATTCGGATCCCTCCGTTGTTTCCTTTTCCTTCCGCACCTTTTCCTCGAAATGAGAAAGAAGATGGTACACTTGAATTGTATTATTTAAGTGCTTATTGCTTGCCAAAAATCCTACTTCTACAATTGGTAGGTCACCGGGTTATTCAAATAAGTCGTGTTTTCCGTGGTTTTCCCATGTTACAACTTCCGTACCAATTCGGTCGATCCGGAATGGATCGGTTAAACATTCCATTAGGGAGCCTGGTCTTGACTTTTCTGTGTGGTATTCATTCTCGTTCGGCTCTTGGAATCACATCCAGCAGTGGTGGGAACAGCTCGCAAAATCCAACCACTTCACCTACTTCATTGCCCCCAACCCTTTCTCGTACCTCTATTGAAACAGAATGGTTTCATGTTCTTTCATCGATTGGTTATTCCTTTCCGTTCGTATCTCTTTCTCCAATTTCGGTCTCGATTAGTTCACAAGATTGAATGGCCAATTATCCTCCGGACCCTCGATTCGATTGTTTTCTAAGAAGGTTGAGCCGGGTATGTAAGCCATGTATCTGGGAGGAACTTAAAAGAAGGGCTTTCGGTTTTTTCACCCCGTTTTGTGGTCTTGCAGCTATTTCAATAAATAAGAATATAAAATGATATATAATAGAAGACTTTTTTAGAAGAAAGATTCTATATATGTCCAATCCCCAGTGGTGGTGGGGCCAACCAAGATGTATGTCGTCCAACCCAACCTCAGACTCTTTCTTCCCGACCTATTTGACTCTCTGGCCGCAGTTATAGTTATTTAGGTGGTATCCCGAGATTGAAGAGATCGAATTCCTCCGGGGAACACACGAAACAAAGATATGAACTGGGTAAATAGAAATGGAAAAGAGATGTTTCCAATTCATCAAAATGAGAAGCTTTTTCTACATCCATATGATCTACTAAAGTAGATCGGTATTGCCCATATAATAAAAGCAGATCTTGGTCCATGGAATCCCAAGAAGGTAAGAACTCCAACCTGTCCGATGCTTCTTCGGCCAAATACGATATACAAGTGGGACCTGCACTATGCGCAAGCTGTGCGAAAAACCGCTTCTTTTTTCCGGTTCTGAAACAACTTGGGCGAAATAGGGTTCTACCGGGAAACCATGGATTTTTTAGTTTTCGCCATTGGTTACTGGTTGAGCCACTGGAATGGAATGAGATAAGAATCTCTGGAGATCTTTCCTCTCCACTTACTCGTAACAGGCTTTCCCTCTGTAGAAGACTTCTTCCGAATGGCATAATTGGGAGATTGATTCCTCGATCTTCAAAGAAAACTGACTCCTCCTACTCCTTCTTCTCCTTTAGGATAGGATCGTCGTTGGTCCTTCTTTCACTAATGATCTAATGATCTCACCATTTTCTAGTAGTTCTCGCGAACGCGCGAGGGACTATCCTTTATATCGCTTGCCCTTTCTTTTCACTCTCAAGACAAGGCTCTCTCTCTTTTATAAAGCGAAGCAAAGCGCATGGCGCTGAAAGCTCAATAAACACAGACGAACACGATGCAGGGCATAGCATAAATGAAACCGCTGATCATTTCATAAAACATATATGCTTTCCCTTTCTCGATGCTTTTTTTGGGTGACTCACCAACCGACCCAGCAGTGATCGATGACAGAATGGTACGAACAAATCAAAGTCATTGGATTTGGTAGTTCTCCATGGACTTCTCTCTTTAGCCCTTTGTATATGTTCATAAATGGGTGTGCACCTCCAGATGGGCGGGGGCCGGCCTCCCACTCTCTTATCTTATGCAGCATTTATTAGCTTAGCTGGGTTGGGTGGATCGTGCAATAAGCCTCTCTCGACCCTCCTTTTATCATAGTCTTTATGAAAGCCTCTCGCCTTTCGAGATCCGGTCCATCATCAACTCAGTCAGATCTTCTTGTTTGCCCGCTTTGATTAGGCTTCCTTTAACGGATTTGATCGGCATTTCGTGCCTGCAGTCCTGCTGAATTCGACCTTTTATCAGGGTAGCGTAGTAAGGTTAGAGGCGCAACTAGAAGAGTTGGCCCTCTTTCGATTTTTTGATCAATTCGATTGCAGTCTCCGAAGTCCTTCTTGATCGATGGTCCCCATTAGCATTAGTGCTAATTAGCAGCCGCTTTTTTTGGAAGGCGAGATACTTATGTGTGACCGCGGATTCCACGGTAGCAGTAGTTCTAGCTCTACATTAGGAGCAGGGGGGCTCTATCTAAAGGAGGTACGGACCCCTCCCATAGTACGGTACGATGCAGCTGAAAAACTGAATAGGCTACCGCGGCTCGCTTCGCTTTTGTTGCGGAGCTCACTGCTTTTAGAGTAGTGCTTGCAGCTTGCTGCTTTCTGTTCAAGCGGAGCTCGCTGTCTACTCCACGAGTCGCCACAGCTTCGCCTACGCCACTTGTATATAGACAACAATAGCGCCCAAGATTTGCCCTTCGCGTAGTTCATTGAACCTTCCAACTTCACTCCGTGGCCTGTGCTAAAGAAGCGTGTCTTAACTAATTCCTTTGAACTCATTTCAGCTATTCTACCTCTCGATATCTCCTCACCTTGCACCTTTTCTTTCTTTTCCTCATCCCATGATCCTTTCCCATGTCGTGGAAGTGCAGCAGTGCTCCTTCATTATTCATAACGACTATAACCAAGCTGCCAACCAATAAAGCAAGCACCTTCATGGACTGAGACCGTGGAAGCTCCGTTAGCACCTTAAGGCTGTCTTTATCCTGAGAACCCTCGGGAATATTCAGAGACTCGGCTAATGCTTCTAGGCCCACATTCGGAGACAGACCAAGCACCTCTCTTACCCACTCACTATCTAATAACCGGACTGGCTTATTATCTGAATGAGATCGGAAAGAGAGGAGGTAGCCCAAATCTTCCAATAGGCGCATACGAAAGGTTCTGAAAGAATTGAAAAAGCTCTGAAAAAGAAACAACCCGACCTGAGGAACTACCAACAACGGAAGAACTAGCAACAGCGGGAGAAACCTTTTCTAACCTCAGCTTCACCCCCTTCCTCGGGATTCTTTCTTTGATGATATGCCCTAAGCCCCTTTCAGAAGACCGAAGTCATTGGTGCTTTGCATAAGGGGTAAGAGCGCCATAAAGACTATTGGTACCTATCATAGACTTGACTCATTTTATGGGCTTGAATTCCTTTCCCCGAGTTAGAGGGGTTTTCTGAAGGTCTTCCTCAAGGGCCACTTGGTTCTCAAAAAGACTGTTACCCCCGGCCAGAGTAGAAGTAGGCAAACGGATGTTTCTGGGGGGAACTACGGGAGACGGAGACAGGTGGTTAGGCGATATTCTAACTTCTGGCTCATCGCAATTCCATTTCTTAAAGTGCAAGTCCAGTTTTATCTTTTTATGAAAGTGAAAGTCAGGTTAGCCCCTTCTTTCAATTCCAAAGATGCTCTCAAATTGCTGTTAAAGATTATTTTACCCTAAGGCTTCTCGCGGTCAGGCAAGCGTGGCAGAGCGTAGCATGTATCCAGCCATCCGACCTACTTACTGAAGGGCAAGCACCAACGAATTACTCACTTCATTCACAGCGCAGGGGAGAGACAGAGAGGGGTCAGTAATAACTCACAACCGGGGTAAAAAGGTCCTACTTCCTTACTCACTCAAGTCATTGCTTTGACCGGCCGAAAAGAAAACATTTTTTAGATACTTGTTACAGGCCTGACCAAGAGCGCAAAAGAGCTTTATTTATAATTAGAGTAAGGGCACGCCATTTGCAATGCCTTTTCTTGCTTTGGGACCCCCTTCCAACAGGAGAAAAAAGATTACGTCAATGCCAATTGCCAATGATATAGAGTTTCTAGCGATTACGACTATAAAGGGCAGGAGATGAATGAAAGAATCGTACTGCAACTGCTGAAGAGAGATCAGAGCTAGTACTAGAGGAAGCGATAGCGGACAAAAGAGCTCAGAGAGCAGTGCAGCTAAGCGGGAAGATCTGTGATCTATTTGAAAGAGCATATCGCAACGCACATACTGATTGATTGTATAGATTGAGTCTCGATTAGAGAGTTATGATATATCTATAGTACCCCCGCCGATGAGACTTTCCAGCTCGAGGCTAGAAGCTACCAACAAACACTTTAATACAAACAAAAACAGAAATCGGAATTCGTGGGGCCCGAGGCCTTACAGAAAAAGATCGATGAACGATTAAGCGAGACTTTGCCTTAGAGACCAATGAAATGAGACCAAGAAGCTTTATTACACAAAATTTGAAGACCTTTTGCTTCTGCTTCCCTGCTTACTATTGCTATCACCTCAACTGCTTTGACCTGCTCACTTAGAGTGAAGATCAATAATGGGCGGAAAGGAGTTCACACAAGACCACAGAGCGAGAGAGAGAGCCTTCGCTTACCTGTTTAACCGTGCCCTCCTATCACACCTATCTCCCTTTTCCTTCAGTCACATCCAGTCTCAGTTCTGCTTCCAACTACCGATGGGGGAGAGCTTGGACGTATAGCAAGATTGAATAAGAGATATGGCATACGGGAATAGTATATGAAATCACAAAGGCGACTGGAGATGAGCGTGGTTAATACTTCATAAACTTAGCAATTACTAGTAATGCCCCTATCGGCCTCAGTCTTGTTTTTTGCTAGCTTTAGTCTAGAACTATACTATCTCATTAAACGTCGAATATCCCTATGATGCTAGCCAGTGAAAAAGGAATGAGTCTACTTCTTTGCTGGCTTGACTCCAGAACTAGTAGAGGAAGGAAGCGATGATCGGTCTATCCCATTAAGCGTAATCCCGCTAGCCAATGAAAGGACTACTCTTCTTGGACTGTGAGCGACGACACCAGATCAGAGCTAAGTGAGAGACGATAAATGCGATTAAACTGCTTTATAACTGCTCGATTGATAAGTCTTGCCTAAGTCCTAGACTTGAATGAAGCAGCCTGGCTGAAAGTCGTATTTGCTTTTGCTTTTCTTCTCTTGTTCTCTTTTCTTAGTTAGGCCCAATAAAGTACAAGATATATTTGACTAATCTACTAAGATGATAGCTAGAGACTAGAGATGAGAGTGCAGGATCTAGATTTGTAACAAATATTCGACTTTGCTTATGCAAATTGTTATGTACCAAAACCAAAGAATATCGTCGATGGGATACAAAAAAAGAGGATCCTACTTCGCTCATGCACCGTCTTTTAACCCTCCTACCGCCGGTAAAGCTAGCAGTCTAATAAAATTTCTGCATGTTAAGACAGCACACTAGTACATTTTCATTGACCACTGAGACCAACCCCCAAGCCCGGTCTTTGAACTAATAAAGATGGCATAGTAGAAAACTTCAGACTGACTATCATCGCGCTTGAAGTCCACCCAAGAGAGTTCCCCGACTTCTCGTGATGAGCGCAGCGCAGCAAACGGTGTTTGCGCCAGAGGAGGGTGGTGAGAACCGTTGAGCCATTGGCTTGCTGAGCTTTTCTGATGTGGGTTTCTCACCCACATCACCGAGAGGAGGGCTTTTTTCGTTATAGAAAAGAGAGGTCAATGAAAGGATTCAGTAATGACGCCATGCATCACCATTGAGTGCTGTGCTGAAGAGAAAAAAAAAACCGAAAAAAGTTCCCCACATTGGGAGAGAAAAGAGAAGACTGCGGTCAATGATCAATTGTGCACATCCTTTTTGGATGGTCGGCTTAGAGTGAAAGCATACGAACATAGACTTTGTGACTGACTTCGCCGTATAAGCATATCTTCACTGAAAGTCATTAGGGCTGCTTTTGCCCATGCCATGAATGAGAGTGAGTCCAGTCCATCTTCCTTCCCTGGATATGCTGTGTCCTCTACATTCGCTTCGTCCTCCGCTTTTGACTCCTCTACCGCGCAAAGATTTTGATCCCCCGTTTAGTGAGTCGTGAAAGCACCTACCTTATGTTTAGACGTATTGGTTTCAGTGAAAAGCCAAATAGAGGGTTTTGCGTGTGCCTGCTTTAGTAAGAGTAAGGAAAAAGCTTGAAAAGCGTACTTGCTTTAACAACGGAAAGAGGTTCCTTCAGCGGTTCAGCTTTAGGTCTCGGTTCAGGTGCTTTTCATGATTGTGGTGTTTGATTGGGCACGGGCGTTCCTGTCCTTACTTAGAGGTCAAGTCGCCACCTGTCTATCGAAGGGGGATTTCCCAGCCTATCTCGGTATATGTTACCGAAAGAAGGAAGAAGAATCTAATGATTTCCCTAATTCTGTGAGAAAGAAAAGTTTGTTAGGGCTGGGGCAGAGAAGCAATCAACAGAATGGGTCCCTGTTGTTCACAAGTGAAGGCACTGAACGGATCAAGATCTCGTAAATTCATTGTCTTTCTTGATTCAAATCAGAAAGAACTTCTTTCGCTATTGAAGCCATGCCTGAGCTGTCAGCTTATTAGCATCCCTCTTCTGCGTTAGGAATTGTCCGAAAAGGTTCGATTGAATCCCATGCTTTCATGGTCCCTATCTCTGCCCCGGCACTGGCCGACACGTAGGTCTATTCCGCGCTTTCCTAGGTGCGCATCTCCATCTACTAAAAGTAGGGGTGGTTGCCATAGATAGATTGGGTCATTCGTAACCAGAGCAAGAACCGATGCTACAGCATAAACTAAAGCTATACGTGGCGGCCCCTAAAGGCGTAACTGGCAGGTTCTGTTTTATCTGCCCATCCGAGTCATCCCGTACTCCAAAAAAGCAGAGGTGAGGTCCGGAGAGTGGGACGGATCTACCTGGCCAAGGTGCCAATGTCAAGTGGTTATCCGAAGTGTTGGAATATGCTCTACCTACGGTACCTAACTAGTCTTTCTTTTCGGTAAGTAAGAATACATTGACCGATGGAGGAGAACCCCCGAAGTAAACATAAATAATGCAGGGGCATCCCCCACCCCAGGCAACCAAACAAAGAGCTCAAGACACTCCCCGAGCTCTAAAATAAAGAAACTAACCTATGGAAAAAATGATTGAAATTAGATTACGATTACAAAGGCTAAAAATCATCCAAGTTTCTACGTAATCAAAAAGAGCCTAAGGATTAACCGAAACTAAGCACATACTAAGCCCAATACCCTTTGTACTCAAGGGATGAAGGAATAGATGCAAACTAAGAAGACTTGTAAATCGGTTCAGATTTAGCATTCCTAAATAAAGGACCTGCAGCGGCGGAGACCATTTTAGCTCTTTCACTCCGTAAAAGAGTTAGTATGTTCGGACTCATAGCAGGAAAGACGAGCTAAGCTTGAAACTGAAACTCCTAGGAAACAAGTCTTTGATTCGATTGATTTTCACTCTTTCGTCCAAAAACTATAACTAATCCATCAGCCAAGCCCTTCTGACTCTCCTATTCGTCCAGTTAAGAAAGGCGGCTTCGGGCGCCTTTGTTTTCTTTTTTGCGTCTGGGCTGGTGCAGAATGAGTCTATAGTTCTGGTCTTCGTCCCTGCGATGATGGATCTCTTAATCCACTTACCCAGCCGTAAGGTTATGAATTTTTTGAAAAACGCTTCCTGCGCCGCTTAAGCTCGGGATCCCCTCAGACGATGATAGAGGGGCGAAGTCCTTCTCGGGCGAGGAGGACGAACATCTCCTTAGGCTATTTTGCTGGGAGCGACGGGATAGAAAAAGTAGCCGCGTTAGGCCACTTAGCCAAGGTCTTAAAGGTATGCCTCGTATGCTCGGTATGAAACTTATTCCTTATGCAGTTAAGAAAGCAAGTGAGGCGGGCGGCTATTCCATTCGAAGTAACAGGATTCGATGTTGCACCATCTTCAGGTCATGAGCCTGATGAGTTTACCAATTCCTTTCAACAAACGAGAGTGAAATCACACTTGCTTAACTCCTGCTAATAGGGCTATAGCCGTTACAGCAGCTATCATGAAGGTGAAGACTAATATAATAATTTTATCTTTTTGTCCCTCGATGATCAGTCGAGGCAGGCCTCAAACTATCGAAATCAGGGCCGCAGGATTTTGGATATCTGACTCCTACGCGCGCACATAGAGGAAGACAGGACTCGGCCCCCAGCTACAGGAACAAGACGGAAGCCGAACTCAGGAACTCTTTTTCGGACACCGCTATTTCCTTGACATTCGAGACTGACTCAACCCAGCCTGAAGGAACAGACTCTTTACGATCCGAAACGAGATGCCATAATCAATAGCGGTAGGAGGAATAAGGCCCGATATGGACTCGCTCTGGCCCATAAATAAGGACTAGGAATTGGGTCTTCGTGTCCCTGTCACAATAACTCGACCAAGCCGAAAAAGTCCTGAAATTTAGCTCTATGCTCTATGAGGGCCACAGGATTGTTTGATTCCCCCTCCCGATCGGTCCTATAAAGGGGATGCCCGCGCTCCTGCTTATCTAATAGGTCTAAAGCTGTTACAGGTAGACTAATAATAAGGGTAGCCAGCCCAAGAAGAATTTGATCGTCCAGTCCATCAATGTGGAATCACTCGAGGAGGGTCGAAAAGTCACGATTTCGGGCCACTTGATCGGGATAGAGGATATCTTACTCCTACGCGCGTAAATATATAGGAGAGGGGCGAATCCCGTAACTCCTGACTCAAGGGCGGATGGGGTCTGAGAAAGAAGAATTCTGATTCTTTTAGCGCCTTCACCGGGCACTCATTAGAAGGAGGAGGCCCCCTAACTCCTAACTCCCGGCAACAGAACTGAAGAGAGGGGATGCCGAGAGCTACTTATTAGAATTTGGATTCTTACGCGCCGAGACTCCTAACTCTAAGACTTCCGCGCCGCAGCCTTATTTATGCTCGCTCGGGGCGCATCCCTGATATATTGATCGCCCCCCAAGCTCTTATTAGACTCAAAAACATCTCTCATTAAAAGCCAATCCCTCTTGGAATTAAAAAATGATAAAGAGCACAGAGATTAGTATCAAAGAGACTATTAGGAAAATGAATAGGTCCAAATAACCAAACCAGAAAGAACAAGATATCCAAAAATCTTCTATGTAAGAGAAATTCAAATGTTAGAACTCCAGTACGTCAGGAAACACAGAAAAAGAGAAAGACCTGAAATGAATAAATCTAGAACTTGAATAAAGTAGCTACTGCCCGTGCCATTAAAAAGGAGATCCCGATAGATTTGGTTTAGCCCGAGAATTTGATCCTTTATATTCTCGTCTATAATAAAGGCATGTTTCACTATGTCTTTGAAACGGGGTCTCTCTGGTAATTGAATATTTCCATTCGTATCACAATACTCCTGGAAAAGCCTCTCTAGTAAAGATTCGTTTTTAGTTTTAGTTTATCTAGATCAAACTCATGTATACGTTCCGAAATAGTACTTCGTTCAAAAACTTGGCCAGCTTTAAAAGCACCAAAAATCGCTATCGAAAGAATGAGTCCGACCCCAAGTGTTGTGAAAATGAATTGGTTATCCATAAAGATAAAGAAAGTTTTATTGTAGTTCTAGTTCCGCTTCTTGCAAAAAAGGAAGAAAGGCTTGTTGTAAATCGCCGGTTAGTCCAACCAGGGAGTTTTTGGGCGTTCTGATTCTTCTTCTATTACGATAAAACTAGTTGGATGAAAAGAGCGCTCCTAAAAGCAGCCCAGATCTGATCTGATGCACGTGGAAAATCAGTCCTTTATACGCAGTCTTCGGATTCCCCTAGAATCCGTAGCCCCTCCCCAATCCCCCTTTCTTTTAGTTTTTAGATGAAGATCTCATTGTGATGTCTCGTTCCCTCTTTTCTTTCATTTCACTCTATTGTATGAA
>CM046434.1:28728297-28753480 GCA_025506505.1 Flaveria sonorensis
TATTTTGTTGAGTGATCACCAAATGAAGTTTACAAAGTGTATATTTTTATATTATTAAACTAGAACTCACTCAGCAACACTGACTTTTATATGCATATCAGTTAGCAGGTAAGGATGTTGCTGAGGATGGCACGCGGGTGAGGCTACTTGGCGGCAAAGACTGGCATCCATTCGTGTATAATAATATGGTTGTTTTGTAATACCACTGAATGAATTCTTTTTTAATCGTAAAAATAAAATGATGTATTATTTAGCAACATCAAATATTAATGCATGAATGGTTTTTGACAACTTAATCCGCTGTGATATTTCTTTGAAATGAATTCATCTGATATGAAAATTGTTGTGATTGTCCAACTGTAAGGTTTCCGGGAACGGGCCTTACATTTACAACTGATGTTGATGCTCTTGATGCTATATTGTTGTATTTCTTGTTTCTATATGTCATTGCCTTGTATTATCAGCATAGTTCACAATTTACATTGAAAATGAAATTGAAGTGATGTGACATGGAATATTGCTTGACTTTATTATCTTCTGCAGTCATTGATTTGATGATGTTGCTTTGACATGTTGACTTGTTGACTTTTTGATATTCCGTTGGAATTTGTCTTCCGTAGGAAGTTCTTCTTTCCGCAGCAAACTCTTCAGCAGCTCCCTTGATCTTGGATTTGTTCAACATTGTTGTTCTTTCGTAGGAGATCTACGGAAGCATAGACTTTAGTTATGCTCCGGAGAACATCTACGGAAGAACAAATTGTTCATCCGCAGTTGTTCTTCACTTGGTCAATTTTCCAAATGTACCAAGTCTGATGTTTCCTGCAATGACACATAAACCAACACACACAATAATATGGGTTAACATATAATTCATGTAGTACATTATGTTAAAGAGAATTACAATTAGTTATTACAGAGTTGATTTATTATCTAAACCTATACAAAGGATATAGACATAAAGGGTTAAGCTTCGTACTAATGCGGATGACATCAAAACAAATGCGGATAACTTTTGATGAAAAAAATGCGGATACAACGTGAATATAAATTCCGCTATTATAAATGAAATGCAAATAAACAGATGAGGAAAAAAAAAGTAAAACATGAATGCGGATGATTGCAACCAACAAGCACATCCATTTTGAGCATTCAAAACAAAAGAAGAAATCAACTTTGGTCACATAATCATTGATTTATCAGGGATTTGTACAACAGTCAGATACTCATTCTGAAATACTTGGATTCATATTCTATATGATGTTGTTTACCCGTGTCTATCTACTGACCAGAACAATTAGACAGACTTTATCAAGGAAATGACAGCCAACTCAAGAATGAAATTATCAAGTTATTTCAGAGATTCAAAGAGTGGAAGTGTTTTTAAGATTGATTTATGTTCCTAATGCTGCTTATTGAATTTCAAAACCTCATCATATGCCTAATACATTCAAATTGTAAGGCCCCGTTCCAGGGACGCTTACAATTGGACCGTCATCGCATAAAATATTTACAACACATCATTTGCAGAGGAATTAAACTTTTCATTAATAATTAAATTGTGACAAAACATCATGTTAATCATTTACATCTCAAAATTTGTATCATTACAAATATCATTCTCCAAAAATGTGGATGCCAGACTTAAATCATTTTTGGTAGCTTATGCATCCATGCCTGCACCTCCTCAGCATCAAACGATTACCTGCCAACTATCATGCATACAAAAGTCAGCTACACTGAGTGAGTTCTAGTTTATAATTAAAGTACTTTACTTTTCGTTAAAACATATCCTTTACTTTCGTTCATGATCACACATCGTACGTACATCTTGATAATAATTATTATTATCTTATCATCATCGTTCATAATCTTTCATTTTTGTACTTTCTTTCGTTCTTTCACTTTTAATCTAGATCATGTCATAGGCTACGCCCCATCATTGTGCACGAAGCAACTTCTGTCTTGGGGTCAAGCGACAAGGATCCCATTTTTGTATGTCCTGATCAGTCACAAAGACTGACCCCCCTGTGTGCATCCTCATGGGTTAGCTAAACTGCACACAATTGAGCTAACAACCCCTCAATGCGTTGTGAACCTCCTTTCAATTTGCTTGCAAGACTTTCATTCATTCATTACATTCCACTTCCATCATCGTTATCTAACTTTCGTTACGTAATACTTTACTTACATAATCATACATATCAAGTAAAGTCACATCATAAAGCATATAGTTTTAAAAGTCGCTTAACGTGAAAGATAACACATCACATATAACAGCATAACATATGAAAGCCATAAGCACAGCAACTTTCTCACGTGAGAGCTCCCTTTCACGCGAGTACCTCACGTAGGCAAACCCTGCACATCACATCATCCTCATTCGCGTGAGAACCACCTGTCGCGCAAAAGCATACATGTCGCCCCAAAACTTCCCATTCGCGAGAACAACCTGTAGAGCGAGAGCATCTCTTCGCGTGAGAACTTTCTCTTTCGTTTGAGAACTTCCTAGATTTGAATTCCATAACATACAACTGAACTGTTCACGCAGAAACTTCTTACTTTACCCGCCCAGTCACAACTTATCGCGTCTAAGGCTGTTCTAACATGCACACATCCTAAACATCATCAAACCAAGCATAAACAGGTATTTAAAACGTTCTAGTATGCATAATATCCCCAAAACATAAAACTTGCGTAAAAAGGGGACTAGAGACTCACCTCTTGAAGTTCTAGTATGCAAACAACCTTTCTGGAGCCTTTGACGAACAAAACTACCTAACCATGCATTATATATATCAATAATCCATTCTTGGTACATAACACGGGTTACTACACGAGTTACATGCCATAAACACTTGGATTCTTCACTTTCTCTCTCTACGCAGCCGATTTCTCTCTCTAGCAGCAGTACTTCTCGCATGAACTAGAGTTTGGCTGGGTGTTCTCAGCTATTTATATCCAGTAACACTTTTTGCCCAGGGTTCTCGCTTGAGAACTCCCTTTTCGCGCGAAAACTTTTTTTCTCATGAACTTCACGCGCGACAGCCTCCTTTCGAGCGAGAACTTCTACCTGCCTTCTTTTTCTCGAGATTTTCGGGCGTTACAAGTCCACCCCCTTATTGAGGTTTCATCTCTGAAACCTGTCAGCTCTCGAAAGCTACTGGTAATGCTGTCTCATGTCTTCCTCAGTTTTCCATGTAGACTCAGACCCCTTTCGGTGTTTCCACTGTACACGCACAAGTGGAACCACTTTGTTCCTTAACCTCTTCTCCTTCCTATCAATGATGGCCACCGGTTGCTCCACTAATTGAGCCGTTCATCTACCTTAATATCTTCCAATGGCATAATCATATCCTCGTCAGCTAAGCACTTTCTCAGATGAAATACATGGAACGTCGGGTGAGTTCCACTTAACTCACTGGGTAGCTCCAATCGATAGGCCACCTCTCCTACCCAGGCAATAATTTGGAAAGGCCCTATATACCTCGGGCTTAGCTTTCCTTGCTTTCTGAACCGGATGATCCCCTTCTAAGGCGAAACCTTCAACCTGACTCTATCAACCACTTTGAATTCAATTGGTCTACGCCTTTTTTCAGCATACGACTTCTGTCTATCTTTTGTTGCCTTCATAAAGGCCTTGATTTTCTCTAGCTTTTTAGCCGTAGCCTCGATCACCTCAATGCTTCCCAACTCCTTCTGCCCGATGTCACCCCAACATACGGGCGTTCTACACTTCCTACCGTATAGCATTTCATAAGGAGGCATACCAATACTGGCATGATAACTGTTGTTATATGAGAACTCGGATAACGGTAAGTGCTCATCCCAACTTCCTCCAAAATCGATCACGCATGCCCGTAGCATATCTTCCTGCGTCTGGATCATCCTCTCCGACTGTCCATCTGTCTAAGGATGGTACGCCGTACTGATATGTAGCCTCGTCCCATCGCGTCTTGGAATCTCTTCCAAAACTTTGATGTAAACTGAGTGTCACAGTCTGACACGATTGATACCGGTACGCCATGACGAGCTACGATCTCCTTAATGAACACACCTCTTAGATGAATACGTCTTATGGATTGGCAAGAGATGAGCACTCTTCGTCAGACGGTCTACTATCACCCATATGGCATCATACCCTCTTGCCGTACGCGGCAACTTCGTATGAAGTCCATGGTTACGTGCTCCCATTTCCACTCGGGTATATCCACAGGTTGAATCTTCCCGTATGGCTTTTGATGCTCCACCTTCACTTGCAGGCAAGTAAGGCACTTACTCACATACTCTGCTATGTCGCGCTTCATTCCTAGCCACCAGTAATCTTTCTTCATATCCTGATACATCTTCATGGCACCGGGGTGAATCAAGTATCGAGTCTTATGGGCCACATCCATGATCTTTCCCTGTAGATCCCCATAGTGAGGAATCCACATCTACCCAAATCGGGTTCTGAAACCGAAAGTGTTCTCACCCAACTCCGCGACTAGGCCTTTCATCCTTTCGGAGTTGATTTGATCCGCTTTCAACACCTCGTCCTGAAATTTCTTGACCTGCTTCATCACGTCAGAGGTCATTACCAACTGATAAGCCTTTACCGGAATCGGCTTGGGTCTCTCTTTTAGGCTAAGGGCATCTGCCGCTATGTTGGCCTTGCCCGGATGGTAGTGGATCTCCCAATCATAATCTGTGATCAACTCTAACCACCTCCTTTGCCTCATATTGAGATCCTTTTGCTCGAAGAAGTACTTCAAACTTTTATGGTCAGTGAAGATAGTGCACTTCGTCCCGTACAAGTAGTGCCTCCAAATCTTCAATGCAAAGACCACCGCCGCCAATTCCAAATCATGGGTAGGATAATTAGCCTCATGTGTTTTCAATTTTCGGGATGTGTAGGCTATTATCCTTCCCCGTTGCAGCAGCACGCAACCCAACCCCGAATAAGAAGCGTCCGAATAGACCATTAAGTCTTCGCTCCCTTCGGGTAACGTTAGGACATGAGCTTGGATCATTCTCGTCTTTAGCTCTTCAAAAGCATTCTCCTGTTCTAGACCCCATACAAACTTTACCTCCTTGCGGGTCAAGTTGGTCAATGGTGAAACTATCTTGGAAAAGCCTTGGATAAACCTTCTGTAATAGTCTGCCAAACCCAAGAAACTACGAATCTCGGATGGCGTCTTTGGAGACTTCCATTGCATCACCGCCTCAACTTTTGCCGGGTCCACCATGATGCCTTCTGGGTTGACTACATGACCCAGAAACTGAACCTCGCATAGCCAGAATGCGCACTTGGAGAACTTGGAATACAACTTCTCCCTTCTGAGCGTTTCCAGCACCTCCCGAATGTGACCGGCGTGTTCCTCTTCGCTTTTCGAATAAATCAGGATATCATCAATGAACACAATCACTGATTTATCCAACATCGGCCGCTCACCCTATTCATCAAATCCATAAAAGCAGCTGGGGCGTTGGTTAAACCAAAGGACATAACAAGAAACTCGTAGTGTCCATAATGCATGCGAAAAGCTGTCTTAGGAATATCCTGCTCCTTTACCTTCAACTGATGGTAACCAGATCGGATATCTATCCTCGAGAACCAACTGGCACCTTGGAGCTGATCGAACAAGTCATCAATCCTTAGTAACGGATACCGATTCTTCACAGTCAACTTGTTTAACTCACGGTAGTCGATGCACATCCTCATGCTACCGTCCTTCTTCTTCACAAACAAGACCGGAGCACCCCATGGAGAGATACTCGATTGAATGAATCCCTTATCCAACAGTTCTTGTAGCTGATTCATCAACTTTTTCATCTCGGAGGGAGCTAGGCGATACGGTGCCTTAGCAACGGTTGGGCACCAGGTATCAGGTCAATCTGGAACTCGATCTCATGGTCAGGTGGCATACCTGATAAGTCTTCCGGGAATACGTCAGGGAAGTCGCACACTACCAGCACTTCCGATAATCTTGGTACCGACGCATCCACATCCTTCACATAGGCTAGATAGGTGCCACATCCACGCCGCATACACTTCTCAGCCACAACCATCGAAATCACCTTCGGAACCGTAGTAACCCTATCGCAATAGATCGTCACTGAACTCCCATCCGACGTAGTCAATCGAATCATCTTCTTGTGACATACAATATTTTCCTCATAGGCTGCTAGCCAATCCATCCCTAGGACTACATCGAATCCGCCTAAGGGCATCACAAACAACCTAGTAGAGAACCTATGGCATTCTAATTCTATGTCACAATCCTCTACCAGATCAGAATTCCTGGTAGACTTACCAATAGCAGTTTCTATATCGAAGGGCTCATCAATCTTTCTACTCCTAGCGGGCAACTTATCGTAGAAGGTAGCAGAAATATAAATTCCTACCAGCACCGGAATCAAAAAGTACAGAGGCACAAAGCTGATTTACTAGGAATGTACCTTACACAACATCGGGGTCCACTCTAGCCTCCTCCCGGGTCAAAGTGAATGCCAGTTTGCCCTCTGCCCCTCCTTCTCAATCCCCTTCCTTGCCCCGGAGTTCTCGGCCCTCGGCTTCTTGTAATCCCTGCTCAAATGGCCCTCTTCTCCACAGTTATAACACTTTATAACCCCACAATCTCTCGCCATATGCCCTGCCTTCCCACACTTGAAGCAGAGATTTGATCCCACTTACATTCCCCCACATGCTCTTTCCTACACTTCCCACATGCCTTACCTCCCCCAGTTAGCACCTTTTGATCATCCACCCTCACCTTCTTACCACCAGCCCCAAAACCACCACCGTAGTTTCGCTTCCTATTCCCATTCTTGTCACCGACCCACTTCCTCTTCACATCCACCACCGTCACCACCTCCCGTTCATCATACAACCTCCGCTAGATCGACCACTGACCTAAACGTACTCCGTCGGGCGGTGATCATGTGTCTGCGGATATCCGCCAGCAGACCCTGGATGTACCTCTTAATACTTCGTGACACAGGCGTCACCTGATCTGGCACCAACGTCGCCATCTCATTAAATTTCGTAGTGTATTGTTGGTGCGTCATATTGCTCGCCTCCAACTGCAGGACTCACTCTCATCTCAACTAACGAGCTCCCTGTGAGGACAGAACTTCTCTATCACCAACTTCTTCAGCTCACTCCACTTCATCCTCCCGATCGCCCTACTACCCTCGTCCTGGATAATATTGTCCCACCAACACAAGGTCGAATCCACAAATGAGTGGGTAGCAAACTTCACCTTCTGATCCTCTCAGCACTTGCTGATATCAAGTACCGCCTCAAAAGTTAGGGGCCTGCACCTTTGGAATGCCCTATAGTTGCACCCTTTTGTTGTTTCCTGCACAGCCTCTACCTCCTCGTCGTCATTGGAGACAACCATCTCAGTATCTGGTTGCTCTATCTCCCCAGAACCTCCACCTTCACCTCCATGCTTAGCGGTTCTTGTTTTCTCTCCTTCTCCTTCTTTTCATCCTCCCTCATAGTACGAATAACTCCAGTCACTACAGATGGCAGAATCGTCTGCATGACCTGATGAACCTCCTCCACCACTGCCTCCTTCACTGAGGCCCTCAAATTAACGCTCTCATCACCTCCCTCATTGTGATGAACCTCGGGATCTACAGGGGCCGTCTCGGCAGTCCTAACCCCTTTCATCATGGTACGTGTTCCAGTGCCACGTCCACCATGCACTCCACCTAGGGAAGCCTTTGAAGATCAACCTCCAGCCATCTCTTAGCGCTATAAGATTCAAACACCAACACGGTCATTCAAGGTAATAGCTCAGATCATGTCAAGTATAGTAAGTCCCTAATTACAGTGGCCAGTTGTGATTAGCCACTTACTTTACTCTCTTTTCCCTAAGCATTCCCTATCTCGACTACATTAGTGTCCAAATCTACTAGGGCAAATAAACCACATAACATGCTCACATAATTCCTTTTTATTATCTTACATAAAACATTTACATAAAACCTTTACCTGCAGACATGTAGCTACTAGGACTGGCATCCCTTTCCCTTTCGTGTCCCATTCTCAGTTTAAGTTTAGGTTTTTGAAAATATTTTACCCAATTCTCTTAAACTTTGGCTCTAGGACTGGCATTCCTTTCCTTTTTGTGTCCCATTCTCAATTTAAGTTTAGGTTTTTGAAAAATTTTACCCAATTCTCTTAAACTTTGGCTCTGATACCAACTTGTAAGGCCATGTTCCCGGGACTCTTACAATTGGACCGTCATCGCATAAAATATTTACAACACATCATTTGAAACGAAATTAAACTTTTCATTAATAATTAAATTGTGACAAAACATCATGTTAATCATTTACATCTCAAAAATTTGTATCATTACAAATATCGTTCTCCAAAAATGTGGATGCCAGACTTAAATCATTTCCGGTAGCTTATGCATCCATGCCTGCACCTCCTCAGCATCAAACGATTACCTGCTAACTATTATGCATACAAAAGTCAGCTACGCTGAGTGAGTTCTAGTTTATAATTAAAATACTTTATGTTTCGTTAAAACATATCCTTTAGTTTCGTTCATGATCACACATCGTATGTATATCTTGATAATAATTATTATTATCTTATCATCATCATTCATAATCGTTCATTTTCGTACTTTCTTTCATTCTTTCACTTTTAATCTAGATCCTGACATAGGCTACGCCCCATCATTGTGCATGAAGCAACTTCTGTCTTGGGTTTAAGCGACAAGGATCCCGTTTTCGTACGTCTTGATCAGTCACAAAGACTGGCCCCACTGTGTGCATCCTCATGGGTTAGCTAAACCGCACATAGTTGAGCTAACAACCCCTCAATGAGTTGTGAACCTCCTTTCAATTTGCTTGCAAGACTTTCATTCATTCATTACGTTCCACTTTCATCATCGTTATCTTTCACTTTTGTTACGTAATACTTTACTTACATAATCATACATATCAAGTAAAGTCACATCATAAAGCATATAGTTTTAAAAAGTCATTTAACGTCAAAAGATAACACATCACACATAACAGCATAACATACGAAACCCATAAGCAACAACAACTTTCTCATGCAAGAGCTCCCTTTCACGCGAGAACCTCACGTAGGCAAACCCTGGACATCACATCATCCTCATTCACGCGACAACCACCTGTCGCGCGAAAACATACTTGTCGCGTGAAAACTTCCCATCCACGAGAACAACCTGTCGCACGAGAACCTCTCCTCACGCGAGAACTTCCTCTTTCAAGCGAGAACTTCCTAGATTCGAATTCTATAACGTACAACTAAACTGTTCACGCGAAAACTTCTTACGTTACCCGTCCAGTCACAACTTATCGCGTCTAAGGCTGTTCTAACATGCACACATCCTAAACATCATCAAACCAAGCATAAACATGCATTTAAAATGTTCTAGTATGCATAATAGCCCCAAAACATAAAACTTGCGTAAAAATTGGACTAGAGGCTGTAACACCCTGAATTTTCATTTAAAAGAAGTGGAATGGAAAGTAAATAGACAGAAAGGAAAACAAGCTCAAAGTGGAGGGGCCAAAGTGTAAAAAGGACAAAACTTTAATATTTTTATATAAATGGGTATGGCCGCCCATTTTGGGTTCTTCAACCTGCTTCTCGGCTGAAAAAGGAAAAAGAAGAAGAAGCTTTTGGTTTTGGAGAGAGAAAGAGGAAGAGGAAGCTTCAAAGGTGAGTTTTTCTTGTATATGAGCTTGGTTTCAGCTGGGTTTTGAGTTCTAACCCGAAGTTCTTGGTGTTTGGTGCTTGTTTTTGGAGTTTTAGTGTTGAAACCGTGGGGGAGCTTCAGATCCGAAGTGAAGTGCTCAAGGTTGTTCAAGGTGAGTTTCTAGAACCCCTCTTTTACTAATTTTTAAAGTTTTCTGGCCGTTATGCATACTAAGCAAACATTTTTAAAAAGGAACCGAATGTTTATGCTTGTTGTTGTTCGAATGGTGTTCTGTGGTTTTAGCTTTGATGATGTTATAGAGGTTAGAATTATTGTTAGCATGTTTTAAGGGCCTTAGAATGTTAGATCTGTGTTTGGGTAGTGTTAGAATGATTATCGGGTGTTTTGGGTAGTTAGAAATATGTTCAGAATGTTCCCATGCGCCTAACTGATATGTGGCTAAGTGTCCTGATGCGCCCAGGGTCATGCGCCCAAACAGGGGACATGTGCCCAAACAGTACCCTCATGCACCCAGAATGTTACTTAGATGACTAAGTGTTGCTCCTGCGCTCAAGTTACCTCATGCGCCCAAGGTCATGCACCCAAATAGTGGACATGCACCTGAACAGTGGTTCATGCACCTAGAATAAGTGTTGATGAGCCTAAGTATTGGTCATGAGCCCAAATAGTGCCCATGCACCCAGAGTTGTCCATACGCCCAAGTATTGAAGCTCCCGCATAATGGTAATGGGCCTAGGCAGTGCTCTTGCACCTGTATAGTTGTAATGCGCCCAGACTATTTTATACTTAGAATTTTATTGCTGATGCGCCTAGAATGTTTTAATGTGCCTCGTTTTGGACTTAGGGTTTTCTAAGGGCTTTAAGAGGTGGTTGTTTGAGATAGGTTCCTTGGTGATATATTGGCTTATGCTTGATGTATGTATGATCTTGTGATGTGGTTTTGTGTGTGTGTGTGTGATGTGTTATCTTTGTTCGTTAAACGGTTTTCAAAATATAGGTATTATGTTATATTATATGGTATGTATGATGTTATGACTTTACGTGGTATGATGTATGAATGAACGTAAAGTATTATGTAACGAAGTGAAAGATAACGATAATGAAAAGTGGAAAGTAATGAATGAATGAAAGTCTTGCAAGCAATGAATAAGGTGAGCGACCATGTTGTCGCAACAGACTCGTAAGGGGTTTAATCCATGAGATTGACCCGAAGGAGGTCATGATGCTCGCCCCGGTATTGTGTCGGTCTTTGGACATGAGTCGGGGGTTTGTTTACAGACCCCGGCACAGTACCAGTCTTCGGACATGAGTCGGGGGTGTTGCAAACAGAGATGGGGTCCTTGTCGCGTACCCCGGTACTGTGTCGGTCTTCGGACATGAGTCGGGGGTTTGTTTACAGGCCCTGGCATAGTATCAGTCTTCGGGCATGAGTCGGGGGTATTGCATGAGACATGATCCTGATAGAAGTGAAAGATAATGATAAAAGTTCAGAACGTACGAAATGAACGATGATGAAGATAATAATAAATATTACCAATGTGTACGTATGATGTGTGATCGCGTACGATTGTGAAGGTTATGTTTTAACGAAAGTAAAGTATATTATTTATAAAACTAGAACTCACTAAGCGTCGCTGACTTTTTGTATGCATGATAGTTGGCAGGTATTTTGTTGATACTGAGGAGTTGCAGGCATGGATGCATACGCTATTGGGAATGTTTTGAGATTGGCATCCATATTTTGATATGATGTTGTAATCTGATATGTTTTTAATTATTAATGAAAGTTTTTAAATTCCGCTACAAAAGTAATGTCTGTTTTAAATAAATTATGCGATGACGGTCCAGCTGTAAGCGTCCCGGGAATAGGGCCTTACAAGTTGGTATTAGAGCTGATGTTTAAGAGAATTGGGTAAATATTTTCAAAAACCTAATCTTAAACTGAGAATGGGATGAAAGGGAAGGGATGCCAGTCCTAGTAGCTACATGCCTGCAGGTAAAAGTTTTACCTAAAAGGTTTTATGTAAGTTAATGTTAACCGGTATTATGTGCGCATGTTATGTCGCTTGTGTGCTTTTATGTATATTTATATACTGATGTAGTCAGGATAGGAAATGCTTGGGGAATGAAGAGTAAAGTAAGTGGCTAATCACAACTGGTCACTGTGATTAGGGACTTACTATATTCGACATAATCCGAGCTATTACCTTGATTGACCGTGTTGGTGTTTTAATCTTGTAGTGTTTTTAGATGGCTGGTGATAGGTCTTCGAAGGCTTCCTAAGGTGGAGTGCGTGGTGGACGTGGTGCTAGAACACGTGCCAAAAGGAGAGGGGTTAGGGCTGCTGAAACGACCCCTGTAGATCCCGAGGTTCATCAGCACGAGGGCGTTGATGAGAGCGCCAATCTGAGAGCCTTAGTGAAGGAGGCGGTGTTTGAGGAGGTTCATCAGGTCCTGCAGACGATTTTGCCGTATGTGGTGACCGAAGTTATTCGTGCTGTGAGGGATGACGAGAAGATGGAGAGGAGGAAAACCGCACGACAAGGAGGTAAAGCTGGAGGTTTTGGGGATATGGAGCAACCCAATGCTGATGTGGTTGTCTCCAGTGGCAATGATGAGGAGGAGGAAGTTGTGGAGGAGACTGTTAGACCCTGGAAGGATCATACTTGCCAACTTAAGAGGTGGTTGGAGGTTGTTCTGGTTGGATAACATCATTAACAGAAGACAACAGAAGATTACAGAAGACATTATTTACAGAAGACCAAGAAGACAGAAAAAAACTAAGTATAGACTACCCGCATTTGTTAATGCGAATAACTTGTGAACAAATGCTGACAAGTGTTTGTTCACCAGCATTAACAAATGCGGATGAAGACAAGAAATGCTGAACAAGAAGTGTTCACCCGCATTTTTCCATGCGGATGAACTGAAGAAATGCTGACAAGAAGTGTTCACCCGTATTAGTTTATGCGGATGAACAAAAGGAAATGCGGCCAAGACTTGTTCATCCACATAAACTAATGTGGGTGAGCAAACACATGCTTATCAAATGCTGCTGACAAGACTTGTTCACCCGTATAAACTAATGCGGATGAACTAAGTTAATGCTGATCACAAGACAACTAATGCTGATGAAGGCTTGTTCATCCGCATGAACTAATGCGGATGAACAACTTACAATGTTTTTACTTATTTTGTACTTAGACTAGATTCTCTTGTATAGATTAGGGTTAGTTTAGTTTTTTGTACAGATTATGTGTATGCCTATAAATAGGGCTGCATACCGTAACTTGGTAAGTTTTTGGTCTTCAACAGTTATAACATCAATATTATACATCTGTGACTTCTATGTTCATGTACTGCATTTACTCAAACATTTATTTCAGGTTCGTCTGTTCTGTAATATAGTGATTCCGCAACTATATTACTGACTTAGTCTGCATATTTGATCCTAGGTTGAGTCACATCAACTGAGAATATCATTCTCAAAACCTAGTCAATTGGTATCAGAGCCTCGGCTCTTGAATTCATCACAGAATCTTCTCAGATTTTGTGTGAAAATCGATTGAACTGTAGACTGAGTTGTTTCTCAGCAAGATCTATACTTCTGATAAACATACACACTAAAATCAAACACAAAGAAGTGGTACCATACAGGTTGACAAACCTTCACACTCACAAACAACAAAACATAGAACTCCTTTCGGCTAACAGATCTGAACTTAATAGATATCGTAAAGACTGTTAATAGAAAATTCAGAGAACACCTCACTGCTCAAACTTAAAATCAACTTAAAACCTTACTTAACCAAGTTAAAATCAGTTTATTAACATGGACTCTTACAATCTTTCTGAAATTGGGCATGCTTCTAAACCTCCTATGCTTAAACACAAATATGAGTTTAAGCAGTGGAACTACATTATAGGTGTAGATCTTGACTACTGGATATCTATTTGCAAAGGTCCCTACATTCCACTGTCTCTAAACGCTGATCAAGCTGCTCAGTACAATACTGCAAGAATTCCCATTGAGGATCCCAATTTAACTCTTGATGATGAAGAATATAAGAAAATCAAGATTGATCTTAGAGCATATTCCGTCCTTACACAAACATTGAAAATGGATGTTCTGAAAAGATTAGAAAAATATGGAATAGTTTAAGGGGTGTGGGATGCTCTACAGATCATGTGTGTAGGAAGTAGTGAAGTGACTGAAATTAACAAAGATAAACTGATAAACAAATATGAAACTTTTCATCACACCAAATGAGAGTCAATCTCAAGACAACTTCATAGATTAGTTCAACTTGTAAATGATCTTGAAATCATGGGGGTCACTTACAAAGAAAAAGAATTGAATAAGAAAATTCTACACAGTTTACCTGAAAGCCGGAAACAAAATGTCACTATGTTAAAGAATACCCTTGATTTGGAGAGTACAAGCTTAGATATCATGATTGCCAAAATTGAGGCTTTGGAGTTGGATGAAAGGAGTAGAAATCTCAGTGGACCACAAGTCATTGAGGCTTACAAATTTCCATCAGAAACTCATTCTGTTGAGAATGCATTTGTGATTGAAGAAGATGACTTTCTCTCAACTGGTGACCATTCAAAGACAACTAGATTCTGTGCTGCTCAACAACATAAACCCTCATCTTCTGCTCAACCCACTACAACACCCTGCAGTATGCCTAATGAGCAAAAATTTGAAGAACAGAAGGCTACTTACAATGCCTTTGTTACTAGCTTTGAAGCTTATCTTGGTGGAAGACTCACATCAGCTCACTTGATTCAAGAGGATCTGGAAGAGATGGATCCTGATGATGTTGAAGAAATGGATTTACAATGGCAGATGGCCATGATTGCCATGATTGCCATGAGAGCAAAGAAGTTCTTTCGTAAAGGGAAGAAACTGAGTCTTAATGAGAATACCAAGCTGGGGTATGACAAATCCAAGGTTAAATGCTTTAACTGTGGAATGACTGGTCATTTCTCTCGAGAATGTAATTCTCCTAGGAGAAGCAACACCAACTTTCAAAGACCCACACATGGTCAGCATTCATCTCACTAAAATGCCAACGTTCAATCAAGCAACTCATAGCAGAATCAGCAACAACCAATCCAGCAAAGACAACCTCTGCTGACTCATTAATCTCAAAGAAGCAATCAACAAACTTCAAATGCACTTATCATCAGACAAGATGGAGTTTGTGATTGGAGCCTGTATGCTGAGGAAGTACAACCATAGTTTCAGAATCATGCACTTATGGCTCATATCAATGATGGACCAAACCCAATGCCATCTGAGGGTCATTCATACAGGTCCAATAGCTTATGGTACGTGGACAGTGGATGCTCCCGACACATGACTGGAGACAGTTCCCTCCTTCATGACTTCAAGTATATTCAAGGAACTACTGTAGCATTTGCAGGAGATTCACAAGGTGGTAGAATTACAGGAGAAGGTTCTGTGATAAACGGACTGCTGAGCTTTGATAAAGTGAACTACTGCGAGCAACTGAACTTCAATCTGCTCAGCGTGTCTCAGATCTGTGACAAGAAATATTCCACTCACTTCACAGACTCTCATTGCTACATTTTGAAACCAGGATTTTCCATTCCTGAAGAATGGGTTGTCTTGAAGACACCGAGGAAGAATAACACCTATGTTTTGAACCTTAATTCTACTCATCCTTCTAAAGAGACATGTCTTTTGTCTAAAGCATCTTTTGATGAGTCACAACTTTGGCATAGGCGTTTAGGGCACACAAACTTTAAAAACATGAACAGATTGGTCAAAGGAAACCATGTCATTGGTTTACCTCAAAAAGAATTTCATTTTGTTGATAACTGTACTGCATGTCTTAAAGGAAAACATCATAAATCCTCACATAAGCCAAAACTTGTGAACACAAACAATTCTCCTTTGAAGTTACTTCATATGGATCTCTTCGGTCCAACTCATGTCATGAGTATCGGAAAGAAACACTATTGTTTGGTGATCATAGATGACTTTACACGATTTACATGGGTCTTCTTTTTTACTTCATAAAAACGAGGCGTCCCAAATAATAAAAGGTTTTATCACAAAAATAGAAAATCAACTTGATTTAAAAGTAAAATCAATCAGAAGTGATAACGGGACAAAATTCAAAAATGAGGATCTTAGTTCATTTTGCACACATAAAGGCATGTTCATCAATTCAGTGCTCCTCGGACTCCACAATAAAATGGAGTGACTGAAAGGAGGAATAGAACTCTAATTGAAGCAGCACGAACAATGCTGGTAGATGTAAAACTGCCCATTACGTTTTGGGCAGAAGCTGTCAACACTGCATGCTTTGTGCAAAATCAAACTCTGATAATTAAAGAACACAGTAAAACTCCTTATGAACTTCTTTTTCAAAGAAAACCATTTATTGGATTTTTGAAGTCATTTGGATGTCCGGTCTCAATATTGAACACCAGGGATCATTTAGGAAAGTTTGCTCCTAAGTCTGATGAGGGATTCTTTGTGGGATATTCCTCTGTTTCCAAGGCTTTTAGGGTGTTTAATCCTAGATTAAACATCATTGATGAATTAACAAATATTCAGTTCAATGAGCACTCTTTTCCCAAATCATCAAATGGTCCTGATTGGTTGTTTGATATTGACTCGTTTACAAGATCGTTTGATCAGTTTAACTTGTCAAATGCAGGATCCTCTGGCTCAGTGGATAGAAAAACTGATTTTCTTATGATTCCACCTTCTTATGATGATCAAGCTAATGAAGAAGTGCCACAACAAGCTGATCCTGTGAGACTAGTTACACAACATCAAAGTATTTCAACTGAGGCTAATCATAGCTCAATGCCTTCTCCTTCAGCTGAGCCATCAACTGAAGTGAGAAACCCTGAACCAGCTTGTGCACCAGTTGAAAACAACAGAAACAATAATGATGAAAGTATCCAAAGTGCTGCTGAAGCTAAAGATGCTGAACCTTCTGATTCCTTTCATCATTCTCCTACAACTCCACCATAAGATACCTCTCACCAAGATGATCTGAATGTCTCTAATCTTGATGTGTCTATTACTGGTGATCTGATTCCAGTTACCAAGAATCATCCAGTGTCCAACATTATTGGTGATTTAGACGAGCAGGTGACACAAAACAAGTCAAGTATTGCAACATCTGTTTGTTTTCTTGCTTTCTGTGTCAAACTGTACCCAAAAACATCAAAGAGGCTCTTCAAGACAATAGCTGGATTGAGGCAATGTGCGAAGAATTGCTACAATTCAAAAAACAAGAAGTATGGCAACTATTGGATCTTCTCGAAGGTCAATACCCTATCGACACTAGATGGCTATACAGAAACAAGACTGATGACAGAAGGATCGTCATCAGAAACAAAGCAAGGTTGATAGCACAGGGCTATATACAAGAAGAAGGAATAGATTATGATGAGGTGTTTGCTCCTGTTGCCAGATTAGAAGCCATACGACTCTTTCTTACGTACTCTGCATCCATGAAATTCACAGTTTATCAAATGGATGTAAAATGTGCATTTTTGTATGGAAAGATCTTTGAAGAAGTCTACTTGAGTCAACCTCCAGGCTTTGAGGATCCTGATTTCCCTCACAGGGTATACAAGCTTGATAAAGTTTTGTACGGCTTACATCAAGCCCCTCGAAAATGGTATGAGACTCTATCATCCTTTCTTCTTGACAATGGTTATAAAAGAGGAAAGATTGATCAGACTTTATTCAGAAAGAGAAAAGGAAATGAGATGCTGCTTGTCCAGATTTATGTGGACGATATCATCTTTGGCTCCACCAACAAAACACTCTACAAAGACTTTGAAGGTCTTATGCATTTAAAATTTCAGATGAGTGCTATGGGAGAACTCATATTCTTCCTAGGTCTTCAAGTACAACAAACATCCTGTGGAATCTTCATCAACAAGTCAAAATATGTGGAATCCACGTTAAAGAAGTTTCACTTTGTAGACTGTCAGTCCATCAAAACACCTGTTGATACAAAAGTGAAGATTGGTCCAGACACAGATGGCAAATCTGTGGATCAGACTCTTTATCAATCCATGATTGGTTCACTCATGTATTTAACAGCCAGTAGACCTGACATTATGTTTGGTGTTTGTGTTTATGCCAGGTATCAGGCAGATCCCAAGGAATCTCATGTGAATGCAGTCAAGAGGATATTCAGATATCTTAAGGGCAAACCTGCTCTTGGATTATGGTATCCTAAGGAAGGAGACTTCAATCTCTATGCATACACAGACAGTGACTACGGGGGATGCAATTTCAACAGAAAGTCCACATCTGGCGGTTGTCAATTTCTTGGTCCCAGACTGGTGTCATGGTAGTGCAAGAAACAGACCAATGTTTCTGTATCAATAGCTGAAGCTGAATATATTGCAACATCAGCTTGCTGTTCTCAAGTTCTCTGGATTCAAAACCAGATGCTTGATTATGGTTATAATTTCTTGTAAACACCAATCCATATTAACAACACTGCTGCAATCTTCATAACAAACAATCCAGTTCAGCACTCAAAAACAAAACATATTGAAATTAATATCACTTTTTGAGAGACTGTGCTAAAAAAGGTTTAATCAAGCCGATTCAGGTTAACACAAACAATCAGCTAGCTGATTTGTTTACTAAGGCATTTGACCCAAGTCGGTTTGAATTCTTAGTCCAATCAATCGGCATGATTAACCTTGAGTAAAAATCAAAAATTTACAAAAACATCCAAAACTCTCAAAATTACAAAAGGAAATCTTCTTTTGTTGAAGTTCATGTTTTGTACTTCATGGGAAATGATATAATTACAGTCGTTATATCATTCACTGTGCTTAATTCAATATCTTGAAAGACTGACATGACTTACCTGATATGAGGGTAGGCTCAACTTGGAACAGAAGATAAATGCTGTGATAAACTAAAGATCACATTCAACTATGAATGCATCATCTCAGAGCATGTAAGTATCTAACCTATCCAAGTGTATGTATGTGTAGTAACCTAAACACACCAGGTCATGATATCTTAAGAATCTTATTCACATTAGTTTCTCCTTTGTTTTGCTGAGCAAAGACCTGGGGAAACAAGCATATAGTGCTGATGTCTAGATCCAAAAAGAGTCCCAATGAGGAACACATCCAATACAGGTGACAAATAAAACAAAATATAACAAAAAGAATCCCAAAGTGGATCACCTTCCAAAGTGAAGAGCAAAAAGAATCCCAATGAGGATCAAACAAAATAAGGATCAAGTAAAAGAATCCCAAAGTGGATCCCCATTACCAAAATGAATGAGGTTTCATAATTTAAATGACCAGGTATTGAAAGTTATGAAAAAGTTCTACCATATAGTACATGAGGATAGTTGATCTTGCTATGCTTATGAGTGTGAGGTTCATGTTGAATGTTTAATTAAATCAAAAAATGATAAAAATCACATGCATTACAATACTGACCAAGCATGAGTTTAAGAGGATAAACATACCTTTAATCAATAAGTTCAATGATAACTTGCACTTATGAAAGATAAGATTGATATGATCCTAAAATTTCGAAAAATAGTACAAAATCTCTCATTTACAGATATGCTAAACAATCAAAATTCAGAAATATTTTCCTTAAATTTTATAAATTTGTTTAAAGTTTTTATCCCATATGGATATAAACTTTAGGGGGAGTAACAAAATTTACAAGGAAATATTTACAAAACCACAAAAACATATAACTGGCAATATTGTTTGAAGTGATTGTGTCTGTATGGAAATTATACCATAATCTGCTTCAGAAGATGCACAAGGCCCAAAATCAGTCATATTAGGAAACATGTATCTCATCAAGGATACAAGTCAATCCAAGCAAGAATTGACAATCTCAGAATTTGCTAAATCTTCATAAAGCACCAATGATGCAGACTCATCTTCATAAAAAAATCAGAAACAGCTGTGCAAAACCAGTAAGAACCATCCACTGTAACAACATTAATTTTTGACAAGTTTAAAATTTAATGCTAGTAAGAGCATTGGTTAATGCGGTGAAGGTAACCCTGTCATTTAACCAATGCGGGTAACTGTTTTTGTACAAGTACAACTAATGCGGACAAAAAAAAAAAGTGTTCTTCCGCATTTGCTACAGTAAATGCGGACGGTCCAACTCATCAGCATATGTACAAAGTGTTCTTCCGCATTTGTCATAGTAAATGCGGACAAGTCATTTGATAAGTTAACTTTGTCTATCCGCATTTGCTATAGTGAATACGGATAGGTAAAATTAACTCTTCCGCATTTATTACGGTAAATGCTGACAAGCTTAATATGTTCATCAGCATTTGCTACAGTAAATGCGCCCATAGAAATTCTCTATGCGCATTTGCTACAGTACAAAACTTTTCAGCACTTGTAAAATTTTGTGAAAATTATGAGCTGTAATATAAATACTCATCTAATGTGAGTCATTTATTACTTTTCAAATTTTGAGTGAACATTTCATAGTGAGACGAGTGCCAGAAAATATACTTCTTCAAAATTCAAATCTACTATCATTAACAATCTCAGTGCTTGAGCCAAACATCAAAACATTCAAAAGTGTCCTTTGAATCAAAACATTGTCGACTACAAGGTGATTATCAGAATTTTGAAAAACTTCGACCGTCAAACAAATGTTGGAACATAGAACCCTAAAATTGCGAAACTCTCAAACTACATAATAACAATGGATTTACATGAATGTCAAATTCATTAAAATCAATGATTAGTGTATACAACAAGGATTTCAGTGGTTCTAAGTACAACTGAGACACCGATGAACAGGGGATATCATCCTACAACATTGTGAAATCAAAACCAGTGTTTAGAATGTAAAACTTGTGAATTACAAATCAACACAACAGAAAGAAACCAAAACTTTTGAACTGTTCTTCATTCAAAATCAAACTTAGGTCAAAACACCTAATGCAATAGTAACAAGCAAAATCACTATTTGATTTAAAAATTCAAAATTGGACAAATCAAACACAATTCATATCAATTTGAGATATGTTATCCACTGTGTAGATTACACATGGCTAACTGACCTGGAGTAAGCTGCATAATATCAATGGTTTTCTTGATCCTGATGTCCCAGAAGCTGAGGGACTCAAAGACATGATCAGGTTCATAGCCACAACAAGAGTGGCTCATGCCGTAATAGTGAGACCTGTAATCTATGAGAATTACATCAGATCTTTCTGGGGAAATACAAAAGTATTGGAGATTGATGGAGAGAAAGTAATTTTTGGAAGAATATCTGATGATCACACTCTGTTGATATCAGAAAAATTGTGAGAGAATGCCTTCAACTTCAAGATGATCCTAATTCTCCAACTGAATTTGATGAGGATGATATAATGACCTTCTTTGCAAACATTGGATATGAAGGTAGATTTGAGGCAAAACAAATAGTCAAGGGGTTGGTTGATTTGCAATGGAGATTCCTTATTCATTATGTGCAACACTGCTTATCCAAAAAGAAGATTGGATGGAATGATATATCTTGACTACATCATCACTTGTTTATGCTCTCTGTACAAACAGACCATACAACTACTCAGCATATGTATTTAATGGTATGGTTGCTAATGTTGAAGAAGGAAGAAGAAACATGTTCCTCATGTACCCAAGATTTATCCAGTGCTTAATAAATAAAGCCTTTCCTGATTTGGCATTAGAAGGTCCCATTCTAGATATGCCTCATTATAATGCCTAGTCTTACAAATACATCAAAAAGAGGGATCCTAGAAAGTCATATAATGGTACTTTCTTCCCACTACTTCCATGGATACAACAGCAGATTAATCCTCAAGAAGAAGTACATGATATTAAGGAATAAGCTCAAAATAATGTTCTTGTTGAGGAACCCATTCATGAAGAGGCTGCTGATGTTATACAAGAAAGAGATGAACGTTTACTGCTGCTCTTAATCCACCTACTGCTGATGAGCATGCAATAACACAAGAAGAAATATTAAAGCCAATGTTACCACATGTTGATGTAGGTGGTGATCTTCACATTGAGCCTTCAACACATGATGCTGAGATTCATTCCCGTTTTAGGGTTGATCCCATTATATCCTCTCTATCTTCACACATGCACACTCATGAAGAACCCTTCAACAGCCCCTCATATGAAGCTGCTGTGCTTCAGATGGATCTGGTGAATCTACCAGTTCATCTTCTGAATCATCTAGTGATGAGGAGGATTATCCACAACCTGTACCACTGCCTGAGAGACAAATGATCTCAGAGGAGGGTCCCTCAGAAAGTTATGCTGAATCTGAGATAAACAGGTCTGATGAAAAAGACAAACTGATTTTGAGTTGATGCTTAAAATCTCCAGAATGGAGAAAACTCTTGATAGAAGGGCAGGAATCATAAATGATAGGATTTAGGAACTTGATGAAAAGGAGAAAGAACTGAATGAATTAAAAGCCAAGTACGATGCTGATATGAGAACAAAAGATGAGGAGATCAAAAAGTTAAAAGCCTCTTTAGAGATGTCAAGAGAAGAAATCAGTGGTCATGTGGACACTATGGCTATCCAAACTGTGGCTATGGAAGATCAAGAACACATGTTGGAGATGCAAACAGAAATTATTGCTAATCTGAACAAACAAAATGAGGCTTTGAAGAAAAGAATTGATGAATTGGAACTGATTGCTCAATTAAAGGCTGAATTTGAAAGAGAAGCAATAGAACATGAAGCTGAAGAAACAGATAAGGCTGTTCATTCACAACATCAAGAAACTAGTGGTGTTAGGGATGATGATAGCTGGGAGATGGTAGTACATTCTGATCCATCTACTAAAAAAGAGGCTATGATGAAAGAACTAATAGATGACATGGACAGATTCTCTTCAAGTGAATTCATTTAGATGAGGAATTCTAGGATTACATCAAAAAGACAAAATCCCCTTCTGAGTCTATAGTTGTAATTCCATCACAACCTGTGCCAATAGACGAAGAATTGAGAATGCAGCTTGTTCCTGCTGTTGTATTGACTGTTGAACAACAAAGTTTAATCAATAGACTTTGTGATGAATTCAAAGAAAAGGAAACAGCTGAATTGAACAGACAAGAAGCTGAACAACAAAGAATCACTGCTGAGCTTAAGGCTGTTGAGGAAAAACAACAAGCCAAAACTGATGTAGCTTTAACATCAGGACCAAGAGTGATCACATACATAATAAAAAGGAAATACTTGACTGAAAAATCAAAAGGAAAACTTCCTATGGTTGAGGAAGAACAACCAAAGAAGAAGGCTAGAGATGATTCTTAGAGTTTAGTAGCAATTACTGAATTCTTAGATGAACATGAACAAGTAGAGAAAGAGTTACAACAAACTCTTGAAGTGATAATGTTAGAATAAGGAGAGATTGAGGATGAACAAACTGAAAAACCCTCTGCTGTTGACAGTCCTGCAATTATTGAACCATCTGTGGAGAGTATGGTAGAGAAGGCTAAGACTAATGATCTTATGATACATGCCATGTTCCTGATCAACCATGGATATGATGCTGATGTTGTGTTTAGCATGACTTATGAAGGGATTGTTGAGGAAGTGAAAAAGATGGAAAAGTTGCTGGACCCATCCTTTGTCATAGAATATGAGAAGGAGAAAGAGACTGTCAAGCCAACTCCTAGTATCACAAAGCCTGAAAAGAAGGATGACACCCAAACAGCATATCCTGATCCCTATAGTATGACAGATAGGGAGATGAAGGTTTATCTTTCTAAACAGGGATTTACAAAAAGAAAGCTTGGGAATATGAAAACCAATTCACTAAGGGCTGCTATGTTGAAAATGATTAATGAGAAAAGAGATAGGCTGAAATCTCTTGAAGAAGAAGTGATTAGGAAGAAGCCAAGAACAAGAACATCTGCACAAGATGTATAATTAACAACAAAAGACAAAGATGTTCTGGCCCCTATTCAGCACAAAAATCCAGAGTGGTGCATTGAACCTTCACAACTAAAACTTCAAGAAGGATTGACCACTGTTGAGATGATTAGAGGGGTATCTACTCCCAAAGGCAAAACATATGTCAAAATTATTGCCTGGAAGTACGATAGCAGTTGGAACATGTTCAGGGTGAAGAGAATCTCAGGCCTTGTGCAGTTCTTTACTGAATATACAGCCTTGGTTAATGCTATGAAGGTCCATGATTTAAAAGAGTTGGCTGATCTGACCTAATCCATCATGATGGGATGTAAAGGGGTTATGAGTTTATGGATATACTAAAGATGTTTAAGAGAACTAATAATTTCAAGTCTTTAAAAGCCATCTGTACTAGAAAAGACAAAACATTCAGGAATCCCTTTGAACAGAGAAGAAAAAGAGAGGCTAAAGAGGTGGTATTCCCAGAGCTGCATGTGAACCAACAGAAACATTAAAAAGAAATTGATTGCTGGAACACATAAGACCAAACCAATTTCCAATATGTTTATGATGAGGAAACCTATGAATTGGTTATTGAGAGGAAATAGGGAGGAAAAGAAGCTCCTGAGATCAGAATCTTTAGTGGTTATGAAGTGAGATTTCTTGATGAATCCTACGTGCACTACATCTACACAAGACACTTCAGACCCTCAATATATGGCTGCTGAAGATGATTTAGAGTTTATGCTTAAGTGTATCAAGATTCTCAAAATGGCCTTTGATAGGATATTAATAAAAGATAACAAAGAAGGAAGAAGAAACTGCCACTGTAGATGGGAAACATTATCAAGCTTGAAGTGGATGCTGATGGTTCCTCCTGATTCATAGAGATGGGCTATCATCAATTTCAGTTTGGGAACCCATCTCCTTGAAACAAATGCCTATTGTTGCAATCCACTCCATGAGTGAGATGAAGATTCATATGCTTAGTAGAGAAAAGATGAAGGAAGCTAGGGATTTTTCTAACATGATAAAGGCTATTCTCAATCCATCAATGGCACAACCAGAACCATTAGAAGAAGTTGCTCTAACTCTCCTCCCAACATCAGTCCAAAAGAAGACTACATAAGAAGACTGACCAGAATCATCACAACCACCACCACCATCACACTCTTGAGGAACCTAGGCAGAATAATCCTTAGGGGGAGTATTGTTAGACCTGAAAGGATCATACTTGCCAACTTAAGAGGTGGTTGGAGGTTTTTCTGGTTGGATAACATCATTAAAGAAGACAACAGAAGATTACAGAAGACATATTTATAGAAGACAAGAAGACAGGAAAAAACTAAGTTAGACTACCCGCATGTTAATGGGATAACTTGTGAACAAATGCTGACAAGTGTTTGTTCACCTGCATTAACAAATGTGGATGAAGACAAGAAATGCTGAACAAGAAGTGTTCACCCGTATTGTCCATGCGGATGAACGGAAGAAATGCTTACAAGAAGTGTTCACCCGCATTAGTTTATGCGGATGAACAAAAGGAAATGCGGCAA
>CM046434.1:28753580-28898809 GCA_025506505.1 Flaveria sonorensis
ACCTCTTAGATGAATACGTCTTATGGATTGGCAAGAGATGAGCACTCTTCGTCAGACGGTCTACTATCAACCATATGGCATCATACCCTCTGCCGTACGCGGCAACTTCGTATTGAAGTCCATGGTTACGTGCTCCCATTTCCACTCGGGTATATCCACAGGTTGAATCTTCCCGTATGGCTTTTGATGCTCCACCTTCACTTGCAGGCAAGTAAGGCACCTTACTCACATACTCTGCTATGTCGCGCTTCATTCCTAGCCACCAGTAATCTTTTTCATATCCTGATACATTCATGGCACCGGGGTGAATCAAGTATCGCGTCTTTGGGCCACATCCATGATCGTTCCCTGTAGATCCCCATAGTGAGGAATCACATCTACCCAAATCGGGTTCTGAAACCGAAAGTGTGTTCTCACCCAACTCCGCGACTAGGCCTTTCATCCTTTCGGAGTTGATTTGATCCGCTTTCAACACCTCGTCCTGAAATTTCTTGACCTGCTTCATCACGTCAGAGGTCATTACCAACTGATAAGCTTTACCGGAATCGGTTGGGTCTCTTTTAGGCTAAGGGCATCTGCCGACTATGTTGGCCTTGCCCGGATGGTAGTGGATCTCCCAATCATAATCTGTGATCAACTCTAACCACCTCCTTTGCCTCATATTGAGATCCTTTTGCTCGAAGAAGTACTTCAAACTTTTATGGTCAGTGAAGATGTGCACTTCGTCCCGTACAAGTAGTGCCTCCAAATCTTCAATGCAAAGACCACCGCCGCCAATTCCAAATCATGGGTAGGATAATTAGCCTCATGTGTTTCAATTTTCGGGATGTGTAGGCTATTATCATTCCCCGTTGCAGCAGCACGACCCAACCCGAATAAGAAGCGTCCGAATAGACCATTAAGTCTTCGCTCCCTTCGGGTAACGTTAGGACATGAGCTTGGATCATTCTCGTCTTTAGCTCTTCAAAAGCATTCTCCTGTTCTAGACCCCATACAAACTTACCTCCTTGCGGGTCAAGTTGGTTCAATGGTGAAACTATCTTGGAAAAGCCTTGGATAAACCTTCTGTAATAGTCTGCCAAACCAAGAAACTACGAATCTCGGATGGCGTCTTTGGAGACTTCCATTGCATCACCGCCTCAACTTTTGCCGGGTCCACCATGATGCCTTCTGGGTGTGGATACAGACCAGAAAAGAAACTGAACCTCGCATAGCCAGAATGCGCACTTGGAGAACTTGGAATACAACTTCTCCATTCTGAGCGTTTCCAGCACCTCCCGAATGTGACCGGCGGTTCCTCTTCGCTTTTCGAATAAATCAGGATATCATCAATGAACACAATCACTGATTTATCCACATCGGCCGGCTCACCCTATCACAAATCCATAAAAGCAGCTGGGGCGTTGGTTAAACCAAAGGACATAAACAAGAAACTCGTAGTGTCATAATGCATGCGAAAAGCTGTCTTAGGAATATCCTGCTCTTTACCTCACTGATGGTAACCAGATCGGATATCTATCCTCGAGAACCAACTGGCACCTTGGAGCTGATCGAACAAGTCATCAATCATTAGTAACGGATACCGATTCTTCACAGTCAACTGTTAACTCACGGTAGTCGATGCACATCCTCATGCTACCGTCCTCTTCTTCACAAACAAGACCGGAGCACCCATGGAGAGATACTCGATTGAATGAATCCCTTATCCAACAGTTCTGTAGCTGATTCATCAACTTTTTCATCTCGGAGGGAGCTAGGCGATACGGTGCCTTAGCAACTGGTTGGGCACCAGGTATCAGGTCAATTGGAACCGATCTCATGGTCAGGGTGGCATACCTGATAAGTCTTCGGGAATAGTCAGGGAAGTCGCACACTACCAGCACTTCCGATAATCTTGGTACCGACGCATCCACATCCTTCACATAGGCTAGATAGGTGCCACATCCACGCCGCATACACTTCTCAGCCACAACCATCGAATCACCTTCGGAACCGTAGTAACCCTATCGCAATAGATCGTCACTGAACTCCCCATCCGACGTAGTCAATCGAATAATTTCTTGTGACATACAATATTTTCCTCATAGGCTGCTAGCCAATCATCCCTAGGACTACATCGAATCCGCCTAAGGGCATCACAAAAACCTAGTAGAGAACCTATGGCATTCTAATTCTATGTCACAATCCTCTACCAGATCAGAATCCTGGTAGACTTACCAATAGCAGTTTCTATATCGAAGGGCTCATCAATCTTTCTACTCCTAGCGGGCAAATTATGTAGAAGTAGCAGAAATATAAATTCCTACCAGCACCGGAATCAAAAGTACAGAGGCACAAAAGCTGATTTACTAGGAATGACCTTACAAAACATCGGGGTCCACTCTAGCCTCCTCACGGGTCAAAGTGAATGCCAGTTTGCCCTCTGCACCTCCTTCTCAATCCCCTTCCTTGCCCCGGAGTTCTCGGCCCCTCGGCTTCTTGTAATCCCTGCTCAATGGCCCTCTTCTCCACAGTTATAACACTTTATAACCCCACAATCTCTCGCCATATGCCATGCCTTCCCACACTTGAAGCAGAGATTTGATCCCAAATTACATTCCCCACATGCTCTTTCCTACACTTCCCACATGCCTTACCTCCCCAGTTAGCACTTTTGATCATCCACCCACCTTCTTACCACCAGCCCCAAAACCACCACCGTAGTTTCGCTTCCTATTCCCATTCTTGTCACCGAACCACTTCCTCTTCACATCCACCACCGTCACCACCGCCCGTTCATCATACAACTCCGCTAGATCGACCACTGACCTAAACGTACTCCTCGGGCGTGATCATGTGTCTGGATATCCGCAGCAGACCCTGGATGTACCTCTTAATACTTCGTGACACAGGCGTCACCTGATCTGGCACCAACGTCGCCATCTCATTAAATTTCGTAGTGTATTGTTGGTGCGTCATATTGCTCGCCTCCAACTGCAGGAACTCTCTCTCAACCTAACGAGCTCCATGTGAGGACAGGAACTCTCTATCACCAACTTCTTCAGCTCACTCCACTTCATCCTCCCGATCGCCCTACTACCCTCGTCCTGGATAATATTGTCCCACCAACACAAGGTCGAATCCACAATGAGTGGGTAGCAAACTTCACTTCTGATCCTCTCAGCACTTGCTGATATCAAGTACCGCCTCAAAAGTAGGGGCCTGCACCTTGGAATGCCCTATAGTTGCACCCTTTTGTTGTTCCTGCACAGCTCTACCTCCTCGTCGTCATTGGAGACAACCATCTCAGTATCTGGTGCTCTATCTCCCAGAACCTCCACCTTCACCTCCATGCTTAGCGGTTCTGTGTTTTCTCCTCCTTCTCCTTCTTTTCATCCTCCCTCATAGTACGAATAAACTCCAGTCACTACAGATGGCAGAATCGTCTGCATGACCTGATGAACCTCCGCACCACTGCCTAATTCAAGAGGCCCCTCAAATTAACGCTCTCATCACCTCCCTCATTGTGATGAACCTCGGGATCTACAGGGGCCGTCTCGGCAGTCCTAACCCCTTTCATCATGGTACGTGTTCCGTGCCACGTCCACCATGCACTCCACCTAGGGAAGCCTTTGAAGATCAACCTCCAGCATCTCTTAGCGCTATAAGATTCAAACACCAACACGGTCATTCAAGGTAATAGCTCAGATCATGTCAGTATAGTAAGTCCCTAATACAGTGGCCGTTGTGATTAGCCATTACTTTACTCTCTTTTCCTAGCATTCCTATCTCGACTACATTAGTGTCCAAATCTACTAGGGCAAAAAACCACATAACATGCTCACATAATTCCTTTTTATTATCTACATAAAACATTTACATAAAACCTTTACCTGCAGACATGTAGCTACTAGGACTGGCATCCTTTCCCTTTCGTGTCCATTCTCAGTTAAGTTTAGGTTTTTGAAAAATATTTTACCCAATTTCTTAAACTTTGGCTCTAGGACTGGCATTCCTTCTTTTTGTGTCCCATTCTCAATTTAAGTTAGGTTTTTGAAAATATTTTACCAATTCTCTTAAACTTTGGCTCTGATACCAACTTGTAAGGCCATGTTCCGGGACTCTTACAATGGACCGTCATCGCATAAAATATTTACAACACATCATTTGAAACGAAATTAAACTTTTCATTAATAATTAATTGTGACAAACATCATGTTAAGTCATTTACATCTCAAAAATTTGTATCATTACAAATATCGTTCTCCAAAAATGTGGATGCCAGACTTAAATCATTTCCGGTAGCTTATGCATCCATGCCTGCAACCTCCTCAGCATCAAACGATTACCTGCTAACTATTATGCATACAAAAGTCAGCTACGCTGAGTGAGTTCTAGTTTATAATTAAAATACTTTATGTTTCGTTAAAACATATCCTTTAGTTTCGTTCATGATCACACATCGTATGTATATCTTGATAATAATTATTATTATCTTATCATCATCATTCATAATCGTTCATTTTCGTACTTTCTTTCATTCTTTCACTTTTAATCTAGATCCTGACATAGGCTACGCCCCATCATTGTGCATGAAGCAACTTCTGTCTTGGGTTTAAGCGACAAGGATCCCGTTTTCGTACGTCTTGATCAGTCACAAAGACTGGCCCCACTGTGTGCATCCTCATGGGTTAGCTAAACCGCACATAGTTGAGCTAAACCCCCTCAATGAGTTGTGAACCTCCTTTCAATTTGCTTGCAAGACTTTCATTCATTCATTACGTTCCACTTTCATCATCGTTATCTTTCACTTTTGTTACGTAATACTTTACTTACATAATCATACATATCAAGTAAAGTCACATCATAAAGCATATAGTTTAAAAAGTCATTTAACGTCAAAAGATAACACATCACACATAACAGCATAACATACGAAACCCATAAGCAACAACAACTTTCTCATGCAAGAGCTCCCTTTCACGCGAGAACCTCACGTAGGCAAACCCTGGACATCACATCATCCTCATTCACGCGACAACCACTGTCGCGCGAAAACATACTTGTCGCGTGAAAACTTCCCATCCACGAGAACAACCTGTCGCACGAGAACCTCTCCTCACGCGAGAACTTCCTCTTTCAAGCGAGAACTTCCTAGATTCGAATTCTATAACGTACAACTAAACTGTTCACGCGAAAACTTCTTACGTTACCCGTCCAGTCACAACTTATCGCGTCTAAGGCTGTTCTAACATGCACACATCCTAAACATCATCAAACCAAGCATAAACATGCATTTAAAATGTTCTAGTATGCATAATAGCCCCAAAACATAAACTTGCGTAAAAATTGGACTAGAGGCTGTAACACCCTGAATTTTCATTTAAAAGAAGTGGAATGGAAAGTAAATAGACAGAAAGGAAAACAAGCTCAAAGTGGAGGGCCAAAGTGTAAAAAGGACAAAACTTTAATATTTTATATAAATGGGTATGGCCGCCCATTTTGGGTTCTTCAACCTGCTTCTCGGCTGAAAAAGGAAAAAGAAGAAGAAGCTTTGGTTTTGGAGAGAGAAAGAGGAAGAGGAAGCTTCAAAGGTGAGTTTTTCTTGTATATGAGCTTGGTTTCAGCTGGGTTTTGAGTTCTAACCCGAAGTTCTTGGTGTTTGGTGCTTGTTTTTGGAGTTTTAGTGTTGAAACCGTGGGGGAGCTTCAGATCCGAAGTGAAGTGCTCAAGGTTGTTCAAGGTGAGTTTCTAGAACCCCTCTTTTACTAATTTTAAAGTTTTCTGGCCGTTATGCATACTAAGCAAACATTTTTAAAAAGGAACCGAATGTTTATGCTTGTTGTTGTTCGAATGGTGTTCTGTGTTTTAGCTTTGATGATGTTATAGAGGTTAGAATATTGTTAGCATGTTTTAAGGGCCTTAGATGTTAGATCTGTGTTTGGGTAGTGTTAGAATGATTATCGGGTGTTTTGGGTAGTTAGAAATATGTTCAGAATGTTCCCATGCGCCTAACTGATATGTGGTAAGTGTCCTGATGCGCCCAGGGTCATGCGCCCAAACAGGGGACATGTGCCCAAACAGTACCCTCATGCACCCAGAATGTTACTTAGATGACTAAGTGTTGCTCCTGCGCTCAAGTTACCTCATGCGCCCAAGGTCATGCACCCCAAATAGTGGACATGCACCTGAACAGTGGTTCATGCACCTAGAATAAGTGTTGATGAGCCTAAGTATTGGTCATGAGCCCAAATAGTGCCCATGCACCCAGAGTTGTCCATACGCCCAAGTATTGAAGCTCCCGCATAATGGTAATGGGCCTAGGCAGTGCTCTTGCACCTGTATAGTTGTAATGCGCCCAGACTATTTTATACTTAGAATTTTATTGCTGATGCGCCTAGAAGTTTTAATGTGCCTCGTTTGGACTTAGGGTTTTCTAAGGGCTTTAAGAGGTGGTTGTTTGAGATAGGTTCTTGGTGATATATTGGCTTATGCTTGATGTATGTATGATCTTGTGATGTGGTTTGTGTGTGTGTGTGTGATGTGTTATCTTTGTTCGTTAAACGGTTTTCAAATATAGGTATTATGTTATATTATAGGTATGTATGATGTTATGACTTTACGTGGTATGATGTATGAATGAACGTAAAGTATTATGTAACGAAGTGAAAGATAACGATAATGAAAAGTGGAAAGTAATGAATGAATGAAAGTCTTGCAAGCAATGAATAAGGTGAGCGACCATGTTGTCGCAACAGACTCGTAAGGGGTTTAATCCATGAGATTGACCCGAAGGAGGTCATGATGCTTGCCCCGGTATTGTGTCGGTCTTTGGACATGAGTCGGGGATTGTTTACAGACCCCGGCACAGTACCAGTCTTCGGACAAGAGTCGGGGGTGTTGCAAACAGAGATGGAGTCCTTGTCACGTACCCCGGTACTGTGTCGGTCTTCGGACATGAGTCGGGGGTTTGTTTACAGGCCCTGGCATAGTATCAGTCTTCGGGCATGAGTCGGGGGTATTGCATGAGACATGATCCTGATAGAAGTGAAAGATAATGATAAAAGTTCAGAACGTACGAAATGAACGATGATGAAGATAATAATAAATATTACCAATGTGTACGTATGATGTGTGATCGCGTACGATTGTGAAGGTTATGTTTTAACGAAAGTAAAGTATATATTTATAAAACTAGAACTCACTAAGCGTCGCTGACTTTTTGTATGCATGATAGTTGGCAGGTATTTTGTTGATACTGAGGAGTTGCAGGCATGGATGCATACGCTATTGGGAATGTTTTGAGATTGGCATCCATATTTTGATATGATGTTGTAATCTGATATGCTTTTAATTATTAATGAAAGTTTTTAAATTCCGCTACAAAAGTAATGTCTGTTTTAAATAAATTATGCGATGATGGTCCAGCTGTAAGCGTCCCGGGAATAGGGCCTTACAAGTTGGTATTAGAGCGAAAGTTTAAGAGAATTGGGTAAATATTTTCAAAAACCTAATCGTAAACTGAGAATGGGACGAAAGGGAAGGGATGCCAGTCCTAGTAGCTACATGCCTGCAGGTAAAAGTTTTACCTAAAAGGTTTTATGTAAGTTAATGTTAACCGGTATTATGTGCGCATGTTATGTCGCTTGTGTGCTTTTATGTATATTTATATACTGATGTAGTCAGGATAGGAAATGCTTGGGGAATGAAGAGTAAAGTAAGTGGCTAATCACAACTGGTCACTGTGATTAGGGACTTACTATATTCGACATAACGAGCTATTACCTTGATTGACCGTGTTGGTGTTTTAATTGTAGTGTTTTTAGATGGCTGGTGATAGGTCTTCGAAGGCTTCCTAAGGTGGAGTGCGTGGTGGACGTGGTGCTAGAACACGTGCCAAAAGGAGAGGGGTTAGGGCTGCTGAAACGACCCCTGTAGATCCCGAGGTTCATCAGCACGAGGGCGTTGATGAGAGCGCCAATCTGAGAGCCTTAGTGAAGGAGGCGGTGTTTGAGGAGGTTCATCAGGTCCTGCAGACGATTTTGCCGTATGTGGTGACCGAAGTTATTCGTGCTGTGAGGGATGACGAGAAGATGGAGAGGAGGAAAACCGCACGACAAGGAGGTAAAGCTGGAGGTTTTGGGGATATGGAGCAACCCAATGCTGATGTGGTTGTCTCCAGTGGCAATGATGAGGAGGAGGAAGTTGTGGAGGAGACTGTTAGACCCTGGAAGGATCATACTTGCCAACTTAAGAGGTGGTTGGAGGTTGTTCTGGTGGATAACATCATTAACAGAAGACAACAGAAGATTACAGAAGACATTATTTACAGAAGACCAAGAAGACAGAAAAAAACTAAGTATAGACTACCCGCATTTGTTAATGCGAATAACTTGTGAACAAATGCTGACAAGTGTTTGTTCACCAGCATTAACAAATGCGGATGAAGACAAGAAATGCTGAACAAGAAGTGTTCACCCGCATTTGTCCATGCGGATGAACTGAAGAAATGCTGACAAGAAGTGTTCACCCGCATTAGTTTATGCGGATGAACAAAAGGAAATGCGGCCAAGACTTGTTCATCCACATAAACTAATGTGGGTGAGCAAACACATGCTGATCAAATGCTGCTGACAAGACTTGTTCACCCGTATAAACTAATGCGGATGAACTAAGTTAATGCTGATCACAAGACAACTAATGCTGATGAAGACTTGTTCATCCGCATGAACTAATGCGGATGAACAACTTACAATGTTTTTACTTATTTTGTACTTAGACTAGATTCTCTTGTATAGATTAGGGTTAGTTTAGTCTTTTGTACAGATTATGTGTATGCCTATAAATAGGACTGCATACCGTAACTTGGTAAGTTTTTGGTCTTCAACAGTTATAACATCAATATTATACATCTGTGACTTCTATGTTCATGTACTGCATTTACTCAAACATTTATTTCAGGTTCGTCTGTTCTGTAATATAGTGATTCCGCAACTATATTACTGACTTAGTCTGCATATTTGATCCTAGGTTGAGTCACATCAACTGAGAATATCATTCTCAAAACCCAGTCAATTGGTATCAGAGCCTCGGCTCTTGAATTCATCACAGAATCTACTCAGATTTTGTGTGAAAATCGATTGAACTGTAGACTGAGTTGTTTCTCAGCAAGATCTATACTTCTGATAAACATACACACTAAAATCAAACACAAAGAAGTGGTACCATACAGGTTGACAAACCTTCACACTCACAAACAACAAAACATAGAACTCCTTTCGGCTAACAGATCTGAACTTAATAGATATCGTAAAGACTGTTAATAGAAAATTCAGAGAACACTCACTGCTCAAACTTAAAATCAACTTAAAACCTTACTTAACCAAGTTAAAATCAGTTTATTAACATGGACTCTTACAATCTTTCTGAAATTGGGCATGCTTCTAAACCTCCTATGCTTAAACACAAATATGAGTTTAAGCAGTGGAACTACATTATAGGTGTAGATCTTGACTACTGGATATCTATTTGCAAAGGTCCCTACATTCCACTGTCTCTAAACGCTGATCAAGCTGCTCAGTACAATACTGCAAGAATTCCCATTGAGGATCCCAATTTAACTCTTGATGATGAAGAATATAAGAAAATCAAGATTGATCTTAGAGCATATTCCGTCCTTACACAAACATTGAAAATGGATGTTCTGAAAAGATTAGAAAAATATGGAATAGTTTAAGGGGTGTGGGATGCTCTACAGATCATGTGTGTAGGAAGTAGTGAAGTGACTGAAATTAACAAAGATAAACTGATAAACAAATATGAAACTTTTCATCACACCAAATGAGAGTCAATCTCAAGACAACTTCATAGATTAGTTCAACTTGTAAATGATCTTGAAATCATGGGGGTCACTTACAAAGAAAAAGAATTGAATAAGAAAATTCTACACAGTTTACCTGAAAGCCGGAAACAAAATGTCACTATGTTAAAGAATACCCTTGATTTGGAGAGTACAAGCTTAGATATCATGATTGCCAAAATTGAGGCTTTGGAGTTGGATGAAAGGAGTAGAAATCTCAGTGGACCACAAGTCATTGAGGCTTACAAATTTCCATCAGAAACTCATTCTGTTGAGAATGCATTTGTGATTGAAGAAGATGACTTTCTCTCAACTGGTGACCATTCAAAGACAACTAGATTCTGTGCTGCTCAACAACATAAACCCTCATCTTCTGCTCAACCCACTACAACACCCTGCAGTATGCCTAATGAGCAAAAATTTGAAGAACAGAAGGCTACTTACAATGCCTTTGTTACTAGCTTTGAAGCTTATCTTGGTGGAAGACTCACATCAGCTCACTTGATTCAAGAGGATCTGGAAGAGATGGATCCTGATGATGTTGAAGAAATGGATTTACAATGGCAGATGGCCATGATTGCCATGATTGCCATGAGAGCAAAGAAGTTCTTTCGTAAAGGGAAGAAACTGAGTCTTAATGAGAATACCAAGCTGGGGTATGACAAATCCAAGGTTAAATGCTTTAACTGTGGAATGACTGGTCATTTCTCTCGAGAATGTAATTCTCCTAGGAGAAGCAACACCAACTTTCAAAGACCCACACATGGTCAGCATTCATCTCACTAAAATGCCAACGTTCAATCAAGCAACTCATAGCAGAATCAGCAACAACCAATCCAGCAAAGACAACCTCTGCTGACTCATTAATCTCAAAGAAGCAATCAACAAACTTCAAATGCACTTATCATCAGACAAGATGGAGTTTGTGATTGGAGCCTGTATGCTGAGGAAGTACAACCATAGTTTCAGAATCATGCACTTATGGCTCATATCAATGATGGACCAAACCCAATGCCATCTGAGGGTCATTCATACAGGTCCAATAGCTTATGGTACGTGGACAGTGGATGCTCCCGACACATGACTGGAGACAGTTCCCTCCTTCATGACTTCAAGTATATTCAAGGAACTACTGTAGCATTTGCAGGAGATTCACAAGGTGGTAGAATTACAGGAGAAGGTTCTGTGATAAACGGACTGCTGAGCTTTGATAAAGTGAACTACTGCGAGCAACTGAACTTCAATCTGCTCAGCGTGTCTCAGATCTGTGACAAGAAATATTCCACTCACTTCACAGACTCTCATTGCTACATTTTGAAACCAGGATTTTCCATTCCTGAAGAATGGGTTGTCTTGAAGACACCGAGGAAGAATAACACCTATGTTTTGAACCTTAATTCTACTCATCCTTCTAAAGAGACATGTCTTTTGTCTAAAGCATCTTTTGATGAGTCACAACTTTGGCATAGGCGTTTAGGGCACACAAACTTTAAAAACATGAACAGATTGGTCAAAGGAAACCATGTCATTGGTTTACCTCAAAAAGAATTTCATTTTGTTGATAACTGTACTGCATGTCTTAAAGGAAAACATCATAAATCCTCACATAAGCCAAAACTTGTGAACACAAACAATTCTCCTTTGAAGTTACTTCATATGGATCTCTTCGGTCCAACTCATGTCATGAGTATCGGAAAGAAACACTATTGTTTGGTGATCATAGATGACTTTACACGATTTACATGGGTCTTCTTTTTACTTCATAAAAACGAGGCGTCCCAAATAATAAAAGGTTTTATCACAAAAATAGAAAATCAACTTGATTTAAAAGTAAAATCAATCAGAAGTGATAACGGGACAAAATTCAAAAATGAGGATCTTAGTTCATTTTGCACACACAAAGGCATGTTCATCAATTCAGTGCTCCTCGGACTCCACAATAAAATGGAGTGACTGAAAGGAGGAATAGAACTCTAATTGAAGCAGCACGAACAATGCTGGCAGATGTAAAACTGCCCATTACGTTTTGGGCAGAAGCTGTCAACACTGCATGCTTTGTGCAAAATCGAACTCTGATAATTAAAGAACACAGTAAAACTCCTTATGAACTTCTTTTTCAAAGAAAACCATTTATTGGATTTTTGAAGTCATTTGGATGTCCGGTCTCAATATTGAACACCAGGGATCATTTAGGAAAGTTTGCTCCTAAGTCTGATGAGGGATTCTTTGTGGGATATTCCTCTGTTTCCAAGGCTTTTAGGGTGTTTAATCCTAGATTAAACATCATTGATGAATTAACAAATATTCAGTTCAATGAGCACTCTTTTCCCAAATCATCAAATGGTCCTGATTGGTTGTTTGATATTGACTCGTTTACAAGATCGTTTGATCAGTTTAACTTGTCAAATGCAGGATCCTCTGGCTCAGTGGATAGAAAAACTGATTTTCTTATGATTCCACCTTCTTATGATGATCAAGCTAATGAAGAAGTGCCACAACAAGCTGATCCTGTGAGACTAGTTACACAACATCAAAGTATTTCAACTGAGGCTAATCATAGCTCAATGCCTTCTCCTTCAGCTGAGCCATCAACTGAAGTGAGAAACCCTGAACCAGCTTGTGCACCAGTTGAAAACAACAGAAACAATAATGATGAAAGTATCCAAAGTGCTGCTGAAGCTAAAGATGCTGAACCTTCTGATTCCTTTCATCATTCTCCTACAACTCCACCATAAGATACCTCTCACCAAGATGATCTGAATGTCTCTAATCTTGATGTGTCTATTACTGGTGATCTGATTCCAGTTACCAAGAATCATCCAGTGTCCAACATTATTGGTGATTTAGACGAGCAGGTGACACAAAACAAGTCAAGTATTGCAGACATCTGTTTGTTTTCTTGCTTTCTGTGTCAAACTGTACCCAAAAACATCAAAGAGGCTCTTCAAGACAATAGCTGGATTGAGGCAATGTGCGAAGAATTGCTACAATTCAAAAAACAAGAAGTATGGCAACTATTGGATCTTCTCGAAGGTCAATACCCTATCGACACTAGATGGCTATACAGAAACAAGACTGATGACAGAAGGATCGTCATCAGAAACAAAGCAAGGTTGATAGCACAGGGCTATATACAAGAAGAAGGAATAGATTATGATGAGGTGTTTGCTCCTGTTGCCAGATTAGAAGCCATACGACTCTTTCTTACGTACTCTGCATCCATGAAATTCACAGTTTATCAAATGGATGTAAAATGTGCATTTTTGTATGGAAAGATCTTTGAAGAAGTCTACTTGAGTCAACCTCCAGGCTTTGAGGATCCTGATTTCCCTCACAGGGTATACAAGCTTGATAAAGTTTTGTACGGCTTACATCAAGCCCCTCGAAAATGGTATGAGACTCTATCATCCTTTCTTCTTGACAATGGTTATAAAAGAGGAAAGATTGATCAGACTTTATTCAGAAAGAGAAAAGGAAATGAGATGCTGCTTGTCCAGATTTATGTGGACGATATCATCTTTGGCTCCACCAACAAAACACTCTACAAAGACTTTGAAGGTCTTATGCATTTAAAATTTCAGATGAGTGCTATGGGAGAACTCATATTCTTCCTAGGTCTTCAAGTACAATAAACATCCTGTGGAATCTTCATCAACAAGTCAAAATATGTGGAATCCACGTTAAAGAAGTTTCACTTTGTAGACTGTCAGTCCATCAAAACACCTGTTGATACAAAAGTGAAGATTGGTCCAGACACAGATGGCAAATCTGTGGATCAGACTCTTTATCAATCCATGATTGGTTCACTCATGTATTTAACAGCCAGTAGACCTGACATTATGTTTGGTGTTTGTGTTTATGCTAGGTATCAGGCAGATCCCAAGGAATCTCATGTGAATGCAGTCAAGAGGATATTCAGATATTTAAGGGCAAACCTGCTCTTGGATTATGGTATCCTAAGGAAGGAGACTTCAATCTCTATGCATACACAGACAGTGACTACGGGGGATGCAATTTCAACAGAAAGTCCACATCTGGCGGTTGTCAATTTCTTGGTCCCAGACTGGTGTCATGGTAGTGCAAGAAACAGACCAATGTTTCTGTATCAATAGCTGAAGCTGAATATATTGCAACATCAGCTTGCTGTTCTCAAGTTCTCTGGATTCAAAACCAGATGCTTGATTATGGTTATAATTTCTTGTAAACACCAATCCATATTAACAACACTGCTGCAATCTTCATAACAAACAATCCAGTTCAGCACTCAAAAACAAAACATATTGAAATTAAATATCACTTTTTGAGAGACTGTGCTAAAAAAGGTTTAATCAAGCCGATTCAGGTTAACACAAACAATCAGCTAGCTGATTTGTTTACTAAGGCATTTGACCCAAGTCGGTTTGAATTCTTAGTCCAATCAATCGGCATGATTAACCTTGAGTAAAAATCAAAAATTTACAAAAACATCCAAAACTCTCAAAATTACAAAAGGAAATCTTCTTTTGTTGAAGTTCATGTTTTGTACTTCATGGGAAATGATATAATTACAGTCGTTATATCATTCACTGTGCTTAATTCAATATCTTGAAAGACTGACATGACTTACCTGATATGAGGGTAGGCTCAACTTGGAACAGAAGATAAATGCTGTGATAAACTAAAGATCACATTCAACTATGAATGCATCATCTCAGAGCATGTAAGTATCTAACCTATCCAAGTGTATGTATGTGTAGTAACCTAAACACACCAGGTCATGATATCTTAAGAATCTTATTCACATTAGTTTCTCCTTTGTTTTGTGAGCAAAGACCTGGGGAAACAAGCATATAGTGCTGATGTCTAGATCCAAAAAGAGTCCCAATGAGGAACACATCCAATACAGGTGACAAATAAAACAAAATATAACAAAAAGAATCCCAAAGTGGATCACCTTCCAAAGTGAAGAGCAAAAAGAATCCCAATGAGGATTAAACAAAATAAGGATCAAGTAAAAGAATCCCAAAGTGGATCCCCATTACCAAAATGAATGAGGTTTCATAATTTAAATGACCAGGTATTGAAAGTTATGAAAAAGTTCTACCATATAGTACATGAGGATAGTTGATCTTGCTAGGCTTATGAGTGTGAGGTTCATGTTGAATGTTTAATTAAATCAAAAAATGATAAAAATCACATGCATTACAATACTGACCAAGCATGAGTTTAAGAGGATAAACATACCTTTAATCAATAAGTTCAATGATAACTTGCACTTATGAAAGATAAGATTGATATGATCCTAAAATTTCGAAAAATAGTACAAAATCTCTTCATTTACAGATATGCTAAACAATCAAAATTCAGAAATATTTTCCTTAAATTTTATAAATTTGTTTAAAGTTTTTATCCCATATGGATATAAACTTTAGGGGGAGTAACAAAATTTACAAGGAAATATTTACAAAACCACAAAAACATATAACTGGCAATATTGTTTGAAGTGATTGTGTCTGTATGGAAATTATACCATAATCTGCTTCAGAAGATGCACAAGGCCCAAAATCAGTCATATTAGGAAACATGTATCTCATCAAGGATACAAGTCAATCCAAGCAAGAATTGACAATCTCAGAATTTGCTAAATCTTCATAAAGCACCAATGATGCAGACTCATCTTCATAAAAAAATCAGAAACAGCTGTGCAAAACCAGTAAGAACCATCCACTGTAACAACATTAATTTTTGACAAGTTTAAAATTTAATGCTAGTAAGAGCATTGGTTAATGCGGTGAAGGTAACCCTGTCATTTAACCAATGCGGGTAACTGTTTTTGTACAAAAAAAAAGTGTTCTTCCGCATTTGCTACAGTAAATGCGGACAGTCCAACTCATCAGCATATGTACAAAGTGTTCTTCCGCATTTGTCATAGTAAATGCGGACAAGTCATTTGATAAGTTAACTTTGTCTATCCGCATTTGCTATAGTGAATACGGATAGGTAAAATTAACTCTTCTGCATTTATTACGGTAAATGCTGACAAGCTTAATATGTTCATCAGCATTTGCTACAGTAAATGCGCCCATAGAAATTCTCTATGCGCATTTGCTACAGTACAAAACTTTTCAGCACTTGTAAAATTTTGTGAAAATTATGAGCTGTAATATAAATACTCATCTAATGTGAGTCATTTATTACTTTTCAAATTTTGAGTGAACATTTCATAGTGAGACGAGTGCCAGAAAATATACTTCTTCAAAATTCAAATCTACTATCATTAACAATCTCAGTGCTTGAGCCAAACATCAAAACATTCAAAAGTGTCCTTTGAATCAAAACATTGTCGACTACAAGGTGATTATCAGAATTTTGAAAAACTTCGACCGTCAAACAAATGTTGGAACATAGAACCCTAAAATTGCGAAACTCTCAAACTACATAATAACAATGGATTTACATGAATGTCAAATTCATTAAAATCAATGATTAGTGTATACAACAAGGATTTCAGTGGTTCTAAGTACAACTGAGACACCGATGAACAGGGGATATCATCCTACAACATTGTGAAATCAAAACCAGTGTTTAGAATGTAAAACTTGTGAATTACAAATCAACACAACAGAAAGAAACCAAAACTTTTGAACTGTTCTTCATTCAAAATCAAACTTAGGTCAAAACACCTAATGCAATAGTAACAAGCAAAATCACTATTTTGATTTAAAAATTCAAAATTGGACAAATCAAACACAATTCATATCAATTTGAGATATGTTATCCACTGTGTAGATTACACATGGCTAACCTGACCTGGAGTAAGCTGCATAATATCAATGGTTTTCTTGATCCTGATGTCCCAGAAGCTGAGGGACTCAAAGACATGATCAGGTTCATAGCCACAACAAGAGTGGCTCATGCCGTAATAGTGAGACCTGTAATCTATGAGAATTACATCAGATCTTTCTGGGGAAATACAAAAGTATTGGAGATTGATGGAGAGAAAGTAATTTTTGGAAGAATATCTGATGATCACACTCTGTTGATATCAGAAAAATTTGTGAGAGAATGCCTTCAACTTCAAGATGATCCTAATTCTCCAACTGAATTTGATGAGGATGATATAATGACCTTCTTTGCAAACATTGGATATGAAGGTAGATTTGAGGCAAAACAAATAGTCAAGGGGTTGGTTGATTTGCAATGGAGATTCCTTATTCATTATGTGCAACACTGCTTATCCAAAAAGAAGATTGGATGGAATGATATATCTTGACTACATCATCACTTGTTTATGCTCTCTGTACAAACAGACCATACAACTACTCAGCATATGTATTTAATGGTATGGTTGCTAATGTTGAAGAAGGAAGAAGAAACATGTTCCTCATGTACCCAAGATTTATCCAGTGCTTAATAAATAAAGCCTTTCCTGATTTGGCATTAGAAGGTCCCATTCTAGATATGCCTCATTATAATGCCTAGTCTTACAAATACATCAAAAAGAGGGATCCTAGAAAGTCATATAATGGTACTTTCTTCCCACTACTTCCATGGATACAACAGCAGATTAATCCTCAAGAAGAAGTACATGATATTAAGGAACAAGCTCAAAATAATGTTCTTGTTGAGGAACCCATTCATGAAGAGGCTGCTGATGTTATACAAGAAAGAGATGAACGTTTACTGCTGCTCTTAATCCACCTACTGCTGATGAGCATGCAATAACACAAGAAGAAATATTAAAGCCAATGTTACCACATGTTGATGTAGGTGGTGATCTTCACATTGAGCCTTCAACACATGATGCTGAGATTCATTCCCGTTTTAGGGTTGATCCCATTATATCCTCTCTATCTTCACACATGCACACTCATGAAGAACCCTTCAACAGCCCCTCATATGAAGCTGCTGCTGCTTCAGATGGATCTGGTGAATCTACCAGTTCATCTTCTGAATCATCTAGTGATGAGGAGGATTATCCACAACCTGTACCACTGCCTGAGAGACAAATGATCTCAGAGGAGGGTCCCTCAGAAAGTTATGCTGAATCTGAGATAAACAGGTCTGATGAAAAAGACAAACTGATTTTTGAGTTGATGCTTAAAATCTCCAGAATGGAGAAAACTCTTGATAGAAGGGCAGGAATCATAAATGATAGGATTTAGGAACTTGATGAAAAGGAGAAAGAACTGAATGAATTAAAAGCCAAGTACGATGCTGATATGAGAACAAAAGATGAGGAGATTAAACAGTTAAAAGCCTCTTTAGAGATGTCAAGAGAAGAAATCAGTGGTCATGTGGACACTATGGCTATCCAAACTGTGGCTATGGAAGATCAAGAACACATGTTGGAGATGCAAACAGAAATTATTGCTAATCTGAACAAACAAAATGAGGCTTTGAAGAAAAGAATTGATGAATTGGAACTGATTGCTCAATTAAAGGCTGAATTTGAAAGAGAAGCAATAGAACATGAAGCTGAAGAAACAGATAAGGCTGTTCATTCACAACATCAAGAAACTAGTGGTGTTAGGGATGATGATAGCTGGGAGATGGTAGTACATTCTGATCCATCTACTAAAAAAGAGGCTATGATGAAAGAACTAATAGATGACATGGACAGATTCTCTTCAAGTGAATTCATTATAGATGAGGAATTCTAGGATTACATCAAAAAGACAAAATCCCCTTCTGAGTCTATAGTTGTAATTCCATCACAACCTGTGCCAATAGACGAAGAATTGAGAATGCAGCTTGTTCCTGCTGTTGTATTGACTGTTGAACAACAAAGTTTAATCAATAGACTTTGTGATGAATTCAAAGAAAAGGAAACAGCTGAATTGAACAGACAAGAAGCTGAACAACAAAGAATCACTGCTGAGCTTAAGGCTGTTGAGGAAAAACAACAAGCCAAAACTGATGTAGCTTTAACATCAGGACCAAGAGTGATCACATACATAATAAAAAGGAAATACTTGACTGAAAAATCAAAAGGAAAACTTCCTATGGTTGAGGAAGAACAACCAAAGAAGAAGGCTAGAGATGATTCTTAGAGTTTAGTAGCAATTACTGAATTCTTAGATGAACATGAACAAGTAGAGAAAGAGTTACAACAAACTCTTGAAGTGATAATGTTAGAATAAGGAGAGATTGAGGATGAACAAACTGAAAAACCCTCTGCTGTTGACAGTCCTGCAATTATTGAACCATCTGTGGAGAGTATGGTAGAGAAGGCTAAGACTAATGATCTTATGATACATGCCATGTTCCTGATCAACCATGGATATGATGCTGATGTTGTGTTTAGCATGACTTATGAAGGGATGTTGAGGAAGTGAAAAAGATGGAAAAGTTGCTGGACCCATCCTTTGTCATAGAATATGAGAAGGAGAAAGAGACTGTCAAGCCAACTCCTAGTATCACAAAGCCTGAAAAGAAGGATGACACCCAAACAGCATATCCTGATCCCTATAGTATGACAGATAGGGAGATGAAGGTTTATCTTTCTAAACAGGGATTTACAAAAAGAAAGCTTGGGAATATGAAAACCAATTCACTAAGGGCTGCTATGTTGAAAATGATTAATGAGAAAAGAGATAGGCTGAAATCTCTTGAAGAAGAAGTGATTAGGAAGAAGCCAAGAACAAGAACATCTGCACAAGATGTATAATTAACAACAAAAGACAAAGATGTTCTGGCCCCTATTCAGCACAAAATCCAGAGTGGTGCATTGAACCTTCACAACTAAAACTTCAAGAAGGATTGACCACTGTTGAGATGATTAGAGGGGTATCTACTCCCAAAGGCAAAACATATGTCAAAATTATTGCCTGGAAGTACGATAGCAGTTGGAACATGTTCAGGGTGAAGAGAATCTCAGGCCTTGTGCAGTTCTTTACTGAATATACAGCCTTGGTTAATGCTATGAAGGTCCATGATTTAAAAGAGTTGGCTGATCTGAACCTAATCCATCATGATGGGATGTAAAGGGGTTATGAGTTTATGGATATACTAAAGATGTTTAAGAGAACTAATAATTTCAAGTCTTTAAAAGCCATCTGTACTAGAAAAGACAAAACATTCAGGAATCCCTTTGAACAGAGAAGAAAAAGAGAGGCTAAAGAGGTGGTATTCCCAGAGCTGCATGTGAAACCAACAGAAACATTAAAAAGAAAATTGATTGCTGGAACACATAAGACCAAACCAATTTCCAATATGTTTTATGATGAGGAAACCTATGAATTGGTTATTGAGAGGAAATAGGGAGGAAAAGAAGCTCCTGAGATCAGAATCTTTAGTGGTTATGAAGTGAGATTTCTTGATGAATCCTACGTGCACTACATCTACACAAGACACTTCAGACCCCTCAAAATATGGCTGCTGAAGATGATTTAGAGTTTATGCTTAAGTGTATCAAGATTCTCAAAATGGCCTTTGATAGGATAATTAATAAAAGATAACAAAGAAGGAAGAAGAAACTGCCACTGTAGATGGGAAACATTATCAAGCTTGAAGTGGATGCTGATGGTTCCCTCCTGATTCATAGAGATGGGCTATCATCAATTTCAGTTTGGGAACCCATCTCCTTGAAACAAATGCCTATTGTTGCAATCCACTCCATGAGTGAGATGAAGATTCATATGCTTAGTAGAGAAAAGATGAAGGAAGCTAGGGATTTTTCTAACATGATAAAGGCTATTCTCAATCCATCAATGGCACAACCAGAACCATTAGAAGAAGTTGCTCTAACTCTCCTCCCAACATCAGTCCAAAAGAAGACTACATAAGAAGACTGACCAGAATCATCACAACCACCACCACCATCACACTCTTGAGGAACCTAGGCAGAATAATCCTTAGGGGGAGTATTGTTAGACCCTGAAAGGATCATACTTGCCAACTTAAGAGGTGGTTGGAGGTTTTTCTGGTTGGATAACATCATTAACAGAAGACAACAGAAGATTACAGAAGACATTATTTATAGAAGACCAAGAAGACAGGAAAAAACTAAGTATAGACTACCCGCATTTGTTAATGCGGATAACTTGTGAACAAATGCTGACAAGTGTTTGTTCACCTGCATTAACAAATGTGGATGAAGACAAGAAATGCTGAACAAGAAGTGTTCACCCGTATTTGTCCATGCGGATGAACTGAAGAAATGCTTACAAGAAGTGTTCACCCGCATTAGTTTATGCGGATGAACAAAAGGAAATGCGGCCAAGACTTGTCATCCACATAAACTAATGTGGGTGAGCAAACACATGCTGATCAAATGCTGCTAACAAGACTTGTTCACCCGCATAAACTAACGCGGATGAACTAAGTTAATGCTGATCACAAGACAACTAATGCTGATGAAGACTTGTTCATCCGCATGAACTAATGCGGATGAACAACTTACAATGTTTTTACTTATTTTGTACTTAGACTAGATTCTCTTATATAGATCAAGGTTAGTTTAGCCTTTTGTACAGATTATGTGTATGCCTATAAATAGGGCTGCATACCCAAACTTGGTAAGTTTTTGGTCTTCAACAGTTATAACATCAATATTATACATCTGTGACTTCTGTGTTCATGTACTGCATTTACTCAAACATTTATTTCAGGTTCATCTCTTGTGTAATATAGTGATTCCGCAACTATATTACTGACTTAGTCTGCATATTCGATCCTAGGTTGAGTCACATCAACCGAGAATATCATTCTCAAAACCCAATCAGAGACTGCGAAGGGAAGCAGCTATGGAGAATTCCAAAGGTCTAGGCCTCCAATGTTTGATGGAAATAGGAGTGCTGCTGCTGTATAAAGTTGGGTGAGAGAGATGGAAGTGGTACTTGAGATTAGCGAGTGCCGCGAGGATCAGAAGGTGAAGTTTGTTACCCACTCATTTGTGGATTCAGCCTTGTGCTGGTGGGATAACATTGTCCAGGCTGAGGGCACCAGACCAATCGGGAGGATGAGGTGGAAGGATCTGAAAAGGTTGGTGATCGAGGAGTTTTGCCCTCACAGGGAGCTCGACAAAGTTGAGAGGGGGTTTCTACAGCTAGAGGCGGGAACGATGACACACCAACAGTACACCACAAAGTTCAATGAGATGGCAAGGCTGGTGCTAGATCAGGTGACGCCTGTGTCACGAAAGATCAAAAGATATATTCAAGGTCTGCCGGCAGATATCCGTAGACACCTGGTCGCTGCCTGGCCAAGCACGTTTAGGTTAGTGGTTGATTTGGCTGGGAGACTGTATGACGAGCGAGAGGCAGTGGTGATGATGGATGAGGAGGAGGAACGGAGCTATGATAGGAATGGGAGTGGAAGATGGGATGATGATAGTGAATTTGTGGCTGGAGGTAAGACGTGTAGAAGAGGCCATGCGCGGGAGTGCAAATGGGGATCGAGCATCTGCTTCCAGTGTGGAAGAGAGGGCCACAGGGCGAGAGATTGTCACATGGATAGATGTTATGACTGTGGCGAGCCTGGACATATGAGCAAAGACTGTAAGAAGTCAAGGGCACAGAGCTCCGATGCAAAGAAGGATGGCAGACAATGAAGGTTAGAGCATTTGCTATGACCGAGAGGAGGCTAGAGCGGACTCCGACACGATGTCAGGTACGTTTCTAGTAAGTTAAAGTTGTGCATCTGTGTTATGATTGTGGTGCTAGTAGTGGTTTCATTCCTGCTGCCTTCTGTGATAAGTTGCACGTTAAGAGTAGGAAGATCGATGAGCTTTCGATGTAGAAATTGCTATTGGTAAGTCCACTAGGTTACCGGATGCCCTAGAAGATTGCGCGATAGAATTGAGAGAGCGCGTATTTCCTGCTAAACTGTTCAGGGCAGACGTAGGTGGATAGATGTACACCTTCGGGTGAATATCAAGCAGCCTATAAGGCAAACACTGAGTGTTGTAAGAAGGTGGTTTGAACAACCGCGACCGAAAGGAGTTCGGTGCCGATCTACGACGATGAAATAATGATGAAGGCCTCGTTTTGGAAAAGGAGGTCACACGATTTAGAAAGTGAGTAAAGTTAATACCAAGGTATAAAGAACCAATCTGAATTGCTGCTCAGGTAAGAAAAGTGGCATGTCGACTGGGGCTACCCGACGTGTCAAGTGGAGTCATCCGATATTCCATGTATCTTGTCTAAGAAAGTGCTCAATCGATGAGGATGTGATTATGCCGCTAGAGGATACTGAGATTGATGAAAGATTCAACTACGTGGAGCAACTAGTGGTCATTTCTGATAGAAGGGAAAGTTAGGCTAAGTCAAAGGATGGTTCCACCTGTGCGAGTACAGTGGAGCCCAGAAGGGAACTAAGCCTGCATGTAAGATCAAGATGGAGATGAGACAGCTTTATCCGTAGTTGTTCGAGAAACGACGGGTTTCGGGGACGAAACCTATTTAAGGGGGGTGGACTTGTAACACCCTGAATTTTCATTTAAAAGAAAAGGAATGGAAAGTAAATAGAAAGAAAGGAAAAAAAACAAGCTCAAAATGGAGGGGCCAAAGTGTAAAAAGGACAAAACTTTAATATTTTTATATAAATGGGTATGGCTGCCCATTTTGGGTTCTTCAACCTGCTTCTCGGCTGAAAAAGGAAGAAGAAGAAGAAGCTTTCAGTTTTAGAGAGAGAAAGAGGAAGAAGAAGCTTCAATGGTGAGTTTTTCTTGTATATGAGCTCGGTTTCAGCTGGGTTTTGAGTTCTAACCCGAAGTTCTTGGTGTTTGGTGCTTATTTTCTGAGTTTTAGTGTTGAAACCATGGGGGAGCTTCAGATCCAAAGTGAAGTGCTCAAGGCTGTTCAAGGTGAGTTTCTAGAACCCCTCTTTTACTGATTTTTAAAGTTTTGGGGCTGTTATGCACACTAAGCAAACATTTTTAAAAAGGAACCAAATGTTTATGCTTGTTGTTGTTCGAATGGTGTTCTGTGGTTTTAGCTTTGATGATGTTATAGAGGTTAGAATTGTTGTTAGCATGTTTTAAGGGCCTTAGAATGTTAGATCTGTGTTTGGGTAGTGTTAGAATGATTATCGGGTGTTTTGGGTAGTTAGAAATATGTTCAGAATGTTCCCATGCGCCTAACTGATATGTGGCTAAATGTCCTGATGTGCCCAGGGTCATGAGCCCAAACAGTTGACAGGCGCCCAAATAATACCCTCATGCGCCCAGAATGTTGCTTAGATGACTAAGTGTTACTCCTACGCCCAAGTGACCTCATGCGCCCAAGGTCATGCGCCCAAGGTCATGCGCCCAAATAGTGGACATGCGCCTGAATAGTGGTTCATGCACCCAGAATAATTGTTGATGTGCCTAAGTATTGGTCATGCGACCAAATAGTGCCCATGCGCCCAGAGTTGCCCATTAGCCCAAGTGTTGAAGCGCCCGCATAGTGGTAATGCGCCTAGGCAGTGCTCATGCGCCTGCATAGTTGTAATGCACCCAGACTGTTTTATACTTAGAATTGTATTGCTGATGCGCCTAGAATGTTTTAATGTGCCTCGTTTAGACTTAGGGTTTTCTAAGGGCTTTAAGAGGTGGTTGTTTGAGATAGGTTCCTTGGTGATATGCTGGCTTATGCTTGATGTATGTATGATGTTGTGATGTGGTTTTGTGTGTGTGTGTGTGATGTGTTATCTTTCTTCATTAAACGGTTTTCAAAACATAGGTATTATGTTATATTATACGGTATGTATGATGTTATGACTTTACGTGGTATGAAGTATGAATGAAAGTAAAGTATTATGTAACAAAGTGAAAGATAACGATAATGAAAAGTGGAAAGTAACGAATGAATGAAAGGCTTGCAAGCAATGAATGAGGTGAGCGACCATGTTGTCGCAACAGACTCGTAAAGGGTTTAATCCATGAGATTTACCCGAAGGATGTCGTGATGCTCGCCCCGGTATTGTGTCGGTCTTCGGACATGAGTCGGGGGTGTTGCAAATAGAGACGGTGTCCTTGTCGCGTACCCGGTACTGTGTCGGTCATCGGACATGAGTCGGGGGTTTGTTTACAGGCCTCGGAACAGTATCGGTCTTCGGACATGAGTCGGGGGTATTGCATGAGATAGAATCCAGATAGAAGTGAAAGATAATGATAAAAGTTCGAAACGTACGAAATGAACGATGATAAAGATAATAATAAATATTACCAATGTGTACGTATGATGTGTGATCGCGTACGATTGCGAAGGTTATGTTTTAACGAAAGTAAAGTATTTTATTTATAAAACTAGAACTCACTAAGCGTCGCTGACTTTTTGTATGCATGATAGTTGGCAGGTATTTTGTTGATGCTGAGGAGTTGCAGGCATGGATGCATACGCTACTGGGAATGTTTTGAGACTAGCATCCACATTTTGATATGATGTTGTAATCTGATATGTTTTTAATTATTAATGAAATTTTTTAAATTCCGCTGCAAAAGTAATGTCTGTTTTAAATAAATTATGCGATGACGGTCCAGCTGTAAGCGTCCTGGGAACGGGGCCTTACAGAGACTCACCTCTTGAAGTTTTAGTACGCCAACAACCTTCCTGGAGCCTTTGACGAACGAAAACTACATAACCATGCGTTATATATATATATATATCAATAATCCATTCTTAGTACATAACACGAGTTACTACACTAGTTACATACCTTAAACACTTGGATTCTTCACTTTCTCTCTCTATGCAGCCGATTTCTCTCTCTAGCAGTAGTACTTCTCGCGTGAACTAGAGTCTGGCTGGGTGTTCTCAGCTATTTATACCCAGTAACACTTTTTGCCCAGGTTCTCGCGCAGAGAACTCCTTTCTTACGTAAAAACTTCCTTTCTCATGAACTTCTCACGCGACAGCCTCTTTTCGCGCGACAACTTCTACCTGCCTTCTTTTTATCGAGATTTTCAGGTGTTACACAAATCCTTTGAGTGTGATATGAACGGTAATTGAAAGTGATACGACCCATATCCAATGCGTCGTCTCCATAGGGAATTGGTAGAAAGTATCAAAATTGTATACCTTAGAACTAAAACACAAATATAAAATACGAAAAAAGCAAATATTTTTGGGTTTTTATATAAAAAGCAATATGAATTAAAAGAATAAAATTAAGAAAGAATCAAGCTTGATTAAAGATTTGAAACAAAAATGAATAAGGCAATCATTTCTGAATTTCAAGTTCAAAGATCCATAATAGATTTAAAAGGAATTGGTTAGAAATCACTTGGACATGACTTTGTAAAATATTTTAATTAAAGTGATACTTGTGAAACAAACTTTTAATATTTGTTTGTTCACACAATTATTAATTCATATATATCAAGTATTCGCACACACACGACAAACTGCTCGCGATGCAGAAAAACCGAATACGAATGACAGAATGCAAATCCTTAATGATAAACGAATAGTTTAACGTTAATCAAAACATACAAATGAATTCATGTCAAAAAGCAAACAAACAAAAAACCCAATTCAAACTAAGCCTATTGCTTCACTTACAAGAACAATTTTCTCGAAAGCGATCATGAACGATTTTGGCACTCATCAGCATGACTATATCTTCAAAGGTTGAATTAATGTTGTCAGAGCTTGATCTCGAGTGAATACGTGGTGAAAAGAACACTAAAAATGTCTTAGAATCATCGAAAAATCATAGGTATAAAGGTTTGATTCGAAACCCCATAGTTAACTTTAAATAATACTTGAAATTCCTCAAAATTCAGAGTTGGTGGGTATGGGGGCGCATGGTGAACTGGTAAGGGCGCATAGTGCGCCGCGTCTTCCGGGGCTTCTATAGTGCGCTGGTCATAGCACTGGTATTAAAGCACTATGCGCTGGAAATGGAGCATGTTTCCTCAAAATCGCTTTAGTTCCACTACCAAAAACTTCCATGTTTCCATTAATCTTCCATCCACATGTTAAGACATCCAAATTATGATTTTTAAGCTCTAACCACCTAAAACACAAACACATCTTAAAGTAACCTCGTTTCATATTTATAACTATGTAAAAACACGAAGTTAACTATATTTCATACTAAACAAATAACACATGATCACATCCCCACACTTTCTTTTGTTTACCCTCAAGCAAAGCATTCATATAACAGTTCAAAGATAATTAATCAAAGACATTAAAGTTCCTTCTGCACTGTGTGAGTTAAGGTCCCAAGGCATTCCCAATTTCAAGGTTTACGTCATTCAAGATGGACATCCCAACAAGAAAATGTGATATATTGCTTTGAACATAGGATCACATAATCAGGTTAACTTGCTTTAAGTTTCTAATGCACATGCATTCACACCTCTCAAAATAAACCTCTTCTCTCGGGTTGTTTTCTAGACTAGTGAATGCACTAGTATATTAGGAATACTCAAAACAAAATAATGTACATTATTGTCATAGGCTCATGGTCAGTCACATCTCCACCAACATACACGAAACAATGCATAAATCAAGAGATCTTTCATGGACAACAATGTTAGGCTAAAGTTGAGTATGAGTAAAAAGGATTTAAAGGGGCTAATGGTGAGTGAAATCCAACTTAGCTAACTTTATGAACTACGTAACATCAAAGTTTGCTCTCTTTGACTAGAACACACTACAATAATCCACTCTATTTTAGACTCTTCATATTTTGGTCATTTTGACCTCATATATAGCTATTTTTTCTCTTTTCACACTTATTGTTGCTGAGTATATTAACACACTTGAACTCAAGGACATGTAAATAGAAAATTTAGACACTCCCTAAACTTATCATACCCCAGTTTATAACAGAAACATGATTATGTAACGGATGAGATTGTCATAATACATTGATAGTTAATAGAGATGCATTAAATAATGAAAACCAACGTGTCATGACATCACCCGACACAAATGGCTACTTGTGTCACAGTTAATCAATTTCACAATAAACATAGTCAAACAAGAATATCCAAATTTAATCCTATAACCCAGGAACAAGTAAAGGGAAACACACCCATAACTGATAGAAACATGAATAATTGAAATGCTAGAGCAAGTCTAACATGAATTAATTAGGGTCATCACTAAGGCATCAACTCTAGCTATCCTTAATGATTGTTGTTACATGAAAAGATATACACAAAAAGGTCAACATATGGTTGGTGATTTCGCAAGTTTAATTAATAAACAAAAATGATGCGGTGATGAAGATTGTAGGACATGAGTGTAAATAGTTATAAGTAAGTAATATCATATGTAATCATGAACCTCACAACTATCCTATGACGTACACCCAGATCTTGTTGGAACATATTCACCTTAGGGTCCGTTCGCGACCACTATCAGTCCTAACTAGTATACTAACAAGCAAGGGTGGGGGTGTCAACCTAATATTACTATCAATACCTGTCCGTTGGATCCAAAACTAAAGTTAAATAGTTGTGAATAAAGAAACCACACAGATAACTCATGCATGTACCAAATATGTAAGGCCCCGATCTTAGAGACCCCACAGTTGGTAATTCTGTTAGGTCTAGTTCTTTTGTATAGGTTTAGATGATGAATTATTTCTTGTAATGAATTTATGTAATTCTTTATCATTTTGTAATGCATGAAATATATGTTAACCCAAATATTATTTCTGTTGATTTTATGTAATTACAGGAAAACATCATACTTGGTCAATTTGGAAAATTGACTAAGTGAAAGAACTCCTGCGGATGAACAACTTTGTTCTTCAGTAGATGTTCTCTGGAGCATATCTAACAAGTGATGTATATCCGCAGATCTCCTACGGATGCACAACATCTACTGAAGAACAAGTCCAGAGATCAAGCTCCTGCTGCTAAAGAGGTTGCTCCTAAAGATAAAGTTCCACGATCAGAAATTCCTACAAAAGACCAATTTCCTACTGAAGACCAATTTCCTACGGAAGACCCATTTCCTATGGAAGAACAACTTGCATGAGCACTCATCAAGTACCAACACATGATCAACAAGTCAAGCTGCCTGAAGTGATGTCATCAAGTCAACATCTACTGAAGACTCGCTTTCTGTCAGAGGACTTAGGATTTACAGCTGTAGCCTTTACAAATAGGAAAGTTACAGTTTCCATTATAAATCGTGAATCCCTCTACCTATAAATATAAGGCAAGAATGCACTCATTAAAGAGAGAATACATACATTATTGATTGTCAATTCATAAGCAATCAATAGCAATCAATAGGTGATTGAATACGTGATTGAGAGATACCGATACTAAAATAGTGAGTCGCTTATTCATAGAAATGATATGAATCAATTATTAAATCAATATAGCAAAAATAACAAAACATCAAGAACATCATTGGAGATCAGAGATCACCAAAGCATCATTAGTCATTGTAATCGATTTTGTATCAATGAAAAACAATTGAAACTCCTTTTTGTTGCATTATATTGTTCTGTTTTTAATTTGTTTTATACTTTGTTAGTCGATTTCAATTTCACAAACAATTAAATTAAAAAATCAAATATTGATAATTCCGCGATCTTTATTTTTTGAATCAAACTGATAATTCCTGATTCAATCCTTGGATTCACAAGTGGTATCAGAGCATAGCCAGACAATTCTGTGCACCAAGAACTCCATAACAAAATAGAGTTGCTGAAAGAAAAAACAGGACTCCAATTGAAGCAGCAAGAACAATGCTAGCTGATTCACAGTTGCCTATCACATTTTGGGCAGAAGCAGTGAACACAACATGCAATGTTCAAAACAGGACATTAATTATCAAAGAACATAATAAAACACCTTATGAACTTTTGTTTAAAAGAAAACCTTTTATAGGTTATCTTAGAGCTTTTGGGTGTCATGTGTCTATTTTAAACACCAAAGATCAACTAGGAAAGTTTGATGAAAAAGCTTATGATGGTTTCTTTATTGGTAACTCATCAACATCTAAATCATATAGGGTATACATTCCTCATCACAACATTGTAGAGGAAACACCTAATGTATTTTTTGATGAATCCTTATTTCCAAAATCTGTAAAAGGATCATCTTGGTTGTTTGATATAGATGCACTAACAAATTAATTTAACTCTTGTTATTTGAATGTTGCAGGTCCTGCAGATACATGTTATCCTTTTGTACCTCCAAGCATGAGTGATGTGTCATTGTCAGTTGATCCTCCAAGACTACCCCAGACACATACTTCAAATGTTGCTGATCCAGGCCCTTCATCTCAAACAAGCAATGACAATTCTGATGAAAATGGAAATTCAAACTCAGCAGAAGTTCCTTCTACATCCGCAGAAGTTCCTTCTACATCCACAGAAGTTCATTCTACATCCGTAGATATTCCATCTACTTCCAGAAATGATTAATTTCCTTCAACTGAAGTTCCCACTTCATCAAAAAACATTCCAACAACATTCACATCTGCAGATCAACAAACTACAACATTCGTAGTTGTTCCTATAACTGCTGCAGAAGTTATACCTACATATGTGGAAACACAAAATCATGAAGATGGATTACATTCAGCATCAGAAAACCAACATGATGAGAATTTTGACCACTTTGTTGATTCCCCATCTCAGTTGGATCCATCTCCATCAACTAACATCACCAACTTGGAATCATCTATTCCAGTTGAATCAATACCAACAACAATAATTCATAAGTATCATCCAATAGAAAACATTATTGGTGATCTTAATGAAAGAACCACAAGAAGTTAAGGGAGAGCCACCAATATTAGTTTGTTCTCCTGTTTTCTTTCACAAGTAGTTCCACCCAACATAATTGTAGCATTGAAAGACAACAGCAGGATTGAAGCATTGCAAGAAGAGCTTCAGCAATTTAGAAAACAAAAGGTTTGGAATCTAGTTGATCTTCATGAAGGCCAATATCCAATTGGTACAAGGTGGCTTTTCAAGAACAAACTAGATGAGAGAGGCATCATCATCAAAAACAAAACAAGGCTGATTGCACAAGGCTATACTCAAGAAGAAGGGATAGACTATAATGAAGTCTTTGCCCCAGTTGCAAGGATTGAAGCCATTAGAGTCTTTCTAGCCTATGTATCACATAAGAAGTTCACTGTTTATCAAATGGATGTAAAATGTGCCTTCTTATATGGTAAAAATGATGAAGAAGTCTATGTTGCCCAACCACCAGGCTTTGAAGATCCTGAGTACCCACACAGGGTATACAAGCTTGACAAAGCATTATATGGTCTTCATCAGGCCTCAAGAAAATGGTATGAAACATTGTTATCCTTCTTGCTCAAGCATGGTTTCAAAAGGGGCACAATTGATCAGACTCTCTTCCTGAAGCATGATCATCAAGATCTCTTAGTTGTCCAAGTCTATGTGGATGAATCATCTTTGGGTCAACAAACAAAAGATTATGTCAAGCCTTTGAATTTTTGATAAAATTTGAGTTTCAAATGAGTTCCATGGGAGAATTAAAATTCTTCCTTGGTTTGCAAGTTCACCAGAAACCAGATGGAATTTTCATCAATCAGGAAAAGTATGTGAATCAAATCTTGAAGAAGTACAACCTTGCTGAGTCTTCTTCATGCAAAACTCCAGCATCAACAATAGATAAGATTGTATCTGATCCTAAAGGGAAGTTAGTTGATCAAAGATTATATAGATCTATGACAGGATCTTTAATGTACTTAACTGCCAGCAGACCTGACATAATGTTTGCTGTGTGTGTTTGTGCTAGGTACCAATCAGACCCCAAGGAGTCACATATGAATGCAGTGAAGAGGATATTCGAATACCTCAAAGGGAAGCCAGCTCTAGGACTTTGGTATCCCAAAGAAGGAGACTTCAACCTCTTCTCTTATTCTGATAGTGACTTTGGAGGGTGTAACAACAACAGAAAATCCACAACTGGTGGATGTCAATTCATAGGACCAAGACTAGTTTCTTGGTAGTGCAAAAAGCAAACAAATGTATCAGTATCCACAGCTGAGGCTGAGTACATAGCTGGTTCAGCTGGTTGCTCTCAAGTTTTATGGTTGTAAAACCAATTACTTAATTATGGTTACAATTTTCTTCAAACACCAATACATATTGATAACTCAGCTGCTATGTTCATCACTGCTAATCCAGTGCAACATAGTAAAACAAAACACATAGAAATCAGATGTCATTTTTTGAGAGATTGTTTAGAAAAAGGTTTAATCAAGTTGATTAAAGTGGATACAACAAATCAGCTTGTTGATTTATTCACTAAAGCCTTTGACTCAGTGAGATTTAATTTCTTAATTGAGTCCTTAGACATGATCAACTTAAATTAAATAATCAACACAAAGAAAAACATGATCTGTCCTTAAATTTCTTTATATGAAAAAGCCAAAAACATTCATAAAATGTATAAAAATCCAAAATTATTGTTTTAGTTTCATGTTTTCTTGAATAATTAGTCCATATCATGGGAAATGATAGTACACTATACCTTTGCTTAATTTCTTGAATTATATCACATAATAAAGTCTGATTAGATGTGATTTGATATGTGAGTAGGTTCAGCTTGAGTGGAAACTATACAAGTTCATGCACAACATAATGCCAAGGTGACTAGTTATGGACAATTCCATTTTGAGGAACAAGCAAGTAAGTCTTATCCTGCTGTGATCAACTTATTTACCTAAGCACACTAAGTTGTGACACTTTATAACCTTTATCTTTACACATCATGTGACATCACCAAACTCCGTTTGTTCCGTTAAGTCTTGCATACACTTGTCGAGCACACACACTAGTTGTCGTTGAACGTTGGTGACTTAACAATAATCAGTAATGTTAAATTGATGATAATTAAGTTAACAATGTGATTATTAAGTTATGCTTATGTGATTTAAATGTTAACTGTAATTTTATCGCGTAACGTGAAAACGTGCATATTTATTTCGTGTGTTTTGTGATAAATGGGAATTATTCATGATTGTTATTAGTGATTAATAATAATTGTGTTTAGTAGTTAAAAACTATTTAAAAACTATTCAAAAAGCCTAATCTTATAAAATACAAATTATAAGGGTTAAAAGGGTAAATATGATTAATTAAGTTACAAAATCAAAAACAAACCCTAATCCCCTAACCCATTCGGCCGCGACTTGCATCCCTCACCCTCACCATCGCGAATTCAGCCAAGAACAAGCACAAACCTGCGATTTTGGACCGATTGCAAGGCATTCATCGCACTAGAAGCATCCAATCTCGTTCCTTTTCGCGATTTAGAAGGTAAATTCGTGTTTCTTTCATGTATTTGTTCTAGCCGAAAGTTATTTGCGATTTGGATGAATGGGAGGCCGAGTGTTGCTTGTTTGTTGATGTTAATGTGTTTGTTAGATAGATTACATGTTAATTAACGTTGATTATGCAAGAAAGTTTGGATTTTGGTTGTTTGTTCATATGATCATCTTGGCCGTGAGTTTGAGGCGATTTGGATCAAATTGGATGTTGAATGTTGGTTGTTTGATGTTGTAATGATGCTAGTTAGGTTGTATGCATATTGGTTAACGTCGATTTTGCAAGAAAGCTATGATTTTGATACATTGTTCATAGGTTACTAATAATAGTAACTTTATTTTGCATGAATTGATGATTGGTTGATGTATGAATGTTATGGATGTGTTTGTAATGATGTTTAGATGCTAGATGGTGATATGAATGTTAGGAATTCAAGAATGCATGTTGTAGTTCATACCTTACTAAAGATAGTAACTTTTGGGTATGAAAGTTGATGAATCATGATGATTAGGTGTTGTTGATCATGTTTAAATGTTGTCATGGACTTGAATTGGCATATAATTGATGAATTCATGAATGTAGTGTGAGTTTGATGAATTTGGGATGAACTTTCCCAAAAGGGAAACTTTAATTGTGCAAATCCTTGAATTGGATGATTTGAGCATGTTTGGGATATTAGGACTATGCTAGTGTGTTCATGGATGATTTCTAAGGTAACTAAATGTGTTGTTTGTGTCGTATGAATGTTTAGTTGGATAGTTATCTGATTTGGCCTGTTTGTGGGAATTCATGGTAATGGGTCATATGGGTATGTTAGGACTATTGTTGGGTTGTATGTTGATCATGTATGATATGCTGTTGTGTTAGTATTAACGAGTTATCACCTATAATGTCGCCAACGGGTCAAACGGGTCAACTGGGTCAAATGTGTCTTGTCTTTCTTAAACCTTGAGTCTCTTGGTTTGTAGAACACTTAGGGTTTCATGTTGATTCTGTGTACATGTACTTATGTACTCTTGTGTTCTAGGTGACCTTTGAAGGTTGTCTTTCCCTCTTTCTTTCAAGTTAAGCTCTAGGTTAATTCTTGCGCGCATCAGGTGAGTTCTTGCCCCACTCATTTTACATAATCTCTTTTGGGGGAGATAGCATACTGTTGATCACAAACGCTTTTATATATGAGTGTGTATAATATTGATATAGTGCTGTTTACCATGGAAAAGTCCTCACACTTTCGGATTGTTAATTTGAATAGCGGGGAAATTTGGGTAGTACTACTGGGTCTGACGAGCCCCACCTGTGCGACTCGAGGTCAAACGGGTGCAATTTTGTCCTAACACATTCGTCACGACCGGTAAGTCGTGACGGGAGGCAACAAACGTAACACAGTCAGCTTCGATCGCGAAATCACTATGATTAATATTTTTATGTTAATAGACTAGCTATCTATTGCAATACACTACTTATGCTCTGGAAACTGTTGATTGGTTTATATTTTAACGCAAACTCTTGAACTCACCAACCATGTGTTGACTTGTTTAGTATGCTATTCTCAGGTTAAGGTTGCCAGTCGCCTAGGAGCACGCACACCAGCATCGTTGAGTTGTCTACATTGTTTGTTTACACATTTGGGTTTATTTTTCCTATTAAACATTTGTGTTTGGGGCGCGTATGTTTTGCGCATTCTCTTTTCATACTACTTGTTTTGGGTTTTCTAGTTTTAAAAACGCTTCCGCAGTATTTTAAACGTTAACTCTGGTTTTGTTTATTAATCATATAGAGTCGTTCTTGGTAACTAATGACTGAGATCCTGGTATGTCACGCGCCTCGCGGTAAAACCCCGCACGCGGATTTAGAGGGTGTGACAGATTGGTATCAGAGCCACTCCTGTGCCGTTTGGGATGTGGGACATTCCTCACCAAGGATGGTGACTTCTCGGGCTCATCGAGGACGATGAGTCCAAAGGGGGGGTGATTGTGACACCCTACATATATCCCACATCGGCCGTGGTTAGGAGAGATTCCTGGTTCATAAGGAATGTCTGGTCTCTAATATCATCAACGCGTTTTGGGCGTATTGGCTGTGGATGAGAGGAGAACTTCACAGTTAAGCGTGCTTAGGTGGCAGCAATCCAGGGATGGGTGACCTCCCTGGGAAGTTTTCACCCGGGCAACCAAAAGCAAATCCGTGAGCTCCTCGTAGGCAAAGCGGACAATATTGGTGGTATGAGAGGTCGGGTGTTACACATCATGGACCTTTTGTTTGTGTAAACAAAGACCTGGGTTCACAAGCACCTCTGTTTTACGTAAGTAAAGACCTGGTGTCCTGTTGATGATCATAAAAAAAGATTCCAAATCTAGAAGAATCCAATGTGATCAACTGTATATTAATTCAAAGCTTACAAATCATATCAGCATTAATAAGATTTCAAAGAAATCTTAAGATAGAGCTTATAACTTAAAAAACATAGTTTTAAGTGTGAAAAAGTGATAAATTGACTCATAAACGGAGGACAAACTCTAATGTGAATTGAATGTGGAGACATATTTGTCTATCTTTAATATGTCCCAAAACATGATAAACAGCATGACAAGTGGTAAAGGTCAATACTTGTAATCGGCACTAGTTCTATGTCTACTATCATCAAACAAAACTATTTCAGGAAGTTGCATAGTGTCATAGTATGGTCCCATTGTATGATGTAAATGCTTGTAAATAAGTTTAAGTTTCTGTTTATAAACAAAAATACAAAAAGATTTTGTTTTTGTTCTTTTATTTGCTAATAAGATTGACAGATATTTGCTTTTCATGCTATTCTCTTTATAAATTTTTGATAAATGCATAAGTTCATCGTTAATCATAAATTTAGGGGGAGTAGTAATCAGTATGAAAATCTAAGTTTAATGAGTTTATATTTCAATGAAGAAAGTTGGATCTTGAGCACTAACTTGGCTGCAGGATATCTAAAATTTTTAACTAAATCAATTTTGCACATTTGCCATGAAGCAGAGTCAACAATGTCCAATAGAAAACATCAAATGATCTAACATGATGTTAAGATCATACATCAAAAAGAACAAATATTGCCTTTCCGTAGATTGGTACCCTACGGATAAAACAACAAAATCATAACAAATTGTGTCTTTTGTAGATGTGCTGCGGAAGAATAAAATTAAAACAAATCAAAAAGGAAAGTTTTGCCTTCCGTAGATGATCTACGGAAGAATAAACTTGTGGATAACCACGGAGGGGTAATTAGGGTTAAGGGTCCCACAACATTAAATAAAAGGTTTTTAAAGTGTCCGCGGGAGTATAAATGATAACCGCGGGAGTATAAATGATAACCTAACTGTTTTCATTTTTATTCAATTTTTCAGAACCCTTTCTTAGATCTAGAAGAACTCAACCCAAGAACCCTTTCTCTGCCAACAATCAAATTCATTCCACCCAACAATCCTCACCTAAATCACCTCTCAAACAACATCAAAATGGCCAATCGATTCGTAAAAGATCATAATGTCTGTACTTTTCTTAATCCAGAGGATACAGCAGCTAATGGATACAGGGATATTATCAGATACTTGAGAAGATCAAGATTATTCTATGCTTTATTTGCAGATCCTGCCATCTATCAATCGCACATTATGGATTTCTGGAACTCTGCAACGATTGAGGAAGAAAATGATGAACAGGTGATTTTTGCTTTAATAAGAAATGAAGAGTTGAGGGTGGATGAACGAACAATTAGAAGGGTGTTGGAGTTTGGAGATCAAGAAGAGGGTCACCCTGATGTATTCGAACATGAATACATTCAAAAAGTATTTCACTTAATGGGTTATGATGGTGACTACCGAAATGGTGAAATCAAGAATGGGAGGTTGTGCAAGCCTTACAGATTCCTGTGTCACATATACTTGAAATGCATGTCAAACAGGAAGTCTGGATTGGATAGATTTTCAAGGCATATATCATCAGGAATCATAGGTATGTTTGAAGGGAGAACGTATAATTATGCCAAATACATTCTGGGATGCTTGTGTGACCACATAGGGGTGCAGAAGGAAAACAAGATGTATATGTTTCCAAGGTTTCTTTAGCTGATCATTAATGAAGCACTGCCCAATATTGAAAGAGAAGGTGAAGTGTTTATTCAAGCTCACCTTGGAAGATCTGTGCTCAACAAGATCAGTGGGCAATATCAAGGAGAAGAATGGAGATGTTTGCACATGTAGTTGATGAGAATGCTGACATTCCTTAAGAACTTCTATACATTGATGATCAGCAACAACAAACATCATCAGCGAATCTTTTGATCAACAACAACAACAAACTCCACCAGCTGAATCCCCTGAACCATAACATCAAGAACCCAATCCTCCTTCACCACCATCCTTTACCAACATACCGTTATCACCACCTGTCCATATCAACTCACCACCAAGTGAACACACACAACCACTATCTCCTTCACTTTCCCAAACATCAATGAACTCTACTAAAACAGAAGTGTTCTCATTTGATGACATTCAACAATCACCATCACACCCAACACCACAACAAGAAACTCAGCCTCTTCCACCAACTTCTATGATAGACTTAACAGAATCATCTTCTAGTGACCATACCAACCTATCTCACCTGCCCAATCTTAATCATCACTGAACACAGGTGCCATTAAACCTCTCTCTCCCAATCTTAATCAAACACCATCTCATCCAACAACACAACCAACTTCCACACCCACACCTATTGAACCAACCTCACTTGCTGAAAGCCCAACTCACACTGAACTAGTTAATCTTTATGAGGATGATGAGCATGATGCTGTGAATGATAGTGCTAAAGAAGAGTTTTGTTTAGATGTAGAAGGGGAGAATGATGAAGTAGTTGAACACTAAGATGACAGTAACTACATTGACATAGTTGCTTATGATGAAAATGATCTGAGAGATAAAGAGATAGTTGTGAGCAAAAGTTTTCTAATGGCCAAATACAATAATCTCATCATCAAAGGCAATAAAAAGTTAGAGAAGTTGAGAAAAATAAAAAGGGAGATATTAAGAAAGATGAGACAATCTCAAAGCTAAAGCTACAATCAAGCAGTTACAAGAGGAGATTGAATCTAACAATGAAGTGATTGACTGGATGGATCAGTTTGCAACTGAGTCCTACGAATCTGTTGAGAAAGAAAAACAAGAAAAGGAGAAAGCAATGGCTGAGCTCAATAATGCATTACAAACTATGTCTGAGCAGTTGGATCTGCTAAAAGCCAAAGATGAGGAGATAAAAGGATTAAAGAAGAAAGTGCCTGAACAAGAAGGAGTTAGCCTGCAAAAGCCAATCAAAGAAACTGCTATCTTTTCCATGATCAAATCAAAGGAACCAACAATCAAATATCATAGGAAAAGAAAGTATTTGGGAAAAACTCAAGAAGAAGTTACTCAACTTGAAGATACCCCAAAGAAAGCAAGAACCATCTCTCTTGAGCATACTCCATCAGTTGATATTTCTACTCTCAAGCCAACTGAACCTGATGAAGAAGAAAATGATGCTGAATGGATAGATTTAACAAAAGACGAGACTCAAAAGGATGATGAAGAAGCAAGATCTGATGAAGAGCTATTATCCACTAAAGATATTTTTGAGGAAAGAGCCTAATCCTCAATGTTCATGGATCTGATAAACAATGGCTTCCCAGATGACATGGTTGAGAAGATGAACATGGCTGAAATGATTCAAGTACTGAAAGTGTTTGATGATGCTAGATTGATTCTGCCAGTATGCAACTATGAAACATTCTCAAAGTTCAAAGCCATTGAAAAGATAAGAAAATATTTGGGTCAGTGTGACCCCAAGAAGCTGATAAAAAATAACATGACTTGTTGGCTGCAAAGTCACAACTATGGGTCTCATGAGCTTAAGGGAAGATCAGTGGGAGAATTAAGAGCCATGATGAAATATGTAATGAAGGTTGAGCTAGAAACTGGTGTGAGATTCAGAACCGGAGCTCCTAATCCTGCTTACAAACAACAATCAAAACAAACTCCTACTGAGCCAACAGTTGTAGAAAGCAAAGACATGCATAGAGGAAAAGAAAAACTGATCAGGGAGCCAAGGGATGTAATCCCCAATAAAATCTGGCCTCTGGGAACCGTTGTGAGAGAGATAACTGAACAAAAATCTTCACTGATCCAACTTTTTGAGCACATGACCACCCCAAGATCAGCAAAAGAAAAAAAATTATAACATGGAAGTTTGATTCTGAATGGGATTATGCTATGATAAAGAGAGCATCTGGGATGGTGCAATATTTTCATTGGATGGAGACAATCCTATCACTTCCAGATGAAGACCAGTATTCTTTGCAAAACATCCCTATCACCAATTACCCAATTAGTTCAAGGGGAAGAGATTTTTCTGGGCTGATTGCAAAACTCAAAAACAAGTTTAAAGGTGATGTTTTAAAGGAAGTAATGAGAGAGGATGCTGAACACAATCAAAGAAGATAAAGGTAGAAAAGGTCTCATTCCAGCTCATCTTACTTAATTGATGATGAATTTTTAAAAAGAGTTGGATATGAAGGCAAAACTTCAGCATGTGTAAAGAGCATTGAAGGAAATTAGTACTCATTCCCTATCACAGAATAGGGATATGTGGAGAGAACAAAAGAGCTTGTGCTACAAAGGAATGATCCTCAGAAGAAAGCTTTTAGCATAAGACTATTTGACCCAATGGAGATCAAACTGTTACATCCAAGCTACACAACTTATCTGCATGATAAGTATTTTCCAAAATTGAATGACAAAGTAGCTCAAGATGACTTATGCTTATATGTCCATATCATCCAAGTGATTGACAAGCTGAATGCTAAAGCTTATAAAAGAAGAAGATTTAAAGCAGGTCAGTTTATGGGATTTGAAATTCCGACCATCACTGAGCTCAGAATGTCAGAACAAGATGAACTAGAAGTGTTTTCTCATAATAGTGTAATGGCAACACTGACCACTAAAGAGGACATTCTTGGACTGAATTATAAAACATTAAAGAAAATGAAGAGACTGGAGATCAAGTATTTATATGATGATCAAAAGAATGCAATTTAACACTTCAACACAAGAATTTTGAGAAGAGTTCAAGAATTGAGAGCTCTAAACCGATGATTACAAGAATCTAAACCTAAGGGGGAGTATTGTTAGGTCTAGTTCTTTTATATAGGTTTAGATGATGAATCATTTCTTGTAATGAATTTCTGTAATTCTTTATCATTTTGTAATGCATGAAATATATGTTAACCCAAATATTATTTGTGTTGAGTTTATATAATTGTAGGAAAACATCATACTTGGTCAATTTGGAAAATTGACTAACTGAATGAACTCCTGTGGTTGAACAAGTTTGTTCTTCCGTAGATGTTCTCCGGAGCATATCTAAACAAGTGATGTGTATTCGCAGATCTCCTATGGATGCATAACATCTACTGAAGAACAAGTCCATAGATCAAGCTCCTGCTGCTGAAGAGGTTGCTCCTAAGTATAAAGTTCCAAGATCAGAAATTCCTATGGAAGACCAATTTCCTATGAAAGACCAATTTCCTACGGAAGACCAAATTCCTACGAAAGAACAACTTTCATAAGCACTCATCAAGTACCAACACATTATCAACAAGTCAAGCTTCCTGAAGTGATGTCATCAAGTCAACATCTATGGTAGATTTGCTTTGTGTCAGAGGACTTAGGATGTCATATTAGGAATGTTACAGCTGTAGCCTTCACAAATAGGAAAGTTACAGTTTCCTTTATAAACCGTGAATCCCTCTGCCTATAAATATAAGGCAAGAATGCACTCATTAAAGAGAGAATACATACACTATTGATTGTCAATAGAGAGAATACATACACTATTGATTGTCAATTCATAAGCAATCAATAGCAATCAATAGGTGATTGAATACATGATTGAGAGATACCGATACTAAAATAGTGATTCGCTTATTCATAGAAATGATATGAATCAATTATTAAATCAATATAGCAAAAATAACAAAACATCAAGAACATCATTGGAGATCAGAGATCACCAAAGCATCATTAGTCATTGTAATCGATTTTGTATCAACGAAAAACAATTGAAACACCTTTTTGTTGGATTATATTATTCTGATTTCAATTTGTTTTATACTTTGTTAGTCGATTTCAATTTCACAAATAATTAAATAAAAAAAATCAAATATTGATAATTCCGCGATCTTTATTTGTTCAATCAAACTGATAATTCCTGATTCGATCCTTGGATTCACACATTCATAGCATCATTCATTATTAAAACTCATTTAAAATATACGAACATAAGAAAATATTGCAACGGAAGAATTATCACAAACTATTTCATGCATTAATAATTACTTTTCCAAGTAATACATCGTTGATTTGAAGCTATAAAAGAATACTTAATTGTATTACAAAACAACAATATTATTTTTTTGCATGAGATAGATGCCAATCTTTGCTTGCCAAGTAGCTTCAACTCTGTGCCATCCTCAACAACAACATTACCTGCCAACTGAAAATCATATAAAAAGTCAGCGTTGCTAAGTGAGTTCTAACTTATATAATAAAATACTTTACTTTTAATAAAAACCTTTCCTTTACTTTCATTCGTGATCACACATCATACGTACTTCTTGATAATAATCATTTATCATCTTTTATCATCGTTCGTAATCGTTCATTTCGTACTTTATTATCTTTCATTTCTATCTAGATCCTTCCATGCCCCATCTTTGGTGCACAAAGCGACTAAAGTCTTGGGGCAAGTGGCAAGGACCCCGTTTTCGCACGTTTCTACCAGTCACAAAGACTGACCGTTAGGTTTGCACTCAGCACAATGTCGAGGTGGCAACCATAAAGAGTTGTGAACCCCTTTTTATATGCTTGCAAGACTTTAATATATTCATTACGTTCCACTTATCATTATCTTTATCTCCCACTTTCATTACAATAATACTTTACGTACAAGAGTATTAACACACCATGTAAAGTCACATTAATACGTAATATAGTACATCAACCACAGCCCACAACCATACATAACGGTTGAACATAAAACCAATGCAGTTGAATGTTCAGCAGATGTGGATGAACTCCAACAAATGTGGATGAATAAAATGCAAATGCGGATGAACACATTACTTAGGCTATTCCACCAGTTCCAAATCCTCATTCTAACATGTCCTTAGCATAGATCTAACATGCCAAATACTTGGAACAGAGCTTACAACTAAACAACATCAAAGATGGCATAAAAAAACACACATCGCAAACACATAGATGCAAAAACATAGAAAACTCATGCTTTGGTTGTAAAAATTCAGTTAATATGCATTTCAGCCCCAAACAAGTTTAAAACAAGTAAAATAGGGGAATCTAGAACTCACCTCTAGCAGCTTTCGAGTAAGACTTCTTCAGACGGAGAGCAATTGGGAGTTCTAGCACCTAAACACATCGAAACAAGCAGCCAAACATAAAAGAACACATAAAAATTGGTCCAGCAACTCGAATCCAACTGAAACCGAACAAAAAATGCAAGAAAACCTCACCTCTTGGAGAATTCCAGCTTTCTCACACTAAAACCGGTTGAAACTTCTTCTTCTCTCTTCTTGCAGCCGAAAGCAAAAGTGAAATGGGGGAGTGGGCGGCCATCCCCTGCTTTTTGAACCCATAATAGACAACTATGCGACTTGCACACTTTAACCCCCTTTACTTTGAAATGTTTCACTTCTCTTTCTCTCTACTCTTTTTTTCTTTTCCTTTTAATAAATTTTCAGGTGTTACAAGTCCACCCCCTTATATAGGTTTCATCCTTGAATCCTGTCACTCCTTGAACAGCTGTGGGTAATTCTGTCTCATCTCTTCCTTAGGTTCCCATGTAGACTTAGATCCCTTCCTGTGTCTCCACTGTACTCGCACCAGTGGAACCATTTTATTCCGCAGCCTCTTCTCTTTTCTGTCAATGATGGCCAATGGCTGCTCCACATAATTAAGCAGTTCATCCACCTCGATATCCTCCAGTGGCATGATCATATCTTCATCGGCCAAGCACTTTCTTAGGTGAGATAGATGGAATGTAGGATGAATCCCATTTAACTCATCGGGTAGCTCCAACTTGTAGGCCACCTCTCCTACTCGAGCAATGATTCTGAAAGGCCCTATATACCTCGGGCTCAGCTTACCCTGCTTTCTAAACCAGATGATCCCCTTCCAAGGTGAAACCATCAACATAACTTTATCACCCACATTGAATTCAATCGGTCTACGCCTCTTGTCAGCATACGACTTTTGTCTATCTTTTGCCGCCTTCATAAAGGCCTTGATCTTCTCTAACTTTTTGTTCGTAGCCTCGATCACCTCGATGCTCCCTAACTCCTTCTGGCCAATGTCACCCCGACATACGGACATTCTACACTTCCTACCATATAGCATCTCATATGGAGGCATACCAATGCTGGCATGATAACTGTTGTTGTATAAGAATTCGGCTAACGGTAAGTGTTCATCCCAACTTCCTCCAAAATCAATGACACATGCTCGGAGCATATCCTCAAGCATCTGAATGGTTCTCTTTGACTGACCATCTATCTGAGGATGGTAAGCCGTACTGATGTGCAACCTCATCCCCATCGCATCATGTAATCTCTTCTAAAACTTAGATGTAAACCGAGTGTCATGGTCAGACACTATAGACACCGGTCCACCATGACGAGTCACAATCTCTTTGATGAACAGATCCGCCAACCTCTCAGATGAATACGTCTCGCGAATCGATAGAAAGTGAGCACTCTTCATCAAACGGTCAACTATCACCCATATGGCATCGTACCCTCTTGCCGTACGTGGTAACTTCGTAATGAAGTCCATGGTGATGTGCTCCTATTTCCACTCGGGTATATCCAAGGGTTGGATCTTCCCGTATGGCTTCTGATGTTCTGCCTTCACTTGCAAGCAAGTAAGGCACTTACTAACATACTCTGCTACATCGTGCTTCATACCCGGCCACCGGTAGTCTTTCTTCATATCATGATACATCTTCGTAGCACCAGGATGAATTGAGTATCGAGTTTTGTGAGCTTCATCCATGATTTGCCCCCATAGGTCTCCATAACGAGGGATCCACATCCACCCGAAGTAGGTTCTAACTCCGAGAGTGTTCTCACCCAACTCCGCGACTAGACCCTTCATCTTTTCGGAGTTGAGGCGATCTTCTTTCAGTGCCTCATCTTGAAGCTCCTTGACCTATTTCATCATGTCAGAGGTCATTACCAACTGATAAACCTTTACCCGAATTGGCTCGGGTCTCTCTTTTCGGCTAAGGGCATCTGCCACTATGTTGGCCTTGCCCGGATGGTAGTGGATCTCACAATCATAATCCTTGATAAGCTCCAACCATCTCCTTTTCCTCATGTTGAGATCCTTTTGCTTGAAGAAGTACTTCAAGCTCTTATGGTCAGTGATGATAATGCACTTCGTCCCGTACAAGTAGTGCCTCCAAATCTTCAATACAAAGACCACAGCCGCCAATTCTAGATCATAAGTAAGGTAATTAGCCTCATGGGTTTTCAACTGTCAGGATGCATAGGCTATTACCCTCCCTCGCTGCATCAACACGCAACCCAACCCCGAATAAGAAGCCTCTGAATAGACCACTAAGTCTTCGCTCCCTTCAGGCAACGTCAAGACAGGAGCTTGAGTCAATCTCGTCTTTAGCTCTTCAAAAGCATTCTCCTGTTCTCGACCCCATACAAACTTCACCTCCTTACGGGTCAACTTGGTTAATGGTGAGGCTAGCTTGGAAAAATCTTGAATGAATCTTCTGTAATAGCCTGCCAAACCCAAGAAACTGCGGATCTCTGATGGTGCCTTTGGAGTCTTCCATTGCATCACCGCCTCCACCTTTGCTAGGTCCACCATAAACCCTTCAGAATTAACCACATTACCAAAAAACTAAACTTCCCGGAACCAGAATACGCATTTGGAGAACTTAGCATACAACTTCTCTCTTCTAAGCGTCTCCAATACCTCGCGAATTTGACCAGCATGCTCTTCTTCGCTCTTTGAATAAATCAGGATATCATCGATAAACACAATCACTGATTTATCTAACATCGGCCCACACACCCGATACATCAAATCCATAAAAGCAGCTGGCGCATTGGTTAAACCTAAAGATATAACGAGGAATTCGTAATTCTCGTATCACGTCTGAAACGCGGTCTTCTGGATATCCTGTTCCTTAACCATTAGCTGATGATAACCAAATCAGAGATCTATCCTTAAGAACCAACTGGCACCTTGGAGCTGATCAAACAAGTCATCAATCCTCGGTAGTGGATACCGGTTCTTCACCGTCAACTTATTCAACTCACGGTAGTCGATGCACATCCTCATGCTACCGTCCTTCTTCTTTACAAACAAGACCGGAGCACCCTAGGGAGAGATACTTGCTCAAATGAACCCTTATCTAGCAACTCTTGCAACTGGACCATCAGCTCCTTCATCTTGGAGGGAGCTAATCGATACGGTGCCTTGGCAACAGGTTGGGCACCCAGTATCAAATCAATCTAGAACTCGATCTCATGTTCCGGTGGCACACCTAGTAGATAGTATGGGAATACGTCTGGAAAGTCACACACGACCGGTACGTCGGATAATCGTGGTACTGACGAATCCACATCTTTCACATAAGCCAGGTAGGCACTACACCCACGTTTCATGCACTTCTCACCACCATTGAAATTACCTTCAGAACCGTACTAACCCTATCGCTGTAAATCATCACCGAACTCCCATCAGGTGCGGTCAAACAAATCATCTTTTTGCGACACACAATATTTGCCTCATAGGCTGCTATCCAATCCATCCCTAGAACCACATCGAATCCGGCTAGGGGCATCACGAATAATTTAGTAGAGAACCTATGGTCTTCCAACTCTATGTCACAATCCTCTATCAGATCAGAAATCCTAGTAGACTTACCAATGGCAGTATCTACATCGAAGGGCTCATCAATACTTCTACTTCTAATAGGAAACATAGCACAGAAGGTAGTAGAAATAAAACTCTTAGTAGCACCAGAATCGAAAAGCACATAGGCACAAATTTGGTTTACTAGGAAGGTACCTAACATAACATCGGGGTCCACCCTAGCCTCCTCCCGGGTCATAGTAAATGCTCTGGCCTTTGCCCTCTGCCATTCCTTCTCCTTCTCGATCCCCTTTCTCGCCCCAAAATTCTCAGCCCTCGGCTTCTTGCAAGCCCTGCTCAGATGACCCTCTTCACCACAGTTGTAGCATCTCATCACCCCACAATCCCTTGCTATATGACTAGGCCTCCCGCATTTGAAGCAGACGTTCAATCCCCACTTACACTCTCTCATATGTTCCTTCCCGCACTTACTACACCTCTTCATCCCTGTACCCGCCGACACTACCCTCCGGTCATCCACCCTTGCCCGAAGGCCCTTGCCCCTCCCTTGCTTGCGGCCGAAACTAGACAAGGGGGGAATTCCCCCTTGTTTCCTCACTTTTGCAAAAATTCTTCTCCAAGTTATTTCCATATTGCAAACCCTAGCCATCACAACCCAAATTCACTTTGTTCTTCATCATTCCAATCGAAAATCAGCCTCCTTGTGTCATTCTTATGAGTATTATGGACAATCAAGATATTCAAGATCTCATTCTAAGCAAGACTCGTTCATCTTCTAATCTCCGGTAAGAAAAATCGTTTCTTGATGATTTTATTCCTTGATCTACCTCAATTTCGATGATATTCATCATCTAAACACAAAATCATCATCTAATATTCTTATATTCTTTGTTTTGGATGTTAGATCATGAAAATCTAGGTGTTACGGGTGTTGGACTCTCTAACCGGCAAAACCATAATCCTTGGACCTTGTATATTCTTTGAATCTATTAAAATTGGGTTGTAATCTTGGATGACCTGTTCATAAACAACAACTTGGAATTATAAATCGTTTTTGAAATCATTAATCTTCTTCTTGAATGGATAGACATGTTGAGCGATCAAAACAACGAATTAATCAATTAATGTTGCAAACCGGGGAAACTAAAATCCAACAAACTGTTTTGGGACTGAAAATTGGAATAATCTAAGTGTTTAATTAAAGTTTTGGACAACTAAAACCAGGAATAAACGTTCTTTATATACTCGGGTTGATAATGGTCAAATATTGAAGTTTGGGATGCAAAGGAACAAGACTAATGAACTGGACAGCTTGCTGCCAGAAAAATGGGACATTTTGTACAGGACATAACTTGGTCATAATGAGTCCAAATGAGGCAAATTTTGTGTCTAAAATCAAGTTCTATGAGTCCTCTAACTAACCTAAGTGGTCTCGTGTCGTTCTGACATCGTTTGGTCCTCCAAAAGTGGCAAACAAAACTGAAGGTCAAAACTGACGAATCTGGGCGGCAGATTGGTCTGTATTCATTGAGTAATATCTTTCTCATATTTTATCCAATGGAGATGATTCTTTTTCAGGAGTTTAATTTAAAGTCTTAACTTTCAAATTATACCTTTTATGCAACCATTCCTTACCGGTTCGATCTCCAAACAGTATATATAAAACTGGTGCGCAATCAGATATATGTGCTGAAATGTTTTGATAAACTTAAAAATAAGGTTTAAAACTAAATAATCAAATAAAGGCAAGTTTTGTGTTTTAAAGTGGTTAAATGATGTTTGAAATGAATAAGTTAATAAATTAATAAGAATATGACAATAAAAACCTTGATGGGTGTTAGGGACTGGGCTGCAAGGATTACACCCGTGTTAGTCATTTTTGTTCTTCAGTAATCCTTTTGTTATTTGTATTTTTGTGCTTGCTTTGCATATTGTGGGATTTGAACTATACCAATTCAAGATGAGTTTCAGGGCCCCTTTTTAATATATTTTACTTGGGGGAAAAGCATGCTCATGGTTTTGGACTATGCCGTGTCGTAAAGATCATTCATGAGTGTGTACTTGTGCTTGTGCTTGTTCTTGTGACTTGGACATCATGGAGAGGTATTGTTAGTACTAACGGGTTGACACCCCCACCCTTGTCGTCGGTATACTAGTCAAAACTGACTTGGCCTGGGTTTGCCCTTGGGTGAATCCGGGTAATTGGACTTGGACTGATCATAAACTTGTGTTGATATCTTGATTGCTATGTTCTCTTACTCATATACAACTTTCTGTACATGTTATACATGGCAAACTTGTTAGGACTAGATCAAATGTATAGGGTTAGTTGACTTCTCAACTCTTATAATTAATCATTGTAATTCTCTTTTTGATAATATAATGTAATGCATGAATTATATGGTAACCCATATTATTGTGTGTGTTAGTTTATGTTATTACAGGAAACATCAGACTTGGTCAATTTGTAAAAATTAACTAAGTGTTAGAACAACCTACGAATGTATAAGTGTTCTTCCGTAGATGTTCTCCAGAGCATAACTGAAGTTTGTGCTTCCGTAGATCTCCTACGAAATAAAAACAACTGTTGAACAAGACCAAAGATCAAGTGGAGCTGCTGAAGGAGAGCTTGCTGCTGAAGAACAAGTACAAGAACTCCTGCGGAAGCACAACCACTAAAGAACAAATGCTGAAGACAAAGTGTTGCTACTGAAGACTAATGGCTGCGAAAGAAGAACTTCCTATGGAAGATTAACAAACTTGTTTTGTTTCAAATCATCAAGTAAGTAACAAAAAGTCAACAAGTCAACATGTCACAGAAATATCATCAAATCAATAACGGTGAAGGATAATTAAGTCAACAGAATATTCCACGTCACATCAACAACATTCTTTATGAAATTTACAATTTTCTATGTAAATTGTGAACTCCTATGCCGATAAACAAGGCAAGGATTCGCACATATACAAACAGAATAACGATATATTAGCTAGAAAATAGGAACAGAATAGGAAGATATCTATACCCAATTAGGTGTATATATTGATCGATGAACATTGATCATTGAAAAAAATTAACAATATAGCAATATCAAGCATCAAGAACATATAGCATTATAATTAATTGTAATCGATTGATTGTGAATGAAGAGCAATTGAAAACAATCTTTGTATTGCATTATTACGTTTAGTTTTTCTAGTTGTTCTTCTTTGTTCATCGATTTCAACTTTTGATAAACAATTCGTTAAATAGCAGGTATTGATAATTTCACGATCAATACTTGTTAAAATCAAATTGATAATTCCTGCAACGATCCTATGATTATCAGGTGGTATCATAGCCATGTGCTCATTGATCTAGATCAATTGATCTATCAGTTTGATTTGTTTAATTGGTGTTTATTTAATCAAGTTAATCAACATGAGCAATTCTGTGGTTGGTGCTTATCAACCTCCGAAGTTGGAAAATAAATCTTAAAACTTGGAAAATCAGATTTAGACCAGATTATAAAGGCAACAATCAACCCGTAAGTTTAAAAAATCTGTCACTTGATGATGCCAAGAGAGTCAAGATTGACATCAAAGCATATAGTATGCTTACTATGGCTTTGCCTGAAGATCTCTTGATCAGGTGTGAATCATATAAAATAGCAAACTCGTTATGGAAAATCCTGCACACTTTGTGTGAAGGAAGTGACGAGATAAGGAGCATAAAAAAGGATACACTTCGCTCACAGTATGAGACTTTTCATCATATTGTGGGTGAGTCTATTCCTCAACAACTTCACAGGTTTATGCAACTTGTTATAGAGATGAATATCTTTGAACTGAAGTACAACAACGAGGAGTTAAACAAGAAGATGCTTCATTCATTACCAGAAAGCTGGACCCACACTGTGTCCATGTTCAAGAATACTATTGATCTGAAGGCAATTGGGTTGGACACTCTGGTTTCAAAGGTAGAAGCTTCGGAGTTAAACGAGAAAACCAGAAACAAGAGTGTTAAAGCACCTATAGCATCGTACCAATTCAAAGAATCTAAGGGTGTTGGAAGTGCCTTCATCTCTAATGATGATGAAGATAACTCTCGTGTTGAAAGTGATACTGAAGAGGAAACTGGCTTCTATGCTGCCAAGCCCTCCAAGTTTAACTCTCAAAATAATAAAAACAGAAAAGCAAAAGGAAAACCAGATGACTCCAAATCAACAAAGCCATCAATCAAACAGAACCAATTACTATGGTTCTGGAATCAGAAGAACAGAAGGCAGCCTTTGCCGCTTTCAGTTCAAGCTTTCAAGCCTACTTGGGAAGTACCTTGACTCCTGCCTACTTCTGTCAGCAAGACCTTAAAGAACTTCATCCAGATGAAGTAGAAGAGATGGATCTGCAATGGCAAATGGCCATGATTGCTTATAGAGCCAAAATGTACATGAAGAGAAATAAGGGATTGTCAGTGAGAAGCAGAACAACAAAAATTGGTGTTAACAAATCCAAGGTGAGGTGTTACAAATGTAATCTGTATGGTCACTTCTCTAAGGAATGCAACAACAATCAGCAATCAACAACATATACAAGATAAGCAAATCAGAGGAGCTTCAAGCAACCATAGCTAACAAACTCATCCCCACCAGCCACAGGTTCCTTAACAGGTACCAATAATTCTAAAGAAACTGGTTTGATTATTTTGCAGGATGGTACTTGTGACTAGAGCATGTACGAGAAGGAAATACTAGAAGAAAATCTAGCTTTGATGGCTAATATGGAAAACAAAGTTCCACCAATGGCCAGAGAGGTAAGAGAAAAGTTATGTTCTTCTTTATATGTTGATAAGGTTGAGAGATATAGGGCTCATGCTCAACAATTGGCTGATAAAGTCAAAGAAACTATGCTTTTAAATGAATCTCATGAAAGAGAGCATAAACTTTATCAAGTCAAAATAAATTCGCTACAAACAGATTTAGACAAACTTATGTTTGAAAATTATAATTTGAAAGCACAAGTTGAGTATTTGACCAACTCATTAACCAAGTCCATGTCAGATCATGCATCAACTGAAGTAAAACTTCAGAAATTCGAACTATCATCACAGCAGTATGAGAAACTATTAAACTCTCATATTGAATCAAAGAACAAGTCTGGTTTGGGATATCATAATGTTGCTTCACTAATTAATGATAATTACACCACCCTACCTGAGTCCATGACCAACAGTTTGACAAATCATTTTGTGTCTAGCACCAAAAGTGAGTCAAAAGTTGAAAATAATGAAGTGATAAATGACAAGGATTCTAAATTCATTGAAACAGATTCATCTGAGTTAGAATTCTCAAAACAAATGACTTAGAACCTGATCTTGATAACTGTTGTGATCTAGATGATAGTGATGAGCCTAATGAACAAGAAAGTATCGGTTTGGGTAAGGGAAAATATGTGGTAATTGATTCTATAACTCCTAAAATCCTTGATGAGATCAAGTTGCCCTATCCACCAAAACAAAGAAATCTACTGAAGACCATTTACACAAGGATTGGTCAGTTAAATAAAGGCATTCATGAACTCAACAAACAGCATAAAACTAAGGGAGCAAAAAGAACTATGGAGGAAGAAGATAGTCTCACTTCAGCAAATCACCTACATAAGAAGAAGACTGGTTCTCACACAACCGTAGAAAAGCAAAGGAAAAATGTTCTAAAGTCAGCTGTAGAAGATCTACGGAAGAAGACAAAACAGTCTTCCGTAGAACATCCGCGGAAGAAGAAATCATCAGAACCTAAACAGTCAACCGTAGAAGAACTACGAAAGAAGAAAATACCTAAGGATTCAACTGCTAACCAGAAAGGTAAACAAAAGGATCTTTCAGATGCAAAGAGTGAGAAAGAACTAAAGAAGCAAACGAAGATATTGATGAAGAAACTGACAAAGATAGAAGCTGACTCTGATAGTGAAGCTAAAGAGAAGTATTGCGAATGGTGTGATATGCACAACCACAACACAAATGAGTGCTACTTCAGCAGCTATTGCTCCATCTGCAATATGAACAATCATATGACCTCAGATTGTTACTTCAACAAGCATTGTGCCATCTGCAACAAGCACAACCATTCCACTCAAGAATGTTTCTTCAAGAAAAATAACAAATTAAAGGTCCCCAAGAAGCAAAAAGCTAAGACTTCTGAATCAAATTCTGAATCTTCAGAGAATGATGAATCAAAAATACCAAAGCAAAAGAATCAGCAACAAAAGCAGAAGAATGCAAAGACAAAGAAACCATCTACTGATAATTCATCAAAGAAAAAGGAGATACAACTTTCTCAAAGTAAGACACCTCATAAAAAGGTAGTGTTGCAAGAAGATGATGCCTTCTTTGATCACTTTGAAAAAGGTAATCATGTACCCCAGTCACGGAAAAAGGATACAGAAACCTTTTCAGAAAGAGCCTCAGCCTCAAGTTCAAAGAAAAAGTTAATGAAAGAAGAGGTGAAAGAGGAAGTGAGTGTGAATCAAGATGATAGTTCTTCATCTTTATCATCAAAAGAATCATCCTCACCCAAAACAAAACATAATGAATTAATGGAATCTAAAACCAATCTAGAGTCATCTAGGCTCATTCATGAGAGAATAACAATATTAGATAATAATGGCAAGCCCAAGACCATCAACGCATGGGCTCCAAGGTCTAACTGATTTCATTATTTTTGCAGGAACATCCAGGGAGGACTGACAACAAGTGGTATGTTGACAGTGGCTGTTCCAAGCACATGAAGGGAAACTGTTCTCTCCTCCATGACTTTAAACACAAAAATCCTTCCTATGTAGCATTTGGTGGGGATAAGAAGGGAGGTAAAATCATTGGTGAAGGAATGGTAACCATTGGTGTTCTAAAATTTGAGAAAGTTAACTTTGTGAAAATTTACAATTCAATTTATTAAGTGTTTCTTAAATTTGTGATTAAAACTATACTACTTTCTTTGATACTAACTATTGTTAAATTCTTAAGCCTGGTTTTCAAATTCCAGAAGATTGGATCTTTCTTAAAGCACCAAGAAAAGGCAACACATATGTTTTGGATATGAACAACACATCTATAACAAGCAATGAAACATGCCTGATTTCTAAGTCATCAGAAGATGAATCTCAACTATAGCATAGAAGAATGGTTTACTCTAACTTGAAGAACATGAATAAGTTAGTCAAAAATGACTTAGTCATTGGCCTTCCAAAGAAAGAATTTTACTGTTCTAATCACTGTTCATCATGTATCAAAGGAAAACAACATAGAGTGTCTCATAAATTCAAAACAATTAACACAAACACAACACCACTCAAACTGTTGCACATGGATCTTTTTGGTCCAACCAATGTCATGAGCATTGGAAAAAGGTAATACTATTGGTGATTGTTGATGATTTCACTAGATTCACATGGATCTTTTTCTTAAAACATAAAAGTGAAACATCAGAAACATTGATAGAGTTTATCACTAAGATTGAAAATCAACTTGATCTAAAAATCAAAATCTTAAGAAGTGATAATGGAACTAAATTTGTTAATCATATTTTAGATTCCTTTTGCAGGGACAAAGGCATATCAAGACAATTCAGTGCACCATGAACACCACAACAGAATGGAGTTTCTGAAAGAAGAAATAGAACTCTTATTGAAGCAATAAGAACAATGCTTGCTAATTCACAGTTGCCAATCACATTCTGGGCAGAAGATGTGAACACAGCATGCAATGTTCAAAACAGGACATTAATTGTCAAAGAACATAATAAAAAACCATATGAGCTTTTGTTTAAAAGAAAACCTTTCATAGGATATTTTAGAGCTTTTGGGTGTCATGTGTCCATATTAAACATAAAAGATCAATTAGGAAAGTTTGTAGAAAAAGCCTATGATGGTTTCTTTGTTGGTTACTCATCAACATCTAAATCATACAGAGTCTATGTTCCATATGAAAACATTGTGGAAGAAACTCCTAATGTATCTTTTAATGAATCCTTGTTTCGAAAATCTGTAAAAGGATCATCTTGGTTGTTTGATATAGATGCATTAACAAACTCATTTAACACAGGTTATTTGAATGTGGCAGGTCCTGCGGATACATGTTATCCTTATGTTCCTCCAAACATGGGTGAAGTGCCATTGACAGCTGATCCACCAAGAGTAGTCCAGTCACTTACTCAAAATGCTACTAATCCTGGCCCTTTAATTCAAACAAGCAAAGATCATCCTGATGGAAACAATAGGTCTACATCCGCAGAATTTCCTTCTACATCCGCAGAAGTTCCTTCTACATCCGTAGATATTACTACTTCCTGAGATGACCCATTGCATTCAGTTGAAGTTCACAATTCAACAGAAAACATTCAACAAACACCACTCACACATGCAGTTCAACAACCTACATCATCTGTAGTTGTACCTGTAGCTGCTACGGATGCTATGCCTATATTTGTAGAAACACAAGCTGATACAGATGGACATAATTTAGCATCAAAAGATCAGCCACATGAGAATTTTGACTACTTTGTGGATTCCCCATCCCAGCTGACTCCATCTCCATCAACCAACATCACTAACTTGGATTCATCCATTCAAGTTGAATCAATACCAATATCTAAAATTCCATGTATCATCCTATTGAAAACATGATAGGTGAACTTAATGATAGAATCACAAGAAGACAAGGGGGAGCAGCCAACATTTGTCTGTTCTCTTGCTTTCTTTCATAAGTGGTTCCTCCCAACATCACTATAGCATTGAAAGATAACAGCTCGATTGAAGCAATGCAAAAGAACTTCAGCAATTCAGAAAACAAAAAGTCTAGAATCTAGTTGATCTTCCTGAAGGCCATTATCCAATTGGCACAAGGTGGCTATTCAAGAACAAACTAGATGACCGAGGCATTATTATGAGAAACAAAGCAAGGCTGATAGCACAAGGTTATACTCAGGAAGAAGGGATAGACTATGATGAAGTCTTTGCTCCTGTTGCAAGTATTGAAGCCATTAGAGTCTTTCTAGCCTATGCATCACATAAGAAGTTCACAGTTTACCAAAGGATGTAAGATGTGCCTTCTTAAATGGTAAAATTGATGAAGAAGTATATGTTGCTCAGCCACCAGGCTTTGAAGATCCTGATTATCCACACAGGGTATACAAGCTTGACAAAGCTTTGTATGGACTTCATCAGGCCCCAAGAAAGTGGTATGAAACATTGTCATCTTTCTTACTCAACCATGGTTACAAAAAGGGGAACAATTGATCAGACTCTCTTCCTGAAACATGAACATCAAGATCTCTTAGTTGTTCAAGTATATGTAGATGGTATCATATTTGGATCAACAAACAAGAGGTTATGTGAAGAGTTTGAATGTCTGATGAGATCTAAGTTTCAAATGAGTTTATGGGAGAACTAATATTCTTCCTTGGTTTGCAAGTTCATCAGAAACCAAATGGCATCTTCATCAATCAGGAGAGGTATGTGAATCAAATTTTGAAGAAGTACAACCTTGCTGATTCATCTTCATGCAAAACACCAGCATCAACAATATGTAAGATTGTACCAGATCCTACAGTGAAGTCTGTTGATCAAAGATTATATAGATCTATGATAGGATCATTAATGTATTTAACTACCAGCAGACCTGATATAATGTTTGCTGTGTGTGTTTGTACTAGGTACCAAGCAAACCCAAAAGGAAACCAGCTCTTGGACTCTAGTATCCCAAAGAAGGAGATTTTAAGCTCTACTCATATTCCAATAGTGACTATGGAGGCTGTAACAACAACAGAAAATCAACCACTAGTGGATGCCAATTCATAGGACCAAGACTAGTTTCTTGGCAGTGCAAAAAGCAAACAAATGTTTCAGTATCCACAGCTGAGGCTGAGTACATAGCTGCTTCAGCTGGTTGCTCTTAAGGTCTTATGGTTACAAATCCAATTACTTGATTATGGTTACAATTTTCTTCAAACACCAATACATATTGATAGCTCAACTGCCATGTTCATCACTGCTAATCCAGTATAACATAGTAAAACAAAACATATTGAAATCAGATATCATTTTCTAAGAGATTGCTCAGAAAAAGGTTTAATCAAGTTGATTAAGGTGGATACAACAAATCAGCTTGCTGATTTATTCACTAAAGCCTTTGATTCAGTTAGATTTAATTTCTTAATTGAGTCATTAGGCATGATCAATTTAGATTAAGTTTTAATCAACATAATGAAAAGCATGTTCTGGCCATTATAGTTTTAATATGAACATCTGTAGAAGAACAAACTTGTTCATCCGTAGATTGTTATTAATATGAAAAGGCCAAAAATATTCTTAAAAAAAACAAAACTATTGTCTTATTTACATATTTTATTGAATAAGCAGTTCATATAATGGGAAATGATAATACACTATACCTTTGCTTACTTTCCTCATTTATCAAACAATTCATATAGACTAATCAGATGTGACTTGATATGTGAGTAGGTTCAGCTTGAGTTGAAAATAAACAAGTCATGCTAAACACAATGTCAAGGTGACAAATTGTGGCTAATTCCATTTTGAGGAGCAAGGAAGTAAGTCTTATCCTGCTGTGATCAACTTACTCACCTAAGCACACTATGTTGTTACACTTTATAATCTCTATCTTTGCGCATCATGAACTCTCTGTTTTGCATAAGCAAAGACCTGAGTTCCTGGGCACCTCTGTTTTACGTAAGTAAAGACCTGGTGTCCTGATGCTTAGTATCAAAAGATTCCAAAAAGAACAGCTCTAAAAGAATCCATGGTAATCAACTGTATATTAATTCAAAGCTCACAAATCATATCAGCATTAATAAGATTTTAAAGAAATCTTAAGATAGAGCTTATAACTTACGAAACATAGTTTTAAGTGTGAAAAAGTGATAAATTGACTCATCTACGGAGGACAAACTTCAATGTGAATTGAATGTGGAGTCCATACTTGTCTATCTTTAAACAATTTTAAAACATAATAAATAGCATGACAAGTTGAATATACACTCTTGTTTGAATTTATGAGGATCAATATACTTGCAATCAACACTAGATCTATCTTCTATCATCAACCAAAACTATCATTGGGAAGTTTCTTAGTGTTATAGTATGATCCCATTATATCATGTCAATGCTTGTAAATAATTTTTGGTTTTGTTCTTTTCTTTGCTATTTAGTTGGACAGATAATGTTTTTCATGCTATTCTTTATAAATTTTTGATAAATGCATAATTTTATGATTAATCACAAATTTTGGGGGAGTATTAAATCAGCATGAAAATCTGGATATCAAATGTGTTACATCTTTAAATGAAGAAAGTTGGAACTTGAGTACTAACTTGGCTGCAGATATTTAAAGGTTTTAACCAAATCAATTTTGCACAATTGCTATGAAGCAGAGTCAACAAGGTCCAATATCAAACAACAAATGATCTAACATTGTGTTTAAGATCATACATCAAAAAGAACAAAAATTAACATTTCGTAGATTGGTAACCTACGGATAAAACAACAAATTCATAACAAATTTTGTCTTCCGTAGATGTTCCTGCGGAAGAATTAATTTGTTAAGGTTAAAACAACAAAGTTCTTGCCTTCTGTCGATGTTCTGTGGAAGCATAAAGGAAAATAGGTCCCACAATATTAAATAGTTTTTAAATTGTCTGAAAAGGAACAAAAGGATATCTCGACCGTTGGCCTTTCTACTCACTCTCAAAAACCTTCTCAGCCCTAGAAAATCTCTCAAACCCCTTTCATTAACAATCGCTGAAATCGTTCATTCCACACAAATAATTCACACATCAGTCAAACATCGAAGCTAGTAAGACTAATCGATTCGTCAAAGATCATAACATATGCGCATTTCTGAATCCAGAATTGGAAGATGGATGTAGAGACATCATCCGCTATCTGAGAAGAAGTAGATTGTTTTATGCGCTAACAGCGGATCCTATTATCTATTAATCACACATGGTAGATTTCTGGGACTCTGCGAGGGTCGAGGAAGAAAATGAAAAACAAGTAATTTATGCTTCAATCAGAAATCAACTACTGAGAATTGAAGAACTAACAATAAGGAAGGCGCTGGAGTTCGAAGAAGGTGAAGAAGGTCACCCTGATGTATTTGATCACGAATACATTCAGAAAGTTTTTCAGTTAATGGGGTATGACGGAGACTATCAAAACGGTGAGATCAAAAAGGGGAGGTTGTGCAAGCCATATGGATTCCTATGCCACACCTATCTCAAGTGCATCTCCAACAGGAAGTCCGGTTTGGACAGATTCTCGAGGCACATCTCATCGGGAATCATCGGCATTTTTGAGGGAAGAAAGTACAACTACCCTAAGTACATTCTTGGTTACTTGTGTGACCACATAAGAAGGCAGAAAGACAATAAGATGTACATGTTCCCAAGGTTCATCTAGCTGATCATAAACCAATGTATGCCCAATGTTAAAAGAGAAGGTGATGTGTTTGTGCAAACTCACCTAGGAAGATCTCTACTCAACAAATTGACTGGGAAGTATCAAGGAGAAGAGGTGGAGATGTTCCCACATGTGAAGGATGAAACTGCTGACATACCTCAGGAACTCATATTCCCTGAACAACCACAACAACAAACACTTTAACCGAATCACCTGAACCACCACATCATGAACCCAATCCTCCTTCACCACCATCCTTTACCAACATACCCTTATCACCACTTGTACATACCATCTCACCACCAAGTGAACATACCCAACCCTTATCACCTGCACTTTCTCAAACATCAATAAACTCTACTTCAACTAAAGTAGTGTCACTTGATCAAATCATTCAACCATCACCATAACAATCACCATCACAACCATTATCTCAACATGAACCATACTTTCCATCACCAGCTACTGTGATAGAATTATCAGAATCATCTTCCAGTGAGCATACCCAACCTTTCTCACCCATCCAATCTCAATAATCACTGCACTCTGGTGCAACTAAACCCATCTCACCACTTCTCACACAAACACCTACACCTCCACTTCAAACTGAACCAACCACCTCACCCACACCTACTGAACCCATTGATAGCCTAAAATCTACTAAGAAACTCAACTTTGATGAGGATGAATATGAAGCTATTAATGATGGTGATACTGAGGAGATATGTCCAGAGGTTGAAAGGGAGAAAGACAAAGAAGTTGAACAAAAGGAGGGTAGTTATGTTGACATCATTGCTTATAATAAGGATGACTTGAATGAAGAAGAGATTGATGTAAGTAAGAGCTAGCTCGTAGCAAAATACAACAATTTGAACATTAAAAGCAACAAGAAGTTAGAAAAGTTGAGGAAAATGAAGAAGGAGCTGATAGAGAAAGACAGACTGATAGCTGAGAAAGAGTCTACAATCACTCAACTGGAAGGACAAATCAAAAGGATGATAGAAGATGTTGAGACTGATAACAAGGTGATTGATGTAATGAATGAGCTAATCTTTGAACAATCAGAACAATTGAAAGCAAAAGATGATAAGATTGAGAAGTTAAAGAAAAAGTTGTCTGAACGAGAAGTGAGCAAAAAGAAAGAAGATGGTGTGAGTTCAAAAATGAAGGCAAAGGAACCCACAATCATGTACAATAGAAAAAGAAAATATCTAGGTAAAACTTAAGATGAAGCTGCTGAACCTGAAGATGCACAAAAGGGAACCAAATGTAATTGCCTACTTCACATTCAATCAGCTAATCCTCTAGCTTTTAACCAATTGAAAGCATTGAAGTAAATAGTGATGATGAGTGGGAAGAATCAACAAAAGAAGAGCCAGCTGAAGCTACTAAACAAGCAAAGGCTGATGACTTGTTATCCACCGAAGACATACTTGAAGAAAGAGCTCAATCTGCCATGTTCATGGACTTAATCAATAATGGCTTTCCCTATGACTTGGTAGAGAAAATGAATACGCCTGAAATGATCCAATTTTTGAAAGAATTTGATGCTACAAGACTGATGCTCCCAATTTGCAATTATAAAATTTTTTCAAAGTTCAAGGACATGGAGCAAATAAGAAAAGACTTAGGCCATTATGACACAAAGAAGCTGACAAGGTACAACATAACTTGCTGGTTACAAAGTCATAACTATAAGGAACATGAGCTTAAAGGGAGAACAATTGGTGAGCTCAGAGCTATGATGGAGCATGTGATGAAGGTGGAGGTAGAAACAAGAGTGAAATTCAAGACTGGAGCTCCCAATCCTGCCTACAAATAAGCAAAACAAACTCCTGCTGAACTAACTATTTTCAAAGCAAAGAAATGTATAAGGGTAGAGAAAGCATGATCAAAGAACCAAGAGACATCATTCCTATTAAAGTATGGCCCCTGGGAACTGCTGTGAGGGAGAAACAGAAGAAAAGACTACATTGATACAACTCTTTGATCAGATGACCACTCCAAGAACAACTGAAGAAAATAAAATAATAGCATGGAAATATGATTTAGAATGGGATTGTGTTGTGCTGAAGAGAACATCTGGAATGATTCAATACTTTCTAAGGGTGGAAACACTCCTTACACTTCCAGATGCAGACCTCACTATTTTGCAAAACATTCCCATCACAAACTACCTAATCAGTCCAAAGGGAAGAGACTTCTCTGGACTTGTGGCTAAGTTGAGTCACAAGTTCAAGGGAGATGTGCTTAAAGAAGCAAAGAGAGAAGATGCAAAACACAACAAAAGGAAGTTGAAACAGAAAAGGTTTCATATTAGTTCTTCTCAAGCTTTAGATGATGAATTTTTACAAAGAATTGGATATGAAGACAGATCTGAAGCATCAATCAAAATCATAGAAGGAAATCAATTTTCAATGCCTATCACAGAATGGGGCTATGTAGAAAGAACCAAGGAGTTGGTGTTGCAAAGAAATGATCCACAAAAGAAAAGTGAAAGCATAAGACTGTTTGATCCCATGGAGATCAAACTGCTTCATCCAAGCTAAACTTCATATCTACATAACAAGTATTTTCGCAAGCTGAATGACCAGGATGCTCAAAATGACCTGTGCTTGTTTGTACACATCATTCAAGTTATTGACAAGCTCCATGCCAAGGCCTACAAGAGAAGGAAGTTTGAGGCTGGTCAACTGATGGGAGTAGAAATAGAACCAATAACAGAACTGAGAATTTCAGAACAGGATGAGCTGGAAGTGATGTCCAATAATAGTGTTGTTGTAACATTAACCACTAAAAAGGACATCCTGGGCTTGAAATACAAAACATTAAAGAGAATGGGAAGAATGAAGATAAAGTATCTGTATGAAGATCAAAAGAATACTATAGGATACTTCAACACCAAAATTTTGACAAGAGTTCATGAATTGAGAGACTTGAACAGATGATTACAAGAGGCTAAACCTATAGGGGGAGTATCGTTAGGACTAGATCAAATGTATAGGTTTAGTTGACTTGTCAACTCTTGTAATTAATCATTGTAATTCTCTTTTTGATAATATAATGTAATGCATGAATTATATGGTAACCCATATTATTGTGTGTGTTAGTTTATGTTATTATAGGAAACATCAGACTTGGTCAATTTGGAAAAATTGTCTTAAGTGTTAGAACAACCTACAGATGAATAAGTGTTCTACCGTAGATGTTCTCCGGAGCATAACTGAAGTTTATGCTTCCGTAGATCTCCTACGGAAGAACAACAACTGCTGAACAAGACAAAAGATCAAGTGGAGCTGCTGAAGGAGAGCTTACTGCTGAAGAACAAGTATAAGAACTCCTATGAAAGTATAACCACTGAAGAACAAATGCTGAAGACAAAGTGTTGCTGCGGAAGACTAATGGCTGCGAAAGAAGAACTTCCTACGAAAGACCAATTCCTATGGAAGATTAACAAACTTGTTTTGTTTCAAATCATCAAGTACGTAACAAAAAGTCAACAAGTCAACATGTCAGAGCAATATCATCAAATCAATGATGGCGAAGGATTATTAAGTCACATAATATTCCTCGTCACATCAACAACATTCTTTATATAATTTACAATTTCCTATGTAAATTGTGAACTCCTATGCCAATAAACAAGGCAAAGATTCGCACATATAGAAACTGAATATCAAAACAGAATAGCGATATATTAGCTAGAAAATAGAAACAAAATAGGAAGATATCTATACACAATTAGGTGTATATATTGATCGATGAACATTGATCATTGAAAAAAATTAACAATATAGCAATATCAAGCATCAAGAACATATAACATTATAATCAATTGTAATCGATTGATTGTGAATGAAGGGCAATTGAAAACAATATTTGTATTGCATTATTATGTTTAGTTTTTCTAGTTGTTTTTCTTTGTTCATCGATTTCAGCTTTTGATAAACAATCCGTTAAATAGCAGGTATTGATAATTCCATGATTAATACTTGTTAAAATCAAATTGATAATTTCTGCAATGATCATAGGATTATCAAAACTATTTGTACTTTTAAATCTATGAACTCACCAATGTATGTTGACTCTTTCGAGCATGTCTTTTTAGGTAATGAGACTTAGGTGCTTGGCTGTGGACTTTAGACAAGACCATTCCTTTAGGAGTAGTAAACATTTCATGGGACTTTTGGACTTGTTTTGGGCTTGTTTGTTTTGTTGAATTGTAATTATTGGTTTTGTACATGGGATTGTTTTGGTAGTTGTGCTTCTTTGTTCCTGAATAGAACTTTGGATTATTTATGCATTTATGGTATGACATTTTGGAATTGAATGTACTTGACATGTGTTCCTATGTGTCAGGTGAAGTCATGACCCATTTACGAAGAATACCTTTAGTGATTCTCTTAGACCCCCTATGTGTTATGACGATCCCTTCCGTCGCATCCTCGTGTTTCCGCTTCTAGCGAGGGTGTGACAGATTGGTATCAGAGCTATTGGTTATAAAGAATTAGGTGGATTATTCGACCTAAACTATAACCTGAGTACCCACATGTAGTATGCATCATAGAATTATATGTGTACAACTATACATGTAAACGTTTTATGTGCATTAACTGTTGTGCTGTGTAGCCTGCCTTATGTGTTATCTGTGATCTTCTTATTTGTAGAACTTTGGTTGTTATATTATCTATGTATGCCTTGAGAAAGCATTAGGTAAGGACACCCTCTCGTTATGCGCTTGACTATTATTTGCCCTGGATTGGCAAGTGCTGTAATAAGAATTCTTTTAAAAGGCCTAGGCTATCAAGCCAACCTTAATATGTGCGTCTGCTGGTGATACCTATGTTATGAGTTGAACATGCTAGCTTACATGACAACAACAGACAAGGGCCATGGCGTATGCGGGTCAGATGGCTGCTTTATTAAATCTCGGACTGTACCAAATGGATTCCTTTGATTGTTCCTTACCCAAGTGAATGCTTTCTCAATCAATTCCTCTGTATAACTTTGGTTACTTAACCTTGTTTTAGTGACCATATCCTTGATTCACCAAACACGGATAACACTCTGTACTTGGCAAGATGCGTTGACTCCGGCAAGAGGAGCTAGGGGTGACCATGCAAAGCAAATTACCATTACGGGTGCTCATGTAATTGCAATTTGCAGTGCATGCGAAATCTGGCAAACCCTTTCATGAGATAACACTCATAGTTGGTACGAATCTTCCATTCTATACATCAGACATTGGAGTTTCTATTCTTATAATAATTAATGGTGTGGAAACACCTATCTCCTTTATCCTTGCATAAGTACAAATAGATTTGGAGCCCTCATAGGAATCATACTGGAACATTTTAGCCCAATATCTATGAAAAGTTTCCCTTGCTTTTGTTTTTTATGATTGTGGAAATAGACTACATGTTCAAAATGTACTTGGTCTTTGAAGAGTTGAAGTAGAGAGGTGAGACTCCTTGTATCTATGATGCTTTGTTCAAACTGATCTTAATACTTGGAGCATTGGTTGCTAAGACATTATAGCATTATACTTGGTGAAGTAAACGGATGTCATGTAACCAGTTTAGACATCGTCCTTGGTATATCGTTGGTGTGGTGGGAACGCTACGGGGAACCCTATACATAAACATCTTCGGTATGCTAAGGGTGTGCCTGAACTGGGCTATGTGATGATCCTAGAGGATTAGAGTTGGACATTGTTAGACTGACAACATGGAAGGAAATGGAACTGGAGGCAGGATTGGTTGTACGTGCACGAAGTTCATGACGTTCAAGCCAATAGAGTACGATGGGAAAGTTGGAGCAATAGCCCTGACCCGTTGCATTGAGAAAATCAAAACAGATGTGGACATCGAGATCTGTGCTAATAATCAAAAGGCAAAGAGTGTTGTTTGGCCACTAGTGGGCAAAGCACTAATATAGTGGAATATCCAAGATCAAGTATGAAGTAGAAAAGTTGTGATGGCCATGACTTTGGTCAGGCTTAAAGCATTAGTAATTGAGGAGTACTGCCTCATGGACAAGATGCAAAATATAGATCATCAGTGTTGGAGTCAAGTAATGGTGGGATCAGGACATCTCGCCTATCCCTACCAATTCTATAAGGTGGCAAAGCTGGTGCCATATTTTTGACACACAAATCAAAGTGGATAGAGAAGTACATCAGGGGGCTAGTTCTACAGTTCATGGAATAATGGTTGCTGCTGCACCCCCTAACCATTTAGAGTGCAATACTAAAGACATGTACTTTAGCTTAGGAAATGGTTCGTATTAGACCCTTGAGAAAGCTAGTGAGACGTAGTAGGATGTTAGGGAAACAGGTGAGCTGGTTGGTGTTAAAGTAGACAAGAAGGATAAGGTCATGAAAGGATATGTGGCTGCCATGCTGGCAATGAAGAACAATGCTGGCACTTACCCAGAGAGTAATAAGTGCAATCTGCACAACTCGACTATGGTGCCATGACCTGTGTGTTTCAATTTCAAGCAATTGGAACGCTTAGCAAAGAGTTTTTGTTGGGTCTGATAAATAGTCTAAAATTATCAACGCAGTCAAAGTCAACAAAACTCAACATTAAAGTCAATGTCAATGCAAAAGTCAAGACAACAAGTTCGGAACGAAGATTAGTAGTGAGTCGTTGAAGATACAAAGAACACGGGTCTTAGAGTTAATATATATTTTGTTGTTAACAAAATATATATTTAATGTTTATTTGTCTAGTTTGTGTCTTAATTGTAATTTTATAATTGTCATGTTTTAATCATAGTCTAGGGGGCTAAATGTCATCAAGTCTAATTGTCATTAGACTATATATAGCTAGAGTTATTAGTGTGTTGCAGAACTTGGAGGAGCTGGATTGGAGGGTTTCCATGTAAACAATATCTTATGCAAATCAATATAGATCAAACAAGGGTTTTATTGAATGTTCTTAAGGTGTTCATCTTCTTCATCCTTATTTTATAGTGTTTGATCTATTTTGTACACAAATATCATTGATATTTGTGTTATCAGTAGGATTTGTTTGTGTTTGTCAATCAAGTGCACTGTATCAACGATTAAGTGGACCAACAATTTGGTATCAGAGCCATTGTGCTCTTGATTATTTGAGTTTTGTTTGGTTTTCTAGTTCTAAGTCACTGTTCCATTCATTTTTGATCTGATCTGAGTGTTTTGGATATGGAAATTGATTGAGGATTGCTCGACATTGGTGTGGGAAGCTATAGGAATCATCAGATCTCAAATCCATTGAGATTTGGATGAGTTTGAGCTGATTTCAAGCTGAAAAAGGTTGTCCAGATACGTCGGGTGAATTTAGAGCTCGTCCAGTGAAACAACAGCATCTTCCAGCGAAACTACATAGTTTCGCCAGGCGAAACTAGGGTTCTGTCAGTGAAACTATGTTGTTCTTGGTTTTTGGATCTGGTTTCCTTGTTCCAGCGAAACTACATGTGTTGAACAAAAGTTCATAGTGTTTGTGTGCTAATCCCAGCGAAATTACTGCCAAATTGTTCTCTGAACGAAAGTTCAACTAGTTTCGGGTGAAATTACCCTGCGAAACTAGCATTTGTGTGCCATTGCTGGGTGAAACTGCTGCCGAAATTACTGGCGAAATTACCAGCGAACTTGCCAGCGAAATTAGTGAAAATTCAGCGAATTTGTCAGTGAATTTAGTGAAATTCCAGCGAATTTAGCCTCTGATCATTTCTAAAATGTCTTCTTCAGAAGTAGCTAATTTCCCTAAATCTGATAATCTAATATCAGCACAAAGTCGGTTTGATTCTTTTACAGACATGAAAGATGAAAAGATATCTGATTTTGTTCATCGATTTCTGATGGTGGCAAGTAATCTTAAGATGTATGATGACCAGCTGGGAACCATGAACAAGTCACAAAACTTTGGACTTTCTTCCTCCATAGTGGAGTCCATAAGTTAGATTGTTAAAGCATGAAAGAAATTTTGCTGACTACAAACTCATGGAGGTTATCAACAAGCTGAAGTCATTTGATGTGGATATGAAAAGAAGAGAGTACAATCAATCCATGTATGGTGGTGTATCTTCAAGTGTTGAGATCAAAGAAACTAAAGAAGAAGTCAACCATGCATTGATGGCCAATGTAGTAAACAGTGATGAGGATTCTGTTGAGGGTTTTGATCCTTTCAAAGAACTCAGGTGTGACACTCAAGGTGAGAGTTTTGGTGATGTTGGTGATTGTGCAAGCTGGTGTAAAGCTCAGGATGAAGGAAAGCAAGAGAAAGGTGAAGCTGAAGAAGCTAAGAAGAGAGCTGCTGAGGAGGAAGAGTACAAAAAGAACACTCATGTCTGTCAATGTGAAAAAGCCCTAGCTGCTGAAAAGATAGTTATGGGGCTTCCTTATGAGGTTGTTCAAGACATGTGTTCTCCTCCCTGCAAAATTCATTTATTCAGGGTTTATAAAGCTAACAGATTATTGTTAGAAAATAAAAAAGAATTAAAACGAATAAACAAAGAACTTAAAATCAACGAGTCCAAATATTTTATCAAACTAAGAGAAGCTTTAAAGGAAAATGATCTTTTAAAAAGAAATATTTTAGAAAAGAATGCCGAGATTAATGTTTTGAGCGAACGAGTCACTTTAGCAGAATTTGAGACTAGCAAGCTTAAAACTAAACTTGACAAATGGATGATATTTGGGATGAAACAGGAAGAACTATTCTCTAAACAAAGGGGAGCAAGAATATAAAAAGGGTGTGGGATGTGGTGAAACTTCATATGTTTATCCTCCTCCTACCACTCATTGTTACTCTCTTATGCCTCAACCTCATCCATCTAATGATTTAATTGAAGCTGCAAATACTAACAGTTTACATGCAGCTTTAAGCAGCGTAAATCACAAAGAGGTTCGAGATGAATTTGATTTTCCTGCAGGTTTGGGGCTCATCAAGCAAGGATCTGATTTGTAAAATGATAACTCCACCTCTGATGCTTCAAAACCAGTATAAGATGTTTCCAGTAACTTCTTTAACAAATTCAAGACAGGTACCATCCCTTCATTTGTTCCTGTCAAGTTTGTCAAAGAAGGAACAGCTGTGGAATTGTCAAGCAATCAGAACTCAACACACAAACCAACACAACAAGAGTCATCAATAAAGATCCATTGGAAGCTGACTTGTGCATACAGGACTGGACAAGTTCTAATGATGAACAAGAGATCATCAAGTCACCTGATGTTATCAAGTGTCAAAAGCTTCCAACAATTGAATCAAGACCTATACGGATCTCATCTCCAACTGTTAAACAAATCAGCAGTTCCTCCAAAATTCAGCAGAAGCACTCACCATCTTCATCTGCTATCCATCATGATCTTCACAAATCTACTTCCAAGTCTAACAAGTCACCAGTCATACAAAAAGGTTCTCAAAAGAATGTTTAGATCTCAGCTCCCGAAACATCACACATCAAATCACAGCCCAGTTTGAAATCCACATTGACAAAGCCTCAAAAGGTTCAATTTCATGATATCCAAAAGAAGAAGTTTCAAGTTGTCAACAAGCTGCAACAACCTCAAAGCAGGCTCCACCCTCTACTATTATCCACGGGACTACAAAGAACCAAAAGCCTTTCAAGGCTTGCTTTAGATGTGTAAAAGAAGGTCATGTGCTAAAGAAGTGCCCTGGTTCAAAGGCAAGCTTCAGCAGGTAAAGATAACACAGGTTTCTTCTCGGGTTCAAATGGTAAAAAGCACATATCTTTGAATGGTTGGATAAAGAACAATCTATCCAAACCTTCTCATGTGTGAAGCTGGTTTCATATGATTCAAAGATGAAAAAGACCAATGTTTCAAAATTAAAATCTCTTCCTTTGGGTCTTAAATAGAAAAAGATTTCCAAATTCAATTCTTTCAAATAAAAAGTAATTGAAGAGAAACAAATTTGGAAAGTAAAACTAAAAGAAAAGGATAAAGAAATAAATGATTTGTCAAAAGAGTGTGTGCTTAACAGGTTATATACACTGATGAAAAAGGAACTCCCAGGACCACGTTGGCCTGGGTCCCCCTCTCTAACTAATCTATTTATGAGTGCAGGAACAATTCAGGAGGCCTATCAATAATCTGGTTTACTGACTGGGATTGTTCCTAATTCAAATTTGAGGCGGAACAAACAGTTCTTATCTACCATTCACAATCACTGCATTTTTCTTGTTACTTCATTTCTCATGTTTTTGCTAGTATAATTTGGAAGACTTTCTTTAGTAAAATTCTTTTTTCAATTCTATTTATTATATACTTAAAAAAAAGGGGAAATTTCTTTTTTTTGTTTCATGGTAGTTAAAAAGAAATTTCGGGGGAGAATAAACAATTTTCACGGGAACTAAGAACTTGATTTGGGATGACTGAGAAATGATAGTATGTCTTCTTGGTATGCTTATTTGCATGACTTGTACTTTGTGAGAAATGATAGTAACTGATGTAGATGGATATCACTTAAAATTCTAAAATCTGAAAAAGACAGTTTCATTATATGATATGCATGGTAGGTTCAGCTCGAAAACGAAGTAAACAGTGATTCCATAGCCTAACTAAAGCTTTAGAACTCGGTGATAAGGATCATTTCTATCACATCTCGGCCTGCATAAAGTTACAAGTCCTGTCAAAAATCGGTTGAGAGTTTAAAATCTCTGCTTTGACTTTTTCAAAATCTCCCTATCCCCATGTCCTGAATGTAGCTTCTCGTTAGCTCTTCCGATGTATATTTCATGCTTATCTCCTCTGCTATGCGGAAGCATTGACCTGGAGTGATGATCTTCTCTGTTATACGTGAGTATAGACCTGAAGCTCTCATCAGCATGCTTAGATGATCATCTCCTCTGTTATACGTAAGTATAGACCTGGAGTTCTCATCATCTGTTCCCTAAAATAAAAGCACAGTGATTCTTAACTAAGATCATTGTTGAACCTCAAAAGGAAGTCAAGTAAAGTTAATCATATTACTCAATAAGCCCTGATAACGGGATAAGTTCTTTGCCGGATGTCTATGGGAACCAAATCACCTGAGCTTCTCTAATTAAATCTAAAACATGATAAAATCAGTTGCAGATCACTTGTTGAAAAGGATAAGGCATGGGTTTAAATTGGACAAATATACCAACAATCATTTTTGAACTGTTTTGGCTTTCAAAAACTTAAAATTGTTACTAGACTCTGTATCAGTGTGATCTCACTAACTTGTCGGTGTTCAAATATATCTTTATGCTTTCGTATATCTTGAGGATGTGATCTCATGATCAAATTAGTTCTTGGTGTAATATGATAAAACAAATTAAAATAAATATTCATTTCAAATCATTTTTCAAGTCTTTCATATTATGCTATTAAAATGTTATCATTTTCACATGCATTTCAAGGGAAATTGCACATTCAGATAAACACGAGTTTATTTGTGTTGTTGAAATGATCTAACGAGAAATGTATAGAATGTGTTTGTAATTGTGTTACAGATTCTTACTGCAATTGATGGCCGATCATCAACTGAGCAAAGTACCATACCAGAGAACCTGTTCCTCAAGTTTGCAGGGGATACCGAGCTAGGATTCCTTCTCCTACATCTTCTGAAGCACTCAAGAATAAAGAGTTGGAGATGTTGTTCCTGATCATTCTCATGATGCACACAAAAGGAGGGAGCATTCAAAAAGAGGGAGCCTATAAGATGAAAGATTATCGGTACCAGATCATCAATCTAGGGGGAGATTGAAGATCATTATATAGTTGACTTATCGGTGCTGATCACGATGAAAGACGTTGATAATAATAGACTAAGGAGGAGTATTGTTGGGTCTAAAAAATAGTCTAATATTATCAACGCAGTAAAAGTCAAGAAAAGTCAACATTAAAGTCAAAGTCAACGCAAAAGTCAAGACGACACGTTCGAAACGAAGATTAGTAGTGAGTCGTTGAAGATACAAAGAACACGGGTCTTAGAGTTAATATATATTTTGTTGTCAACAAAATATATATTTAATCTTTATTTGTCTAGTTTGTGTCATAGTCTAGGGGGCTAAATGTCATTAAATCTAATTGTCATTAGACTATATATAGCTAGAGTTATTAGAGTGTTGTAGAGCTTGGAGGAGCTGGATTTGAGGGTTTCCATGTAAACAATATCTTATGCAAATCAATATAGATCAAACAAAGGCTTTATTGAATGTTCTTGAGGTGTTCATCTTGTTCATCCTTATTTTATAGTGTTTGATCTATTTTGTACACAAATATCATTGATATTTGTGTTATCAGTGGGATTTGTTTGTGTTTGTCAATCAAGTACATTGTATCAACGATTAAGTGGACCAACAGTTTTAAGCTATTTGTCAACCCAGTTGTGCTGGTTAATGTGATCAAATCGGCAAGAGTTTGACATTAACAATATGAGTGTGGAATCCAGTAGCATTATTGGAATGCATATGTGTGGTTATATAGGGCTCAAGGTCAAATGGTCAATCAAAAATAAAAGGAAAAACAACACAAATCTGGTCTGCAATTTGTACAAACCCAGGGCAAGGTAATATGGCAACCCAGTTCATAGAAAGGCATTTAGGATTGGTGTCAATGATGCCCAAAAAGACCCATACTTTAGTGACTTTGACTTTTGTAACTAAGTTGGGCTTAACCCCCGTCAAAAGGATATGTGTTATTAAATAGGCTAATGATGGACTTGAAAAGACTAGGGAAGTAATATGGGACCGTACTATGCTATTAGAGGATTATGCATTTAGAATAGATCTTGTACGATTTTGGCGCGGAAGTTTCAACATGGTCACGGGGATGGATTGATTGTCAAAGAATAGTGCTGAGATCATCTGCTGTGAGAAGATTGCTTGAATACCATTGTCAAACAGTGAGACACTTAACGTGTAGGCGAGTGGCGAGAGATTAGAAGGGGACAACACGCAGATCTCGAGCATAGAGGTGGAGGAATAAGAGTTAGATGATATACCTGTTTTGTGAAACTTCTAAGAAGTGTTCTCGAAGGATTTGGTATGATTGCCTACTTCACAATAGGTGGACCTTTGGATTGACCTGGTACATAGGGTAGTGCGTGTTCCTAGGGCCTTTTATTGCTTAATATTCTTGGAGATGCAAGATCTGTCTAATCAACTTTAGGAATGGTTCGGTAAGGGTTTTCTACGACCCTTTCACTCACCACGAGGTGCTGTGCTTTCTCTTGAGAAGAAGGATGGATCGTATAGGACGTGCAAGGACTATCAAAAGCTTAATAAACTAACAAACAATAACCGTTATCATTTGCAATGGATAAATTACTTATTCAATCAGCATCAAGTAACGAAGTACTTTCTGAATATTGATCTCCATTCAGTAATCATCAACATAGAGTACATGTGAATGACATACCAAAGAAAGTGGTTAGAACTCATTACGAACATTACGAGTTCCTAGTTATGAATCTTGGGCTAACAAAGGCACTTGTGGTGTTCATGGAAGTGATGAATTAGATGTGTATGCCATATCTGAATAAATTTGCCATAGTGTTTATTAAGGACATTCTGACTTATTTAAGCATAGGGAGATCATGAGAAATATATGGGGACAATTTTGGAATTGTTGAAAATTAGAAACTATACTCTAGGTTCTCCAAGTGTGTCATCTATACTGACCACAAGAGTTTTCAACATATTTTTTTCACTAAAAAGAACTAAATATGAGATAGAGATGTTGGATTGAATTGTTCAACGACTACAACTGTGTAATCTAGTATAACCCAGAAAGGCAAATATGGGTTAGGACGTGTTGAGTTGTAAGGAGAGAGTCAAACAGTGCTTACCTCATTGCCATTCAAGTCGAGTAAAATGAGGGGACTGAATATGGAGAATGAGGCTTTGAGAGGTCTAAACAAATAGTTTGTACAAAAAGATGATGCAAGATTGTACTTTATGCTTAATTTAGGTTTTATTTATGGGGAATATGTAGACATTAGTGTTGGATGAAGCACACATGTTTAAGTATACTATTCATCCTAGTGCTAACAAGAGGTGGCATGATCGTAAGGACTTGTACTGGTGGCCTGGAATGAAAGGGGACATAACGGACTATGTGTGCAAGTGTTTGACTTGTTCAAATGTCAAAGTGAGGCATCAAAGGCCACCTAGCCTATTACACAGTTTGAGATTCTGGATCGGAAGTGGAAAAATATGATTGTGGACTTCATCACGAAGCTAATAAGAATTAGTAGTGAGAATGATTTGATTTGAGTCATTATGGATAACATGACCAAATCTGCTCATCTCCTGACTATTGGTGAGGACTACAAAATGGAAAAGTTGGCAAGGATTTATGTTAGTGAAGGTGTGGATAGACATGGAGTACATATGTCGATTATCACTGTTCGTGCCAGTCGCTTCATGAAATAATTCGGCATAGCTCATAGTAGGCGCTGGGTACACGTCTGGACATGAGTGAGACTTACCACTATCATATTGATTGTATGAGTGAGTGACCTATTCTAACATTGGACGATATGTTAATGTATTTTATAATTTACATGGAGGTAGCTAGGAGACTCACAACCATTGGTTGAATTTCCTATAACAATAGTTTCAATGAGAGTCTTATAGGAGCACTGTTCTAGGCACTAACTGGATGTAAGATTTGATTGCCGATGTAATGGGCAGATGTCGTGTAAAGTTAGACGACTGGACCATAAATAATTCAAGACACGAATGATTAGGGGTTTTGGATCGTAGACAGACTAAAGGCAGCTCAAGATTGTTAGAAATTTACACTGACAATCAAAGGAAACCTTGCTTTAGGCACATGGTCCAGACTTTTGTGGATTTGATAATTAGATAAGGTTGGTGACTGGTACACTATCAAGGCGTTAGTAGTGTGGTGGGTTAGCTGCGGTACACCCTATATAAACACTATTGATACCATGACTGTGAAATCGGAATCCGGATTGGAATCTAACTTTTGGTAATGGACAACAGTCATACTCTGGAGATATTAGTAAATTGGTTGTAAAACCTAAAAAGCCATCTCAAGAGACTTTGTTTTTATGGGCTGTATACAAGTTGTCTCCTTGGAATGGCATTGTTTTTGGCAAAAGAAGCAAATTGGCACCGAGGTATGTTGGTTCGTTCAAGATCATTGAACGGATTGGTCCTATTGCATATCGGCTGGAATTGCCACATGAATTAAATGGTATACATGACATATTCCATGTGTCAAATCTCAAGAAGTGTCTTGCTGATGAGAGGATGCATGTGCCACTCGAAGAAGTCCAAGTGGATGACAAACTTCGATTCGTCGACCCATGGAGATCATGGACAGGGAAATAAAGACACTGAAGCGTAGCAGATCCCGATTGTAAAGGTAAGATGGAACTGAAAGAGAGGTCTCGAATATACCTGGGAATGAGAAGACGAAATGAGGACTAAGTACCCTCACCTGTTTGCGGATGGCAATACAGTTAATAACTCCAGCTGAATTTCAGGATGAAATTCTCTCGATTGGGGGATACTGTGACATCCGTCACCAAAATAGGTGCGTTGACTTTGACTTTGATTTTTGTCATATTTGGGCTTGGTCTTAATTGAATGTTCATTTCAATGCTGACCTAAATTTTAGCTTAATGGGCCTATGTCAGAGTGTTGGGCTTAGGGTTTTTGTCAATAAGAAGACCATTGGGCTTGTCAGCGTACATGGTCCTGTACGTTGAGCCTAATCAAGGATTTTCTAAATGGTGAAACGCTAAAATTTATATTAAAACCAACTAATCATTCATTTATGGGCCTTGCCTATGAATTAGTTCAAAAATATAAATTATTTGATTTCTTGGGCATATAATAGCTCGTTGGAACCGTTTTAGCGCGTGAAATATAAGAACATAAAAATTGGTCGACACGCGATTCGAGACGAGACGGGCCAAGGGCCCGAAGGCCCATGCCCCTCCCTTGCTTGTGGCCGAAAATAGACAAGGGGGTAATTCCCCCTTGTTTCCTCACTTTTGCAAAAATTCTTCTCCAAGTTATTTCCATATTGCAAACCCTAGCCACCACAACCCAAATTCACTTTGTTCTTCATCATTCCAATCGAAAATCAGCCTCCTTGTGTCATTCTTATGAGTATTGTGACAATCAAGATATTCAAGATCTCATTCTAAACAAGACTTATTCATCTTCTAATCTCCTGTAAGAAATGTCGTTTCTTGATGATTTTATTCCTTGATGTACTTCAATTTCGATGATATTCATCATCTAAACACAAAATCATCATCTAATATTCTTATATTCTTTGTTTTGGACGTTAGATCGTGAAAATCTAGGTGTTACGGGTGTTGGACTCTCTAACCGGTAAAACCATAATCCTTGGACCTTGTATATTCTTTGAATATATTAAAATTGGGTTGTAATCTTGGATGACCTGTTCATAATCGACATCTCAGACTTATAAATCATTTTTGAAATCATTAATCTTGTTCTTGAACGGATAGACATGTTGAGCGATCAAAACAACGAATTAATCAATTAATGTTGCAAATCATTAATCTTCTATGAGTCCTCTAACTAACCCAAGTGGTCTCGTGTCGTTTCGACGTCGTTTGGTCCTCTAAACGTGGCAAACAAAACTAAAGGTCAAAACTGATGAATCTGGGCAGCAGATTGGTCTGTATTCATTGAGTCATATCTTTCTCATATTTTATCCAATTGAGATGATTCTTTTTCTAGAGTTTAACTTAAAGTCTTAACTTTCAAATGATACCCTTTATGCAATGATTCGCTACCGTTTTGATCTCCAAACAGTATATATAAAACTGGTGCGCAATCAGATATATGTGCTGAATTGTTTTGATAAACTCAAAAATAAGGTTTGAAACTAAATAATCAAATAAAGGCAAGATTTTGTATTTTAAAGTGGTTAAATGAATTTTTAAAAGACTAAGTTAATAAATTAACATAAATGTGACAATAAAAACCTTGATGGGCGTTAAGGACTGGGCGCCAAGGATTACACCCGTGTTGGTCATTTCTGTTCTTTAGTAATCCTTTTGTGATTTGTACTTTTGTGCTTGCTTTGCATATTGTGGGATTTGGACTATACCAATTCAAGGTGAGTTTCACGGCCCTTTTTTAATATATTTTACTTAGGGGAAAAGCATGCTCATTGTTTTGGACTATGGTGTGTCGTAAAGATTATTTTGGAACATTGTATGTGGTTTGGGTCATGGTTTGAGTCTAGATGATCATTCATGAGTGTGTACTTGTTCTTGTGCTTGGACTTGGGCTTGTTCTTGTGACTTGGATGTCATGGAGAGGTATTGTTAGTACTAACGGGTTTACACCCCCACCCTTGTCATCGGTATACTAGTCAAAACTGACTTGGCTTGAGCTTGCCCTTAGGTGAATATAATCAGGGTAATTGAACTTGGACTGATCTTAAACTTGTGATGATATCTTGACTACTATGTTCTCTTACTCACATACAACTTTTTGTACATGTTATACACGGCAAACTATTTGTACTTTTTAAACCTGTAAACTCACCAACGTATGTTGACTCTTTCAAGCATGTCTTTTCAGGTAATGAGACTTAGCTACTTGGCTATGGACTTTAGACAAGACCATTCCTTTGGGTGTAGTAGACATTTCATGGGACTGTTGGACTTGTTTTGGGCTTGTTTGTTTTGTTGAATTGTAATTGTTTGTTTTGTACTTGGGATTATTTTGGTACTTGTGCTTCTTTGTTCCTGAATGGAACTTTGGATTATTTATGCATTTATGGTATGACATTTTGGAATTGACTGTACTTGACATGTGTTCCTATGTGTCTGGTGACGTCATGACCTATTTACGGAGAATACCTTTAGTGATTCTCTTAGACCCCCCCAATGTGTTATGACGATCCCGTCCGTCGCATCCTCATGTTTCCGCTTCTAGCAAGGGTGTGACAAATCTGGCTTCCCTCAACTTATCCTCTTGAGTGTTTGGCATTGGGTCATCCCTAATTATAGCTTCCATAAAGCCAAGGGTCTCACTTGAACTCTCTCCCCTTCCTTTCCTCTTTCTCTCCCACTTCTCCTTCTTATTTTCCTCAGAGGTCATCTTCCTCTTCCCTTTGTCAGTCACTAACCTGCATGACTCAGGGTGGAGAGAGCTTTGGCTTTCATTGCCTGGTGTAGAACTTGAGCTCTTGCTAGAGAGAGGCTATGAGACACCTTCACCAGCTGGTGGCTCACGAAAGGTACTGGGTGCTGAAGCAGTTCCTATCTCAAGGTTCGCAGGTTCAACTACTAGGCCTGCAACCAAGGTTTCCCTTTCGTAACTAATCTTAGGGTCCACCTTAGTATCCAGTTGACCAACAGTCTTGCCTGCTAGCCTTTGTCTATGTAATTTGGTTCTTCTTTTGAACTCTTTAAGCACCCTATCTCGAATCCTTTCAGCTAACCTTTCAGCTTGCCTGTTTTGACTTGCGTTGGCAAGTGGCAGGTCAACCAAATAAGTGTTATCATAGTATCTTAGGTTTTTAAAGTTGAAGACTTCTTGTTGCCCCTGAGATCTAAAGAGTACCAGGGCTCTTCTATTAACATCATACCTCCATCCCATTATTGGATTTTCAGCAGTATAGGATGGGGTGGGCATAGCACTTGGTATGACAACTGCAAATAGGTTTTGAATCAGGGCATCCACATCAATATGGGCTTGAGGAGGTTGTTGAGTATAGAAAACTGCAAATGGAGGGGGTGAGTCCTCTATGTCCATACTCTAGGCAGAACTTCCAGGTTTTATGTTTGTAAGTAGGACTTTCTCCTCCTTTTTGGTAGCATCACCCTCTTGCATAGGGGAGCTAAGGGTTAGGTCCACCACATCGATAGGTTCTTGTGGACCAAGTTGAGTTTGTCTGATAGGTCTGCCAGCTAACTTTACCTTAAGATAGGTGATCTGAAGTTGCTAATCAATGACCTGTCTTTGTAAGGTACCCACCTGAGATTCTAGGTGACTTACCTTTAAAACAAATTAGGTGCATATTTTTGACAGTTTTTGCACTTTGGTTGCAGACTTTCCACATCTTCATCTGATGAATCATGGGGGGATGAGAGAATAGGACCAAAGTCTTTTTCCTCACCACCAGCTTGGGGTTCTTGGCTGTTGGATTTCCCCTGAACCATGACGGCTTCAAAAGAAGTGTCAACAGGCTGGGTTTCCATGGTTGAGGTCTTAGTGATGTAATCACTTGCAAAAGTGAAAGCCTCATCCATATAGACTTCTTGAACATGTTTAGGGAGGTCCACTTCCGTTAGGGGTGGATGATGTGGGCTAGATATGGGTGACTCAAGAGCACTCATCTCTCCTTGAGTAGGGGTGGAGAAGAGAGACTCATGGTACTCACTAAATTTCATATCTTCATCATCATAGAATTGAAGGACTGGGATGGGTTGGTTTAAGTCTAATGGTTGAGGATGGTAGCTTTCCCTTAAAGGTTGATCACTTGAGCTTTGAGACTCAGAGTGGTGGCTTAAGGCTTGGGCAATGAGCTCATCAAGCTGAGCATGAGGAACCTCAGCACTGATCAAAGAAGTAATGGGCATGGTCTGCTCAACAGAGGAAGTGGGAGCTCTTGTTTCTAGTTCCTCTTGCATGGGTGGTTGTATGGGGGCCTGCTCAACCTGAGTAAACTAAGAGGGGTTCGCATGGATTTTCTAGTGTAGGTGATGGTTATTTGTGGCTGTGAGGGTGGTGCAGATGTAGAAGGTGTGGGTTCAACATTGGCTGGTGCTTCCAAGTTGTCACCTTGAGCAATGAGCTCTAACATTTTTAGAATCAGGGTTGTTTCTACCCCTAAGAAGCCAACAGTGGTCTTTCTTATTATTTTGAAGACGTTGGGCTTTATCTGTCCCAATTTAAGAGTATTACCTATTCGCCTTAATTATGAGCCCAGTTCACAGTTAAAAATGTGTTGAACATATCTAGGGAACATATAGTACTCTAAGGAGTCCAAGTTAGCAAACAAGTTTGTATATACAAACTGAGAGTACTCGAACTTGACCCCTTGAACCATCCTAGGGACTACATAGGATAAGTCCTCAGGAATCTGGTCACAACCTGCATGTTTGTTAGATAAAGAGTGGATTACAATATGAAGGAGGTACTTCCATTGAGAGGAAATCTTACCCTTCTTGAAAGTTCTTACAGAGTAGTCCCATTCATAGACCATCTGCCAGAATGAGTTATTAATAATAGATTTGGGGAAGGACAACTCACCTTCCTCATCATTCAACCTCAGATGAGAGTTGATTGTGGCTGGAGTGATGAAAATTGTCCTCCCCTACACTGTGGCAGATAGTTTCTGATCACCATCCAAGATGACCTCTTGGCAGGTCCTCTAGAACTCTAAGAGTTGTTCTTCATACAGTGGAGGGTCGGTTATGAGTGCAATGAGGTAGTTTGAGTGAGATAAGAAGCGGCAAACATCTGAGAAACTTGGATCTTTCTCAGATGACAACAGAGCAACTTGATTATATTGCCAGTATAGATGCATGGAAAAATATGGTTGGTTTTGGGGTTCAGGGTTGGCCATTTTGAAAATCTTAGAGGTGAAGAAAGATACGAACAAAGTCAGTTTGTGGGTGAATTTAGGGTTTGAACTTTTGCAGATGAAGTGGAAGGAGAAAAAGGGGGAACTGTTGAAGGTATATTTATATGGTTGGATTTGAGACAAAGTTAATGCAAATGGATAAACGTTGAAATCCAGATGTCGGTCCCACCTCTGAAAAAGCTCCAAAAGGGTAGTTTTCTTGGAAGTCTAAAATCTTTCGAACGTAATTTGTCTTCGGAAGTTTTTGAGAGAACTTCCGAAGCCAATTTGACTTCAAAAGATATTCCTTAGCTTAATAAAAATTTTGTTTCGAAAGAAAAATACTTAGAGTAGTTTGTTTTCGAGATATATTTGATTTCGAAAGATATTAAACTTTAGAAGGTTCATTCAAAGGATGAATAAAGCTTCCGAGACTTAATTGCTTTCGGAAGAAAATTGTCCTTCAAAACATATAAGTACTTAGAAGCATATTTAAGCTTTGGAAGATATAGTAGAATTTCTTCCAAAGGTAAATTTCTTAGTAAGTAGTTATTAGTTTTGAAGACCTAATTTTCATCCGAAGTCAACTTAATGTCTTCCAAAAAACTATATCTTCAAATTTCAAAATTCTAAGGAATATAATTTTGAAAAATGTCTCCCAAGGTAAACTGGGCTTATATAGGTGATAATATAGACAACTTAAGACACATATATTTGAAAAATATTCTTCAATTAATTTAAGTAAATCAACTCAAAGTTAACCATCCTAATAGCTAATACAAGATACTTAAATCTTCATTCATCAAAAGTTTAATGAACAAATCTGCATATTATTAATTTGTGTTAACTTTGACTAGTTTTATCAATCTTTTTTCAAAATTATCTCCAATTAAATGATACTTGATATTGATGTGCTATGTCTTTGAGTGCTGCATAAGATTCTCTGTAATAGAGATAGCACTATTGTTGTCTATTTGAATGTGAGTCTCTTTTAAGTTAAATCCATGGTCCAACATCTAATTCTGAATCCAAAGCACTTGAGCATAGCAGTTTGCAGCAACAATGTATTCAGCCTTAGCAGTTGATGTAGACACACATGATTGTTTCTTGCATTGCCATGAGACTATCCTTCCACCTAGAAATTAGCATCCCCTTGATGTAGACTTTGCAGTCATGTCACAGCCACCATAGTCACTATTTGTATAAGCATACAGATTGAAGTCAGAATTCTTTGGATACCAAAGGCCCAGTTTGGGTGCACCTTTAAGATATCTGAGAATCCTTTGGACAGCATCCAGGTGTGACATCTTGGGGTTGGCTTGATATCTTGCACAAATACATGTAGCAAACATGAAATCAGGCCCGCTGGCTGTGAGGTACATAGAGACCTAATCATAGCCCTGTAGAGATGCTCATCAATACCCCCCTTAAGATCAGGTCCTAGGGAGTGGTTTCTAGCTATGGATGTCTTAGTAACCTTGCACTCAGTCAGATGAAATCTGGTAAGTATGGCTTGCACATACTTTAACTGGTTTATGAATATGCCATTTTCAACCCACTTCACTTGAATTCCTAGATAGAAATTGAGTTACCCCATGACACTTATTTCAAATCTATTCTTTATAAGCTTCTCAAAGTCTTTGCAGAGCTTCAGATTAGTTGACACAAAGGTGATGTCATCTATGTAAACTTGAACCAGCACCAAGTCATTTCCTGTTCATTTAATGAAGAGTGTTCCATCAATAGTACCCCTCTTTTAGCCATGCTAAACAAGGTACTATGATAGTGTCTCATACCACTTCCTTGGAGCTTGATGCAACCCATAGAGAGCTTTGTCAAGCTTGTAGACATAATCAGGATGATCTGGGTCTATAAAGCCAGGTGGTTGTTTGACATACACTTCCTCATTAATCACCCCAAATAAGAAGGCATAATTAACATCAAGTTGGTAGACCTTGGAATCCTTGGATGCAGCGAAAGCAAGGAATTTCCTAATAGCTTCAAATCTTGCTATAGGTGCAAAAATATCTGTGTAGTCAATCCCTTCTTCTTGTGTATACCCTTGAACAACTAGTCTTGCCTAATTCTTGATGACAAGTCCTCTATCATCTTTCCTAGTCCTAAACATCCACTTGGCACCTATTGTGGTCTTCCCTTGAGGAAGACGACATAGGTTCCAAATCTTTTACATTTTGAATTGAAGCAGCTCCTTCTGCATTGCTTCAACCCAACTTCCATCCTTCAGAGCCTCTTTAACCTTCTTTGTCTCAATCTAGGACAAGAAACATAAGTACATACAAACATTTTTGTCTTGGGTTTGTCTCTTGTTCTCACTCCAGTCTTAACACTTCCAATGATTTTTATGGTGGAATGTGACTTGTGGATTCTCAATTGACGAGTCACAACAAGTTTGTTGGACGGATCTAAATTGGTGAAATTTAAATCTTGTGATTGAGTATCATCCACCACATCAACACACTTATCAAGAGAAACTTAATCTAATGAGTATGTGACATCATTGATGTTGTCCTCTTTGGAGTGGTTATCAGTTCAAGAAATTCTTGATCACTATCACCACCTCCATCTCCTCCTATATTAGAAACCCCTTCATTTGAGTTCTGTGCCTCTGTGTTGGAATTGGTAGGCACCTTAGATGTATTAGCTGAAGAGTTTGTCATTGTTTTACTGACAGGATTTCCAACTGCAAGGTTTGTTACCACTGGAACTAAAGTAGGTTTCTAACTTGGTCTTCTTAGCTCAAATCTTGGGCTAGGATCTCCTGTTGATAAGCTACCTGTAGATCCTGAAACACTTTCACAAGTTTTATTAAAATAGTTGGTAACTAAATCAAGATCAAACATCTAGGACCAGAACCTTTCACACTTGGAGTGTGCTCACTAAAAGTCACATTGGCTAATTCCTCAACTACTCTAGTTCTGAGATTGTATAATCTATAAGCCTTAGCTTGGGAAGAGTATCCAATAAAGTGTTCAACATCTGATTTTTAAAGAACTTTGGCTATCAAATCTTTGGTATTCAACATGGTGTAAAGACATCCAAATGATCTGAGGAAACCAATAAAGGGTCTCCTTTTATGCCCCAACTCATAAGGAGTATTACCATAAGTCTTGGCTACTAAAACTCTATTTTGTAGATAGCAGGCAGTGTTGACTGGCCCTGCCCAGAAGGTGATGGGCATTTTAGAGTCTGATAGCGTGGTTCTTGCAGCTTCAATAAGTGTTCTGTTTCTTTTCTCTGCAACACCATTTTACCAAGGAGTCCTGGGAGCACTATATTGTCTTGTAATACCTTTTTAATCGTTGGATGTATCTAGGATTTTGTTCTTGAATTTAGTTCCTTGATCACATCTTCTGATATTGACCTTTTGATCACATTGATTCAAAACTTAGTACACTGGTGGGGCCAAAGAGATCCATATGTAATAAGTGTAGGGGAGTAGTGATGGAGTTTCTTTCCTTTGGCTTGTGAGACACTTTATGTTTCTTCCCTTTCAGACATGCAACACAATGTTCATCACTTGTAAACTCTTTCTTTGGTATTCCAGTTACCAAATCATTCCTAATTAATTTATTCATATTCTTAAAGTTTACATTGCCATTATTTTAGGCTAGAGGAAAGACTCATCACTATTGGCTTTAGATAGAAAGCAAGAAACTTCTCAAGATGGAGATGTCTCCTACAAATCCATCTTGTACATGTTCCCTTTCCTGGGGGATCTGAGCAGGATATGCTCTTGAGGAATCACTACGTCGGGTTTGAGAACAATGCACTCATGCTCGGTAAAGAGCATGTTATGTCTCTAGTCATAAAATTGGGATACACTCAAGAGATTGTAGCCAAGCTCCTTAACATAGTTTACCTTCTCAATGCTGAGCTTACCATTTATGACTCTGTCCCTTCTAGTCATGTAACCACCTGATTTTCTTCTAAAAGTACAGGATCGGTTTTGACTCTAAACACAGAACTCACTAAGTCTCACTTGATCGATGAAACACGAAATCTCAAACTAAAGTTGATAATAACGTACGAAGTTAATGAACAAGAGAATGGTTTTCAAGATACTTGTATATATTACTTCTCAACTCAGTATTACAAGACTCTTAAGCTCATGCTACATAAGTTACAATAAGAAACTATGTATACTACTATCTACAGCCGGTTATACTTGGAAAACCAGCTGGAATCTACTACTAGACAAATACTACATTGCTATAAGTAAAGTATCTAAGATAAAATAATAACCTAGATAAGGTAGTCATGACAGGTCCATGACTTACCTTTCGGTACCAACTAAGAATGGTATCTGTACTAAGTTGAAAAGGTGAACAGTGGATTAAAGTATGGTCAACTACATGGGTTAGGAAAAGCACCATACAGTGTATCAGAGTCTGTCAGACAGACCATACTTTTGTCCACTAGTTCATAGTTGATTCTTCCGAAGCTAAATGGCTTTGGAAGAATAAGTTCTTCCGAGGCCATTTATACTTCAAAAGAAACAACTTCTTCCGAATCTTCTACAGGTCTTTATGACTTATTCTTTGAAAGACTTTATCTTGGATCTTCTGAGTGTGAATACTTCGGAAGGAGAACTGCTTGGTCTTTGAAAGACTTTGTTCTATCCCTCGGAAGTTCTTCATATACTTCGGAAGGAAAACTACTTAGTCTCGGAAGACATAGTTTTCCTCCGGAAGCTCTTAAGACATAATGATTCGGAAGATCTTTGACATAGCTGTGAAAGAGTAGTTTTATCTTCGGAAGACTTCTTCAACTTGTACACAAAATTGTTCCAAGTGTTGTTTTGGTTGCACCAGCCTCAAATGATCCAACAAACTCCCCCTAGGCTGATGCTACCAAAACTTCACTTCCTCTTGCTCTTCAAGGCCTTCAACACCAGGGAAAGCAGATATCTATCTGTCATTTTGTTTTTCCCTGATATGGTGGTGAGGAGTTTGTACAGGTTATTTGTAGATAATAAATCCAGTCGATTGCTCTGAATGACATGTACTTTTTGTTGCATCCCTCTGAAGAGAGTTAGTTGATGGGAAAGGTAGTCATATTCCCATCTAACTATAGGATCTAAAGTGGAGCCCTCAACCATCTGTAAAAAGGTCTTCCCTTTTGTGATTGTGCCTTCTTCAGAATCTTGTGCTCTCCTTTTCAACTCTTCTTCAATCTTGGCCTTCTTTGTGAGCTCGGTTAGATGAAGGCTGCTTAAATGATTTTTGATGTAAGCAGCTATCTCAGAGTTGGAGGGATTGGAGAATGGCTTCTCTGCTAACTCAGCAATGTCAAATCTGCTGGAATGTAGCAGAGATGAAGTGTCAGCCCTGGTAACTTCACCATTCTCCCTTTCCATAGCAAATCTATGGAAATCTTCATCGAACCTCTACTGGACAATTTTCTTTCTAGGATAGAGGGGTTTTGTTGGTAGTTTGTCCCCTTTCCTAGTGTCTAGCAGAGTCACCAGAATTGTTCTTAACTTCTTCACTACTTCATTTAGAGTATCTGAATTTGTTACAAGAAGTTGAAGAGCTTGGTCTAGTGTTCCTCTAGGAAGATCAAGGAATGCATATCTTGTGAGGGAACTAGAAGAGCCATCAATGAAAGTTAGCTGGATGGACTCTTCCTCACAAGAGATGTCACTCAGTGCTTTGCAATTTGTGAGCTTCTTCTTTATCTCCTTGAATTCTTTCAACGTCAGGGGTTTGATGGATCAGAGGATGGTTTGGTTTTTGAGTGGGTTCTTGGTTGTGTTTTGGGTCGTAGGATAGGTGGTGGTGGTTGGTGGGATGCAGTGGGTGATGGTATAGGTAAGGTTGATGGAGAAGGTTTAGGGGTGAAGGGTTCTGTTTTGATGGTGAAGGGAGATGATATAGGTTGTGTTTTGGGTAGTGGTTTGGGTGTTGGTTTTGGTACCATCCTCTGAACACTAGGAGTTTGAGCAACCTCCTGCCTTCTTCCTAAACGAATGTCAGCTTTGATGTCGCTGTAGGGTCTTGATTGACATGGGACCCACTTGCCTGCCGGAGAAGCCATGAGCTCGGAGATAGGATTTTATACAATCCTTGTCTCCCTCTTTCTCTCTCAACTTCTCCCTAGCAACCTTCTTCCTCTCCTTGTTGATTAGATCTTGTTCTTTGTGAAAAAGAAACAAGATCATGTCATTTTGGGGAGGTGCAAGCTCCTTTTGAGAATAGCCTCTATTGTAGAGAAAGGCTATTTTCTCTATCCTCTCCCTTTCCATGGCTTCTTCCTTCTTCTTCCTTCTTACCTCCTCTTTGGCCAACCTTGCGGCTTCTTCCTTTCTTTATTCAGCAAGGTTGCCTTTTCTAGTTTCACAAGCTCATCAATTGGGAGTAGAAGAGTTTCTTCGTTGGCTACTCCCAGGCTGATGAGCCTGTCAATGATTTCCACCCTCCTTTTATTGTTAAGACTTGCTTGGGCGGCTATTACTGCTTTGCTACTAGTAGCCAACAACTTTCTAGTATCAAGTCTACCTTACTTCTTTAGCTTCTCCAATCTTTCCTCCTCTAGTAGCTCCTCAGCAGTAAGCGTTCTCTTCCCCTTAGGATCATAGGAAGATTCAGCCTTTGGGAACTCAGGTTCAAAAGATTCAGGTTGGAGTGAGGGTGTTTAAAGTGGTGGTTCTTGTAAGAGAGGGTTGTAAGGAAGTCCTCACTGTTAATCTCAGAGGCTAGTTCAATGATTGCCTCTATGATGAACAGATCACTGGATAATGAAGACAGTTCAATTATTACTTCGGCAGCTTAGAGTACTGCATTGAAAGTAACTAGAACTGCATCACCTGTCCCATCCAAATAAGTTGCTGGGCCATCAGTCTGTGCATCCCCTTTGAAGTATTACCTTAGGTTGACCAACTTCCTCTTTAGAGGTAGGTGGTGCATCCAGCCTTTAAAGCTCTTCAGCTCCAAAGTAGGCAATAGCTAGATTAGGGGAGGGTTGTTCAATGGAGGAGGTCAATAGAAATTTGGTTAGAAACCTATTGAGATCTATGAGCATCCTTTGGTCCACTTGAAAGGTAATGGGAGCTGGTTGAGGGAAGACTGTTGTAGGGTGATGCCGTTGGGGGTAAAAGATAGATAAGGCATCAGGAGAGGTTGTTGCTATGGGGTAAGTGGGTTCCTCATGATGTTATTTCTGCACATTCTCCCCCTTTTTAGTAGCATCATCTTCAGAAGTAGATGAGCGTTGTCTTACCCTTAGGATCACAGGAAGATTCAGCTTTTGGGAACTCAGGTTCAGAAGATTCAGGTTGGAGTGAGGGCGTTTGAAGTGGTGGTTCTTGTAAGAGAGGGGTTGAAAGGAAGTCATCACTGTTAACCTCAAAGGGTAGTTCAAGGATTGCCTCTATGATGAACAGATCACTGGATAATGAAGACAGTCCAATTATTACTTCGGCAGCTTGGATTTCTTCATTGAAAGTAACTGGAACTGCATCACCTGTCCCATCCATATAAGTTGATGGGCCATCAGTCTGTGCATCCCTTTCGAAGTTAATCTTGGGTTCAGTAGAGACCTTAGGTTGACCAACTTCCTCTTTAAAGGTAGGTGGTGCATCTAGCCTTTAAAGCTCTTCATCTCCAAAGTAGGCAATAGCTAGATCAGGGGATGGCTGTTCAATGGAGGAGCTCAACAAAAATTTGGTTAGAAACCTATTGAGATCTATAAGCATCCTTTGGTCCACTTGAAAGGTAATGGGAGCCGGTTGAGGAAGAATGTTGTAGGGTGATGCTGTTGGGGGTAAAAGATAGATAAGGCATCAGGAGAGGTTGTTGCTATGGGGTAAGTGGGTTCCTCATAATGTTATTTCTATACATTCTCAATCTGTGTCTCAGCTAGTTTAGCCTTGAGATATTCAATCTCAAGTTGCTGAGTGGCAGACCTGTCCTCTAAAGTCTTAACCTTTGATTCAAGGTTTGAGACTTTAGAAATCAGGTCTTTCATAAAGAGTTGCAGTCTACCCTCATCTTCTTTGGAAGAATCATAGGGAGATGAGATAACATGCTTGGCATGTTCATCATCACCACTAGTTATGGTTTCTCGGCACCCTGGATACCCTTCCCTACTGATGTCCTTTTCAGAAACATCAATTGGCAAGGTTTCCGTAGACTCAGTCTCACTGATGTCACCACTTTCCTGAGAGGCCAGTGAGACATTCTCAGTAGTGGCTGCTGAGCCTATATGAGTCACCTCCATACCAGTTTGACTCACCTTAGTTTGGCTGAACTAATGTTTGCTAGATATTAAAGGTTCCCTGGGGCTCAGTTGATCTTGAGAGAGGTATTGTAGATCAACATCATGGCCCTAATGGAACATAATATCCTCATCAGGTTGGATTAAAAGGTCAGTGAAGGATAGATAGGTTAATTCTAATGACCCGGGACCTTGGTCAGCTCCTAAAGGCTCTTCTGCAATAGCAGATGTGCCAATGATGTGGCTGTCCCTTTTTGGTTGCTCAGGGGAGTGTTAGGACTCTCCCTGAGAGATAATGGCTTGGGTTTTAGGATTATCAGGTTGAGACTGAGGAGACTCAACACTGATATTGAGGTCGATGGTGGAGGAAGGTGTGACCTCTGCCTGAGTGGGAGCCCTGAGTTCCACTCAAGCCTTTTTGGTGTGAACAGTGGGGACCTGATCAATCAGGGGTTTGCTTGGGGCGTCTAGTGTATGTAAATTTAATTGGGTGGGAAGAAGTAGTTGGCATTTGAATCAGGAGGTCTGGTGTGGGTTCATCGCCTGCTGGGCTTGCAGGGATGTCATCAGGAGCCGTTGGCTCGAGCATAACTGGGAGAAGATCAGTGAATCTCCCCGTGAAATTGGTGGACACCTTCTTCAAGGTCTTGAAGATGTCTGGCCTCATGTGTGGGACCATGAGAGTGTCTTCATATTGTAGTCTACTTTGGTCCAGCTTACATGAAAAATGAATCTCGATTAGATTTCCTTATAAATTGTTTAGCACAAACCTTGAATAGTTGAAGCGGAGGCCTTTTACCATTCCATTGACTAGGCATCCCAGATCATATGGGATTTGATCCCATCCCCCTGATTTGTTAGATAGGAAGTGTAGAACGATGTGTAACAAGAATTTCCAGTTGTAAGAGAAATTAAACTTGTAGACAGTGGACTTGTGCACATCACCACCATATTCCATCTGAGTATATGTGTTTGCTAGCTCAGATTTTGGGAATTCAGTCGGGGCGCCTTTATCATGAAGCTCCTGATGCTCCCTGATGGTAGATTCAAAAATGATGATCTCTTGTCCGTTGATTCTCTACCTGATGACCCTCTCATCGTTCAGAGTTTCACAATGACCATTTGCCCAAAATTTGGTCATGCGATTAGAATATATGGTGGGGTTTACGGTGTGGGTGGTAAAGTATGTGGAGTGAAATAGAAAATTGATGATGGGGGCAAAGTCATCATGCTTAGAAGAGTCAAGGATGGCGACTTGGTTATGTTGAGGATTGAGAGCCATTGTAAGAAAGTATGGTTGGATTGAAGGAATTTTGAGAGAGAGTGAAGACGATAATGGGAGTATTAGGTTTCAGTGGTGGTAAAAAAAAGGTAAGAAAGAGAGCCGGAAGTTTTAAATAGGGGGTAAAAGACCATGCCGATAAGGTGAAAAGACAGTTTGGGAGTGTACTTGAGTACGGTGGCAGGGTAAATAATTTAAAATATTCTAAAAAGATTTTAATCTTTACACAGTGGGGCCCAAAGGTTTTTGTTACACAGTAAAAGTTTTCTTCCAAAGGAAAAGTTGCTTTCGAGAGAAAAGACTTCTTCCGAGAGTAAGTTAATAGCCTTTGGAAGTAAATTTGATCTATGATCAAATTTGCTTCTGAGGGTAAAAATTCTTCGGAAGAGAATACTAAAGTGAAGGAATTTACCTTCGAAGATGTAAAGATCTCTTCCGAGAGTAAATTTCTTTTTGAAAGAATTTCCACTTAGAATAAAAACTTTAGTAACAGGGCTTAGATTATAATTAGGCAACATTAACAAGACACATTTTAAATGGTTTTCAAAAAAAAAAAAAACTAGTTAAGGTTAATCATCCCAATAGCTATGATTAAGTATTTAAATCTTTGTTCATCAAAGGCTTTGGTGAACAAGTCAGCATATTGTTCATTTGAATTAACTTTTACTAGTTTAATCAAGTGTTTCTCATGAATATCTCGAATGAAATGATACCTGATGTTAATGTGCTTTGTCTTGGAGTGCTTGACTGGATTTTCTATAATGGAAATAGCACTCGTGTTGTCTATGTGGATAGGAGTATTCATGAAGTTGAATCCATAGTCTAACATCTGATTTAGAATTCATAATAGTTGAGCATAGCAGCTCGCAGCAGCAATGTATTCAGCTTAAGCAGTTGATGTAAAGACACATGATTGCTTCTTGCATTGCCAGGAACTAATCCTTCCACCAAGAAATTGACATCCTCTTGATGTGAATTTCTTGTTAATGTTACAACCACCATAATCACTATCAGAATACCCAAAGAGATTGAAATCCTTGTTCTTCGGATACCAGAGACATAATTTGGGAGCTCCTTTGAGGCATCTAAGAATCCTTTTGACAGCAATTAGGTGAGACACCTTGGGAGCAGCCTGATATCTTGCACAGATGCAAGTTGCAAACATGATATCAGGTCTACGAGCTGTGAGATACATTAGAGATCCAATAATTGCCCTGTACTGATGCTGATCGGTATCCTCCCCCTCGGAATCAGGACATAAATTGTGATTTCTGGGTATAGGTGTCTTGGCTGTCTTACAATCTTTCATCTAAAATCTTTCTAAGATGTCCTTGACATACTTAGACTGATTGATAAAGAATCCTTCTTCCATCTGCTTCACTTGAATCTCAAGAAAGAAATCAATCTTTCCTATGGAGCTCATCTCAATTTCTTTCTCATGATGCTTTCAAAGTCTTTACACATTTGGTTATTTAAGGAACCAAATATGATGTCATCGACATACACTTGAACAAGCCGCATATCCTTCCCAGATTTCTTTATGAACAATGTCTTGTCTATGGTGCCTCTAGTGTTGAGACAAAGTCTCATACCATAGCCTAGCTGCTTGATACAGCCCATAAAGAGCTTTATCCAGTTTGCACACATAGTTGGGATGTTGTGGGTCTTCAAATCCAGGTGGCTGACACACATGGAGTTCTCTGTCTATATTCTCATACAAAAATGCACATTTGACATCAGGTTGATAAACTGTGAAGTTCTTGGAGGCCGCAAAAGCAAGGAAGATTCGCACACTTCAAGTCTTGCAATAGGTACAAATACATCAGTGTAATCTATGCCTTCTTCATGTGTGTATCGTTGAACAACAAGTCTTGATTTGTTCTTGATGATCAAACCTCTATCATCTCTTTTGTTTCTGAACACCCACTTGGTGCCAATAGGGACTTGACCAGGTGGCAAAGGACATAGATTCCATACCTTTAGCCTCTTGAATTGAAGCAATTCCTCTTGCATAGCTTCAATCCAATTGTTGTCCATGAGGGCTTCTTCCACCTTCTTTGGTTCCATTTGGGAGAGAAAGCATGAGTACAAGCATACATTTCCATTGTGGGTCTGACTTCTTGTTCTCATACCTTTTGATACATCCCCAATGATGTTTTCAGCTGGATGAGTATTGTGTATCCTGAGCCTAGGAATCACATCTAATTGCATAGATAGGTCTAGGTTTGAGAAATTTTGCTCAGAACTTCGAACACCTTCTCCAGCTGATGTCTCACATTCATTCAATGAGGACTGATTGAATGAATGAGTGACATCATCAATGTCAGTATGTTGTGAAGCAGCATCAATAGTTGCTTGTTCCTCCATGTCATTGTCTTCATCAGCTTGGTGTTGAGTGCTTGAATTGTCAACTTCTAGGTTATGAGGCTCAGTGAGTTGACAATTTGTTGAAGCTCCTTTGTTTCCTGAGATACTCATGCTTTCAGGACTTTCAGCAGTAGGAGCTTGTTCTTCATTTCTTCTTAGAGAACTGGAAATAGGTTTGGGTAGCTCAAATAGTTGATCTTCGTATGGGTCACTTTGAGTTCCTGTTCCAACTGAAACATTCTAACAAGATGGTTTAGAATAGTTTGGAAACAACTCTAAATCAAAATGTATCCAGGTCCAATCCCTCTAACACAAGGAGTGTGCTTATTAACAACAATGTTGGATGATTCCTCAAACTGTTGAGTTTTGATATTATACACTCTTAAGCAATAGAGGTGGAGGAATATCCAACAAACATAGCATCATCTGACTTTTCAGCAAATTTTACTAAATTGTTTTACGTTGAGTATGGTACACCTGCTACCAAAGGACCTAAGAAAGCCAATGAACGGTGGTCTCTTGTTCCATAGCTCATAAGGGGTCTTCCCATGAGGCTTAACAATAAGAACTCTATTTTGCACATAACATGTAGTGCTGACTGCCTCTGCCCAAAAAGTTAGAGGCAGCTTTGAATCAACTAACATTGTTCTTGCAGCCTCAATAAGTGTCCTGTTCCTTCTCTCAGCAACACCATTCTGTTGAGGAGTTCTAGGAGCACTATATTGTTTGGCAATCCCTTTTGAGTTACAGAATGAGTTAAGAACTTGGTTCTTAAACTCAATCCCTTGATCACTTTTAATGATTTTCACCTTGTGATCCTTTTGATTTTCAATTTTATAAATAAAAGATTTTAAAGTTTTAGCTGTTTCATCTTTAGTTCTTAAAAAGAATACCCAAGTGAATCTTGTAAAATCATCAACAATCACAAGGTAGTATGATTTCCTTCCAATGCTCATTATACTTGTGGGACCAAAAAGATCCTGTGCAATAAGTGTAATGGAGTGGTGATAGAGTTAACTTCTTTGGATTTGTGAGTGACCTTGTGTAACAACCGACTCCTAGGTCCAACTTTAACTTTAATTTTTATCCGGCATTATTTTCATTCTTATTATTAATATATTTTCTTCTTACATGATTATTGATTTCATGTTTAGTTGCCTTATAAGATTTCATCATATCTTGCCTTGGTCTAGAAATTATTAAGCAATTCTAGAAAAATATTAAATCTATGCTAGAAATTAAAATTTTAATGAAAACAAATAATATGTGTGTACACATACGTATTCACGGCACAGATACATATATATATATATATATATATATATATATATATATATAATCTTACACTTAAAAACTTATAAAACTAATACTACCAACAACTACACTACACAACCAATTTACACTACAATTTATAAACTTTACAACAAATTACACTACCTAATAATTAATAAAAAAATCATTAAACCACCCACACACCACTAATCGGCCGCCCCCCTCCCCTCTCCCCCACTCACCATTCCCCCTCAAACCGCACAAAACCACTTCAACACTCCATCCTGTTCCCCATACATGCAACCCAACTCCTAACCTCTTCTCCCTCACTCTCTCTCACAAAAATTAAGCCAGAACTCTCAACATTTCTGCAACTTTTCTTCATTTCCAGCCAAGATCGAGAGCCCCTTCAAGCACAACATCGATTATTACAAGCTCAAGCTAGGAGGTGACCAAAAGGTTGAGTTTCTTTCAAGTTCTTGCAAAATCCAGGAAGTTTCAGCTCAAGCTCGTGATTCTACAGCCCTCATACTCCTCAAATCATTCCAAAATCACGAAACACCTTGAGTGTAAGCATCAATATACCAGAACAAAGCTATTTCTTGAGTTTTCTTTACTTTTCTACCATGAAATCTCACATTTCTTGTTCACACAGAAACTTGCGGCCATATAACTATTTTTGTAAGACTCACAACTTCAAAAAAGGTATATTTTAATGAGTGTTCGTGAACCATGGGTTGGTGCATATGATTTCAACCCGAAAACCTGTTTTTCGTGTATTTTAGCACCAATAACCCACTTGTTTTGAAAAACCCTTCAACCAATGTTAAAACCTGCTCCAAAATAGTTTATTAACATCATAATAATATGTTTTAACGTTACAAAAAGGTTTAATGATGTTTGAGCACAAACCATGATGATTACACATGTGCAAACGATGTAAAACACCCTCTAAAAGAAAACTATAGTGCTTGTTATGAAAAATCCGTGACATTATGCTTTGTTCCAGTAGTTTGATGATTTTAACCTTATAAAATTCGTGGTAGATGTGGATTATGTACAAGGATGGGGCATTATGGACTTAATGGGTGTATTTTAAGGACCCGAAAGGTGGTGAAATTCTCAAAATGGCAAAACCTTAATAAGTTGCAAGTTTTAAAATCTCCAGGCCCAAAAATAATAATTTTAGTGCTAAAAATCGAATTTGGTGAATTTTTGGATTAATATATAATTTCTACGAATTTATCTAACAATAATAAGCCTAAACTGGGAGATTTTTTTGGATAAAATTTTAAAAATAGTGTAACATGCCTAAGACTAATAAATACATGATATTTAAGTAATTTAGAAGACCTAAAAGTGATATTTTGGTGGAAGGTTGAAAGAAAGTGGGTTAGAATTGTCGGTTTCGGGTAAAAAGGGTCTTAACGGGTTTTAACGGGTTAGTTTAAAAATGAAACTTTTTGCTCAAATAACCCCAAAACTACTTTTAAAACAGATTATAATCTTGATTAGAAGCCCTTAAAACATTATACTTGAGGTTATAGGTTGAAATTAAGAGATCTAAAACAAGATGCTTAAATTAACGGTTCTACCGTAACCAGTAACTTGAATTTTGTGTTTAAAACCTCTTAAGCTAAAATATGTATATATTAAGTTAAAACAGGCCTAAAAGTAATATAAAAACCCCTAGAAACTAATAAGGGCCATATTGGGTCAAGTAATGAAAGAAAGCAAACTTTCAAGTCAAAATTTAAATTTTGAAACTTGAGGGACCAAAGTGTAAATTTTGTAATATAACTAAATTTCAGTAATCTTATGACTAGAAAACTCTTATTAAACTTATTATAATATAAACAAACTTATAAAACTCATATAACTTTTCATCCATATATCAAAAACCCTAACTTTCCTAAAAAGAAAACTTTTTGACACAAACTTCTAAGAAACAAAGCCACGTGAACGTATGACCATAAAATACATTTAGATACACTTCCAATAGCCTAATAACATTATCTTACTACTTCTATCTTGATCATAGGGTGCTAGGACTTGAATCTTTTCTGTGACTGAAGAACTGTTGAGTTACGTAAGGTGAGTTTTAGTGTTCCCTTTTTTTACTACTATTTTGGGATGAAACATACTATGTTTGAACTAAAGTTATTTGTGTACTATTATATGATGTTATTATATGTTGTGGATAATGTTATAGCCTGCACCTACTTGTATCACAATCATTAATTCTTGTGTGAACCGCTTGTTATATATCGGTAGATCTACTTGGGGAATCCACCACGCACAGTGCCTTCCATCATAACCAAAAGGGTACCACACTGAGATCCTGCAGGGTTGTTTGTGTCATATGACAAGTTTTGTAAGATACTATGATGTACCACTCAGAAGGTATGGTACACTCTTTGAGGCTCAGTTTCCCCTATGGGATAACCAACATAACACAAGTTTAGAAGAGGCTAGCAAGGGCTGAATGCAGGTTGATTGTGACCCCATAACAGTGATACTTATGTTTTTTTAATTAACTTATGGATTCTAAAGAGTCCTTTTTTTGAACTTTAATCACTTGAACTCACCAACTTTTTAGTTTTTTAGGTAACCCTTGATGAAGCATGGATTGTAATGGACACTTAATGGAAGGCTTAGTACCGTGACTACGAATGGGATTACTTGATTTTGAAAACATTATTTGACATTCGGAATTGTTGTGTAATAAATTTGGATAATTTGTAATGGGTGTTGATTTACGTTTGGGCAAGACTTTCATAGCCCGGGTATGCTATTTAAATGTAATGCCATGCTATTTCTCTCCTTGTGTGCTCTTGAGTGGTTAGTTTCCGCTGCCATGTATTTGCTAGTCTGCGACGTCCCACCCTCCTTGGGCCCGGGGTGTGACACCTTGTGTTGTTTTCCTTTTAGGCAAGCAATACAGTTGTCTTTACAGAAAAACTCCTTTTTAGGCACACCATGTACCAAATTATTTTTAACTAAATTGTTCATGGTTTTAAAATTAACATGGCACATTCTTTTATGCCAAAGAGTTGACTCATCACAATTGGCATTAGAAAGAAAGCATGATACTTCACCCAGTGGGGAAGCATTGCTCATGCCCAGCTTGTACATATCCCCTCTCCTGGGAGATCTAAGAAGCACCAATTCCTGAGGAATTGTCATCCCGGGTTTGAGAATAATGCACTCATGTTCTATGAAAAGCATTTGGTGCTTTTGGTCATAGAATTAAGAAACACTTAACAGATTGTGTTTAAGCTGTCTGACAAAGTTTACTTTGTCAACTTTTAACTTACCATTGGATAGACTACTTCTACCAGAAATGTATCCTCCGGCTTCACCTTCAAACTGAACAGGACCTCCATCAAAATGTTCAAATTATTGAAGAAGAGATCTGTTCCCTGTCATGTGCCTGGAGCATCCACTGTCCACAATCCATATATTTCCATTCTTGTCATGTGGATGTCCCTGCACATAAAGTGAGATGATTAGTTACTATTGGAAACCCAAGCCTTATTGGTCTTGGGTTCTTCCAATGCAGATGATTTAATTGAACCAAAGTATAGGCAAGTGGGTTTAATTTGTGTTTATGAGGAAGAGGTACTGGCTGCAGCATCTGTTTTGTTCTTCCATACCATCCTATGGTTGACCAGTGTAGATGATCTTGAAGAGGATTGAGCAGCATGACCTTCTTTCGAGACTACTTTCTTTTCAGAAGATTTCAAAGGATTCCTTTTGTTCCTTTGTTTGTTCTTTGGCTTGTCTTCCAAAGCTATTTTTTCTTCAGAAGAATGATTTTCTTCTAAAACCAACTTAGCTTCGGAAACAAGCTTTCCTTTCCTTTTCATTTGGACCATGTGATAAGGTCCAAATGTGAAACCTTCCTTGACTTCTTTTCTTTTAACATTGGTTGCATAATGTGTGCTTGCAGGATTGTAGTAACAATCATTAGCCATGTGGTTATATGGACCACATATTATGCACTTAATGTTACTCTTGATGGGGCGTGATGGCTGTTGGTTCTTACACTCCTTTTCTTCAACAGCTTTCCCTTTGAACTTCTGATCCTTCAGTTGGACAGGAATGCTGGTACTACATTCCTTTCCTGGGTCAGAGTTTCCAACCACTTGGAATCTGGCTGAAATGAATACACCCTTTTGTTTGGGATCTATCTTAATCCTAGACTCAGTCACCTTCTTGGAAGTTTTCTTTGTTGCCTTGATTTTGTTCTTTCTCTCTTTAGTGGTAAGGGGTAGGACATCAGCGGTGGGAATGAGATTTTCTACCTTGTTCTTCCCTGTGGTGGTCACCATAGATGCATCATTCTTTTGCTCATTGGGTAGTGGGTCAGCAGTTGGAACCTCTTACTCATGAGTGCCACATCTTGGCTGTCTAACAGACACATAAGAGTGTGGTGGAGCAATTTCATTGGTTCCTAACCCACTTTTGTTTTGATAACACACTTTTGAGTGGGAGGATGATGCAATGATGGTGTTGAAGTTATGCTATTCAATAGCATACTTTTTTGCTTTAGCCTCAGCTATTACTAGCTGGGCTTGAGCCTCAGTTAACTTAGGGATTAAATCCTTTATTTGAGTCCTGTAGTGTGTATGTTCATGTTTTAAAGAGGAAATAGTTATCTCTAACTCTTCAATTTTGAGTTTATAGTCTGATTCTACTTTCTTGAAATCAGATTTTAGGATGTTCAAGGACTCAATATCGGATTTGATTTCCCTGTTGTAATCCTGATAAAGTTTAACCTTAGCAATACAAGTTGGAGTACAAGGGTTTTCATATACCTTGCTGTCTTCAGTTCCAACCATGAGTGCTTAAGCAGGAGTGACATCTTGCACCATGAAGCTCCAGTCAACTTCTTGAGCTACAACCGCAGTTTGCTACTCAGTAGGTTTTGGTGCATCCCTTGAGGTGGTAGGATGTTAGGAGGCTTGAGTTGCTCCAGGATTGGATCTTGGAGCTTTGCATTCCCTAGCAAAGTGACCATGCTGGTTACAGTTGTAACACTTTGCTTTGCTTTTATCAAATCCAAATTTGCTGTTGGTTGGATTTTGAGGGAACTGCCTTCCTGTTCTTTTGAAGAAGTTCTTTGCTTTGTAGGTCAGGAGAGCCATCTATTGGACTATGTCCATGTACTCAATCTCATCTGAGCTAAAGCACACTAGATCATCAAAGTAGAATTGAAAATCTCCAGAGTGTTCACTTCTTGAGACAAAGGTACAATTATCCTGAAAAGGAGTGTGTTGAGCCTGTTGAGACCTGGGTGTCTCAGGGAAAGTGATGTATGGTCCAGAGGAAGATGATGGCTGTTGGGAATAGCTCAGGTACAACTGAGGTTGTCTTGATCCTTCAGCAACATGTACAGCATTGCTGACAGCAGGATTTGAGGGTCGGTTCAATTGTTGGCTTTTCTGAGTCTCCATTTCCATACGGTATCCATCAAGGATTCCATACAGTTCAGTCATGGTAAGAGTGTTAAGATTCTTAGCTCTCTTAATAGAAACATAATAGAAAGTCCATTTATGAGGAAGTGCACTCATGAATTTCCTTACAATGTCTCTCTTCTAAAGATCCACTCCCATAAACTGAAGAGAGGTGATCAAGTTCATGTACTTGAAGTATTGTTGGCTCAAGGTCTCACCAACGATATATGTGAAGTTTTCAAACTTCTACTTCAGTACATCCTTCCTGGACTCCTTGGATTCAATGGAACCAGAGTACATCAGCTTCAAAGCGTCAAAGAGTTCTTTGGCTGACTCGCATTGCTGAAAGCCAACCATTATGGAGTTTGGTATGGCTGTTAGCAAAAAAATCATTTCTTTGCAGTCAATGTCTATTTTCTTGAAGTATTTATCAGAGTAATCTTCAATGGCCTTCTCTATCATGGCACCATTACCCACTGGGGCTGCTACCTTAGGAATGTAAGGACCATGGGTGACAAATTTCCATATGCGGCTATCTTGGTACTTGATGAACCCTTTAATACGTTTACACCAAGTTCCAAAATCATCAGGAGTGATGATAGGAGCCTTAGTCATGGTTCCCATTTTGGACTCAAAAAATTTCTGGTTAAGATCCATTAAAGTGAGGTGGGTGAGTGAGTGTGAAGAAACAAGGGTGATTTGGGATGGTTAGATCTCACAATCAACAGCCTGATGCTCTGATACCAATTGCAGGATCGGTTTTGGCTGTAAACACAAAACTCACTAAGTCTCACTAAGTCTCACTTGATCGATGAAACACAGAATCTCAAATTAAAGTTGATAATAATATATGAAGTTAATGAACAAGAGAATGGTTTTCAAGATACTTGTATATATTACTACCCAACTTAGTATTACAAGACTCTTAAGCTCATGCTACATAAGTTACAATGAGAAACTATATATACTAGTCTACAGCCGGTTATACTTGGAAAACCAGCTGGAATCTACTACTAGACAAATACTACATTGATAGAAGTAAAGTATTTAAGATAAAACAATATCCTAGATAAGGTAGTCATGATAGGTCCATGACTTACCTTTTGGCACCAACTAAGACTGGTATCTGTACTAAGTTGAAAAGGTGAACAGTGGATTAAAGTATGGTCAACTACATGGGTTAGGAAAAGCACCATCTAGTGTATCAGAGTCTGTCAGACCGACCATACTTTTGTCCATTGGTTCATAGTTGATTCTTCCAAAGCTAAATGGCTTCGGAAGAATAAGTTCTTCCAAGGCCGTTTATACTTCGAAAGAAGCAACTTCTTTCGAATCTTCTATAGGTCTTTATGACTTTATTCTTCAGAAGACTTTATCTTGGATCTTCTAAGTGTGAATACTTCGAAAGGAGAACTGCTTGGTCTTCAGAAGACTTTGTTCTATCCTTCGGAAGTTCTTCATATACTTCGGAAGGAAAACTACTTAGTCTCGAAAGACTTAGTTTTCCTCCGGAAGCTCTTCAGACATAATACTTTGGAAGATCTTTGACATAGCTGTGGAAGAGTAGTTTTGTCTTCGAAAGACTTCTTCAACTTGTAGACAAAATTGTTCCAAGTGTTGTTTTGGTTGCACCAGCCTCGTATGATCTAACAAAAAGCAACTGGGCCTCCATCAATTCTTTCAAAGTTTTGAAACAAAGAGCCATTACATGTCATGTGCCTAGAATAGGCACTATCAATGATCCATACGTTTCCTTTGGTCTTCAGCTGTCCCTGCACAGAAAGGGATGTTAGTTATATTTGGAAACCCAAACCTTATTGGTCATGGGCTTGTCAAAGTGACCTGAAGATAATTCAACAGTTATTGATCCTATATGCAAGATCTGAGGATCATTTGTTGTTGTTGATGAAGAACTTTTAGTCACATGGCCTTCCTTCATTTTCCACACCATCTTTGGAAGATATTCATGATGACTTTGGAAGTTTTGGAGACTGGACCTTTGGAAGCTTTTGCACCCACTACAGCAGACTTTAGTACTTCAAAACTGTTTCTTTCTTTTGAGACCAAATTTTCTTCTGAAGGTAATTTTTCACCTATTTTCTTTTTCACTTTGGAGCTTTCAAAAGGAAGATATTTTCATTCCAAAGCTATCTTCTTCTTCTTCTTCTTAGAAGCTTTCTTCTTAGTCATATGGATGGTACCCTTAGGATTATAGATGCAATCCTTAGCAAAGTGAAAGGTACCACCACATAAAATGCATTTAGTTGGTATACTTCTGAGAGTCCTCTTCTGAGCAGGAGGCTAAGCTTGATCTCTTTCCACTTCCTTCTTCACCTTCACAAATGATGCAACAGGCTTCTTAGGGTGAGGCTTGCTCTTGAAACTGGATGGTTTAGGCTGTATAGCAGTGATGCATATCTGGTCAGCCTTCTTCTCTTGACCGGGATGATTTGAACATGAACTAGGACTCCTGGTACTAGAGTCCATAATTGAGTCTTTAGTATTTACCTTTTCAAATCCAACAGAGATGAATACTTGTTTTTGCTTGGAAATGAAGGTGGCCTTTATCTCTTGAGCTTTCTTTAATTTTCTTTTGGCTGTCCTGATCATGTTCTTCCTAGCAAACTTGGTTATCCTTGGTGTTGGAGTATTTGAAGATGATACTTACCAAAACCTAAGAGCCAAATCTTATGATGATTACCAAAACTAACACGGTGAAGCTACACTGAAAATGTGATCAAAACAAAGAACATTAACCAAAGTCAAACTTGGTCAAACTTGGTCAACCGTAGTCAAAGTCAACAGTCAACATTAGCGGTCGTCCCGAATGATGTCAGCACCCGACAGTCACACATCAGTAAAAGAGAATTTATCAGACGTAGAAGAATATTTGTGTAATCATTAGTGCTTAAATGTAATTTTTTTCATTTAAGTAAAGAGAATAAATAGACTAAGTGTAGTTATTTATACTCTAATCAATCATTCCTAAGCATTAGTCAAGAGAGAATTAGGCTAGAGAGAGAAACAATTAGGTTGAGAGTGTGAGAGAGAGAATTTTCTTACAAACTCCGTTTGTAATCTCCTAGCATCAATCATACATATGAATGAATGAAATATTTATGAATATGTGTTCTTAATTGTTCATCATTTCTTCATCATCATACATTAAATCTTGCAACAGATCTTCACTTGAAATAATCAGTGGATTTGTGAGATTCTGCATCATAGATCTGATAAACGACAACAATACGATTGAAATATTCTATCCATCATTATCGAATTTTCACAATTGGTATCAAAGCCTTGGCTCCTTGTTCTTCAAATTTGTCTCAAAAGTTTGAACCACAAGTTTGATCAGCAAATTATTGTTATTTTTGATGAAATCAAGCTACCATTAGCTTAGATTTGTTATTTCGTGAAGATCTGCAAGTTTTCACATCAATTGAAGTTCATTTGAGCCATTAATTAGAAGATTTAAGCAAACTTGTTCTTCAAGTCTTCAAATTCTCATGAACATGAAATTTTGATTTGTTATTGTTTGATTGAATTTAAGTTTCTAATAGCTTTAGTTTGTGATAACTAACACATCTGCAAAGTTTCATATCAAATGAACATCCATGTAAGGCTTCGTTCCCGGGAAGCTTACAGTCGGTCAATCATCGCATAAAACATATAAAATTCATCATTTTGCAGCGGAACTTTAAACATTTCATTAATAATTAAAAACATGTCTATACGTCTTATCATTAATTGACATCATCAAAAATTGTATTAATACAATATCATCTCAAAATGTGGATGCCAGGCTCAAAGCTTTCCCAATAGCTTATGCATCCATGCCTGCACCTCCTCAGCATCAGCAATACCTTCCAACTATTATGCATTCAAAAAGTCAGCGATGCTGAGTGAGTTTTAGTTTTCATAATCAAAATACTTTACATTACATTAAATCATATCCTTTACTTTCATTCGTGATCATACGTCATATGTACATCTTGATAATAATTATTATCTCCATCATCGTTCATCATTCTTTTTCATACATTCATTCGTTAACATCATTACTTTCTTTATGAATCCTGCCATATGCTAAACCCCAATATTGTGCACGAAGCTGGTACTTTATCGAGGCCTGTAAACAACCCTTAATCATTGTGCACGAAGCAGATACATTCCATACATTGTGCACGAAGCAAAATACAGTACCGGGGTAAGCGACAAGGATTCCATCATTCATTACTTCCATTTTCATCATTCGTTATCTTTCACTTTTCTTACATAATACTTTACGTACATAAACATAACACACCACGTAAAGTCACATCATATACATAATATAGAATAATCACCATCATACAAAGCATACATACCATAAACAAGCATAAGCCGCCACAAGACATCATTTTTTAGCACTTAAACTCTACTTCCCAAACTTCTAGAAAATTCCAAGTCCCAGAAGGAATGCGGATGAACAAACAAATACGGATGAACAAAGAAATGCGGATGAGCAGACAAATGCGGATGAACAAAGAAATGCAGATGAAAACTTCAGAAAATATTTTAAGTGTTCCAAAGAAATACGCATGAACACCGTAGCAAATGCGCATGAACGAAAGAAATGCATGATCACTGTAGCAAATGCGCCAGAACAAAACACTTATGAGAATATTCAACTCTAAATGCGGATGATCACCCAACTAATACGGATAATCATTTCCCACCTATCAAAATTCATGGTTTAGTTTTGAAAACCTTCTGCCTAGTATGCATAACAGCCCCAAACACTTAGAAAACCAGTAGAAGAGGGGATCTAGAACTCACCTTGAACAGCTTTCGAGTAGAATTCTCAAACCCGAGAACCCACTTGAAGTTCCACACCTAAAACACACGAAAACGAGCACTAAACATATGGAACTCGGTCCAGAAGCTCAAACCCAGCTGAAAACCGAGAAGAACACCTTGAAATCTTACCTTGAGGATTTTCTTCAACTTTCTCTCACTAAAACCTGTTAAAAGCTTCTCTCTCTCTAGAACCGAAGGTTGCAGGAGAGAAAAGAGGTTATGGGCGGCCATACTCTTTTAAACCCCACTATGTGCAAGTTTGGCCCTTGCACGCTTTTAACCCCTTGCTTTTAAAATAGCTTCCGTTTGCTCCTTTACTTTTCTTTTTCTGAAATTTCCGGGTGTTACAAGTCCACCACCCTTATATAGGTTTCGTCCCCGAAACCTGTCACTCCTTAAAGAGATCTGGGTAGCGCCATCTCATTTCTCCCTCTGATTCCCCAAGTGGCCTTCATTACTTCAATGCAACGACCATAGCCACCACTTTAGAGAACCTTTGGATAAATCTCCCGTAGCAACCCACCAAACTCAAGAAACTACGAATCTCAGATGGCGTCCTTGGAGACTTCTATTGCATCACTACCTCAACCTTTGTCAGGTCTACCATAGTCCCTTCAGGATTAACCACATGACCCAAAAGCTGAACCTTGCATAACTAGAATGCACACTTGGAGAACTTGGCGTATAGCTTCTCCCCTAAAAGCGTATCCAGCACTTCCTAGATGTGACCGACATGTTCCTCTTCGCTCTATGAATAAATCAGAACATCATTAATGAACACAGTCATTGAATTATCTAACATACGTTGGCTCACCTGATTTATCAGATCCATAAGCAACTGGCGCGTTGGTTAAACCCATGGACATCAAAGGAACTCGTAGTGTCCATAACACGTATGAAAAGTTGTTTTAGGAATACCCTGCTCCTCCTCCTCAATTGATGGTAACCAGATCGAAGATATATCCTCAAGAACCAACTGACACCTTGAAGTTGATCAAACAAGTCATCAATCCTCGGTAATGAATACCGGTTCTTCACCGTCAACTTGTTCCACTCACGGTAGTCGATGCACATCCTCATGCTACCGTCCTTCTTCTTCACAAACAAGACGGGAGCACCCCATGGAGAGATACTCGGTCAGATGAACCCTTTATCCAGCAACTCTGGCAGCTGAGTTATCAATTTCTTCATCTCGGAGGGAGCTAATCGATACGGTGCCTTGGCAACAGGTTGGGCACCAGGTATCAATTCAATCTGGAACTCGATCTCGCGGTCTGGTGGCACACCTGATAGACCCTTCGAGAATATGTCTTGGAAGTCGCACATGACCGGTACATCCGTCAATCATGGTACTGATGCATCCACATCCTTCGCGTAGGCTAGATAGGCACCACTTCCATGTCTCGTACACTCCTCTGCCACAACCATCGAAATTGCTTTGGGGACCGCACTAACTCTATCGCCGTAGATTGCCACCAACTCCCATCGGGCGCAGTCAATTGAATCATCTTCTTATGACACATGATGCTTGCCACATTGGCTGCTAGCCAATCCATCCCTAGGACTACATCAAATCCACCTAGGGACACCACAAATAATTTAGCAAGGAACCTATGGCCCTCCTTTCCACATTTAAAGTAGAGATTTGATCCCCACCTACAATTCCCTGGATTCTCCTTCTCGTACTTTCTGCAGGCCTTCTCTCCCCCTGTTGTCGTATTCTGATCATCCACTCTCATCTTCTCACCTCCAGCCACAAATCCCCTATCATTATCCCGCTTCCCATTCCCATTCCTACCATTGTCCCCCTTCTTCTCCACATCCACCAACGCCACTGCTTCCCGCTCATCATACAGTCTCCCGCAAGATCAACCACCGACCTAAACGTACCAGGCTTAGCAGCGATCAGATGTCGGCGGATATCCGTCGGCAAACCCTGGATGTATCTCTTTATTTTCCGGGACACGGGTGTCACCTGCTCTGGCACCAGCCTTGCCATTTCATTAAACTTCATTGTATACTGCTGGTGTGTCATGGTTCCTGCCTCCAACTACAGGAACTCCCTCTCGACCTTATCAAGCTCCCTGTGAGGAAAAAAATCCTCAATCACCATGCTCTTCAGTTCACCTCATCTCATCCTCTTGATCGCCCTACTACCCTCGGCCTGGACAATGTTGTCCCACCAACATAAGGCCGAATCTATAAACGAGTGGGTAGGAAACTTCACCTTCTGATCCTCTCGACACTCACTGATATCAAGAACCGCCTCCATCTCTCTCACCTATCAATGAGCAGCAGCAACACTCCCATTCCCATCAAATGTCAGGGGCTTGCGTCTCTGGAATGCCCCATAGTCGCACCCCTTCGTAGTTTCCTGCACTGCTTCCTCCTCCTCATCATCACAGGAGATAACCATCTTAGTATCCGGTTGCTCAATCTCCCCTGTACCACCTCCTTCGCCCCCTCGCCTATCGGTCTTCCTCCTCTCCTTCTTCTCTTTCTTCTCATCCTCCCTCACATCTCTAATAACCTCGGTCACTATAGATAGTAGAATCATCTGCATGACCTGATGAACTTCCTCCGCTACTGCCTCCTTCATTGAGGCCCTCAAATTAGCACTCTTGTAAGGCCCCATTCCCGGAGACCTCACAGTTGGTCAATCATAGCAAATATATATAAAACATTTCATAGTTCATAAACCAGTGCAGTAGAATTAATATCAAAGCCATTCACTTCATTAATAAATACTATTGCTAAGCAATACATCATTGTTTTCTTGAATTATAAAAGACCCTGTTTAATTACATTACAAAACAACAATATCATTAAAGATGAATGGATGCCAGTCTTGCCCCGATGAGTAGCTTCCCCCGCGTGCCACCCTCAGCAACATTCACCTGCCAACTAAAAATGCATAAAAGTCAGCATTGCTGAGTGAGTTCTAGTTTTAAACCGTTTAAAATACCTTGTAAGATTTATATATTAAAATATCATTTTCAATAAAATACTTCCTTTACTTTTGAACGTGAGCATTCATCATACATACATCAAGGTATAAACTTCATTATCTTTCATTAACTTACATATTCGTTCGTTTCGTACATTTTCATCATCTTTCACTATTTCTAGATCCTGTCATAACTTTACCCCCATCTTTGGGCACAAAGCCACCTTATTCTCGGGGTTAAGTGACAAGGACCCCGTTTCGTACGTATGGATCAATCACCAAGACTGATCCCCCTGTGTGTGAACCCTCATGGGTTAGCCAAGATCGCACGCTATAGTACACACAGTTGAGCTAGCAACTCTCAATGAGTTGTGAACCTCCTTCATCATTTGCTTGCAAGACTTTTCATTCATTTCTTATGTTCCTCTTCTTTATTAACATTAATCTTTCACTTTCTTTACGATAATACTTTACGCATACGAATATAGACACACCACGTAAAGTCACATTATACATAGTATAAAGCATCAACAACAGCCCACAACATGCATCACCACAACAGACATGAACCAGCAAAACATTCCAGAACTTACCCCTTACATTCTACTCCCCAAGCTTCAGAAAATCCTAAGTGCTTAGACAAATGCGGATGAATTGAGACTAATGCGGATGAACAATAACAAATGCGGAAGAACAATAACTAATGCGGATGAAAGTCTTTAGAGATTATTCCAAGTGTCCAACTAAATGCTGGTAGAACAAATGCGAATGACTGAAACAAATGCGAATGAACACTGTAGCAAATACGCATGAACAAAAGAAATGTGGAAGAACACTTGGGCGCATGAGCAACTACAAATGCGGATGAACATACAACAAATGCGCATGATCAAAGTACTTTAAGTGTATGTTCAGCTCTTAAATGAGGATGAACTAACCGACCTGCAAATGCACTTATGCAATTATTCAGTCCCCAATCCTCAATCTAACACATCCTTATCATAGATCTAACATGCTAACATCTAGAGCAGGCATACAACCACGAAAACACAAACAATTCCTAACCAATCATGCTTATCCATCTGTTCTAAGCTTATACTCAACATCCTAAGCATCAACAGCACATAAACCACCATAAAGCACGAACATAATCACCCATATACAAACGGTAAAACATAAAACAGCTGCAAAACCTTTTAAACATGTATTTTCATCCCCAAGAAGTTTAAAACACATAAAAACCAGGGTCTATAACTCACCTGTGTAGCCAACAAGTAAAACTCCTCCAAACTCATGTGCACAAGAGTTCAAACACCTAAAACAAGCATAAACAAACAACCGAACACATAAAACACATATAAATTGGTCCTAAGGTCAAAAACCCCACAAACCGAACCAAAAAATACAAAGAACACTCACCACAAGCGAGAATAAACCTCTTCTTCTCCTTCAAACCGAGAGAAATCGAATTCAGCTTTTTTTCTTCCTTTGCTTTGTCGAACAACAGCAGCAGCAGGAAGATATGGGCGACCATGCCTTTTAAAAAGTGATCTTTTGACTTTTGTGTACCATTTACACATTACACCCCTCATCTTTGGTTCCTTTTTGCTTTCTTCATGATACTTTTCCTTTCTTTTACGTGACAAGAAAATTCAGGTGTTACAACTCTCATCTTCACCATCATGGTGATGAAGCTCGGGCTCTTTAGGAGCCATTTCGGTAGTCTTAGCCCTATTCATTGTGACACGCGGTCCAACAACACGTCCACCATGACCTCCACCTCGAGAAGCCTCCGAAGATCTACCACCAGCCATCTCTAAGCACCACAACATTCAAACACCAACACGGTCATTCAAGATAATAGCTCAGATTATGTCAAGTATAGTAAGTCCCTAATTACAGTGGCCAGTTATGATTAGCCACTTACTTTACTCTTCATTCTCTAAGCATTTCTATCCTTCAGTATCCAAATCTACAAAGAACACATAATCACATAGCACACGCATATAATTCCCTTTTTATGAACTTACATAAAACGTTTACATAAAACCTTTACCTGCAGGCATGTGGCTACTAGGACTGGCATCCCTTTCCCTTTCGTCCCATTCTCAGTTTAAGGTTAGGTTCTTTGAAAATATTTTACCCAATTCTCTTAAACTTTGGCTCTGATACCAACTTGTAAGGCCCCGTTCCCGAGACACTTACAGTCGGTCAATCATTGCATAAAACATATAAAATTCATCATTTTGCAGCGGAACTTTAAACTTTTCATTAATAATTAAAAACATGTCAATACGTCATATCATTAATTTACATCATCAAAAATTGTGTTAATATAATATCATCTCAAAATGTGGATGCCAAGCTCAAAGCATTCCCAGTAGCTTATGCAATCATGCCTGCACCTCCTCAGCATCAGCAATACCTGCCAACTATTATGCATACAAAAAGTCAGCGACACTGAGTGAGTTCTAGTTTTCATAATCAAAATACTTTACATTACATTAAATCATATCCTTTACTTTCATTCGTGATCACACATCATACGTACATCAAGATAATAATTATTATCTCCATCATCATTCATCATTCATTTCCGTACATTCATTCGTTAACATCATTACTTTCTTTATTAATCCTGCCATATGCTAAACCCCAACATTGTGCACGAAGCTGGTACTTTATCGGGGCCTGTAAACAACCCTTAATCATTGTGCACGAAGCAGTTACATTGTGCACGAAGCAGACACATTATGCAAGAAGCATATACATTCCATACATTATGCACGAAGCAAAACACAGTACATGGGTAAGCGATAAGGATTCCATCATTCATTACTTCCATTTTCATCATTCGTTATCTTTCACTTTTCTTTCATAATACTTTACGTACATAAACATAACACACCACGTAAAGTCACATCATATACATAATATAGAATAATCACCATCATACAAAGCATACATACCGTAAACAAGCATAAGCCACCACAAGACATCATTTCATAGCACTTAAACTCTACTTTCCAAACTTCTAGAAAATCCCAAGTCCCAGAAGGAATGCGGATGAACAGACAAATGCAGATGAACAAAGAAATGCAGATGAGCAGACAAATGGGGATGAATAAAGAAATGCGGATGAACACTTCAGAAAATATTCTAAGTGTTCCAAAGAAATACGCATGAACATTATAGCAAATGCGCATGAACGAAAGAAATGCGCATGATCACTGTAGCAAATGCGCCAGAACAAAACACTTATGCGAATATTCAACTCTAAATGCGGATGATCACCCAACCAATGCGGATAATCGTTACCTACCTGCAATGCAACTTATGCCATAACCAGTTCCCAATCATCATTCTAACACATTCTTAACACAGATCTAGCATGCTAAACACTTAGAACAAACTAAACATCATACACATCATAGAAAAACATCTAAAAACATACACCCAGTCACACACCATGTCAAAATTCATGGTTTAGTTTAGAAAACCTTCTGTCCAGTATGCATAACAGCTCCAAACACTTAGAAAACCAGTAGAAGAGGGGATCTAGAACTCACCTTGAACAGATTTCGAGTAGAATACCTCAAACCCGAGAACCCACTTGAAGTTCCAGCACCTAAAACACACGAAAACAAGCACTAAACATATGGAACTCGGTCCAGAAGCTCAAACCCAGCTGAAAACCGAGAAGAACACCTTGAAATCTTACCTTAAAGATTTTCTTCCACTTTCTCTCACTAAAACCAGTTGAGAGCTTCTCTCTCTAGAACCGAAGGTTGCAGGAGAGAAAAGAGGTTATGGGCGGTCATACCTCTTTTAAACCCCACTATATGCAAGTTCCGCCCTTGCACGCTTTTAACCCCTTGCTTTTGAAATAGCTTCCGTTTGCTCCTTTACTTTTCTTTTTCTGAAATTTTTGGGTGTTACAATCCACAACTCTTGAATTTAAAGAGTTTTGAAAATTTTGTGTTCTTAAAAAAGTTCACTGTTCTTGAGGAAAATCATCAAAAATCACGAATCTAATATTGAAGCTAAAATTGATAGTGGTTTTTGGTTAGAAAATCAAATCTAAGATGATGATTATATGAAATTGATTGTTGTTTTAGCTTAGAATCACTTATCTACAGCTATTACAACCTTTGATTTTTATCATATTCCATCAGAAACCCAAGAATCAAAAGTTTATTCATTCAAGAAAATGAAGTTTGACTTTTTCAAAGTCAAAATACTTTGAAATCTCAAAATTAGCCAAATCTTTGATTTAATTTAGATTTTGATTCATTTGTTCATCATAAAATCATTCAACAATCATTCAACAGTCATTCAAACATCAATTTGTGTATTTGCAAGTGAAATTCCATTCATAATCGAATTTTACAAAGTACACAAATTACACTTGAATTTGATGTTTGACTAAGTTTCCTATCATCCACAACTGATGTGTTACATCCACAACTGACGAACATCCATTTTTTCAATTGTTCACAGTTGATGAACAAACATATCCACAGCTGATGTGTTAACACTCACAGCGGACGTGTTAACACCTACAGCGGACGTGTTGAAGGAGAACATTCTGTGCACAGCGGACGATTACAATCACACACTACTGACTAACATCACACCCACAGCGCACACCACAACGGACAGCGTCGCCATACAGCGAACTCGAATCATTCTGTCCACAGCGGACATACACTGGTCCATGCGGACGAGCAAACACAACATACACAACGGACGAGTTAAACAGATTCAAAGTGGATAAAGACCCAATCCACAGTGGACATCGAAACAGAACATACATCTCGGTCTACAGCGGATGAGTTAGACCCACTTACAGCGGACATACACTTTTGTCCACAGCGAACGTTTTTCCTCAATCACAGCGGACATTACCTTGGTCACAGCAGATGAACGAGCAAGAACAGGAGTTGAGAAACACCACCAAACCATTCAATTAACATCGGTTTGATTCGAAAACTCTTCGGAGAAGCACCACCCATCACCGATTTTCGATTTGTTGGTTCAATTCAAACATTCCACCATCACTGTCAACACCAATTGACCATCATCATCGACACCTTCATCACCGATCTTGGTCGAAGCAATCACCACTATATCTACCGACAGCTGCTGCTGGAGGATAATCAGTCCGAGAAATCGACTGAGAAAGCCAATATATGTTGTTTGTGAGATCAAGAGAGTGAGAGTAGAATGGAGATCGAGAGAATTTGGGTGATCTGGGAATTTCAAATTTGACCTATTGTGATTTCCCTTGACCGACATTAACAGTATATATAAACTGGGATTTTTAGAATTTGTTCCTATTTTGCTTTGACCCATTTATAACTTTAACTCGGAAGTTGAAGTAATTTTGTAACATTCAGATTTTGACTTTAATTCAAAAGAGATACTCTCGGAAGATTTCTTTTGTTCTTGGAAGTTTTTCATTTTGACAAATTTTATAAGTTCTTCTCGGAAGATTTGAGAACTTCTTTTGAATTCATGTTGATCAAGATATATATACTTCAAACAAACAAATTCAAATTTTCAAATCAATCAATTAAATTTTAATTGGAGCGATCCAAATATTGTTACTTTTTAAATTAGGTTAGATTAATCTTAGTCTAACTTAACTAAAATGTAATTGAACCGAGTTAACTCTTTAATTAGTCCGATCTAATTAAATTGAGTTTCGACGTTCTTTGTATTCGATTAAAGTTTAAATTTGCTTTTGATTTAAACACAAAACAAGTTTTCAAATCATTTTTGTTTTTCAAAACAAAATGGAAAATTTAACATCATTCACTAACACTCGTGTTTCAAGAAACCGAGATATCTTTCTTGCTACAGGTAGAAAGAGGTTTCATGAATTCAAACAGAGCAAACCGAGCTGATGTAACCAACCAAACAATAGCAGCAAATCAAACAAAAACCACATTCAACCAAACAACAGTAGCAAATCAAACAAAAGCTGCAACCAAACAAACAACAGCAGCATATCAAACAATAACAACAGTTCATTATTTGACAAGACAAACATTCAGTTGTACATCAGTCACATTAACAAAGAAGTAATGCATTTACATTTGTGTGATCTTGCAAACTCAAACAACACATTGTCTAATGATTTGATAAAATACAGGTCAGAGATGGAACAATCTCAAAGCAATGATCAAGCACAAATCAAAACATTGAATCAACAAAACATCAGTTTAGCTCAAGAGATGAACCAGTTGCAAGACAAAATGGTTCAACAACAAATCAAACTTGAAGAGTTAACTGCTGAGCTTGCAAAAGCCACAAACATCAACAACACAAACATTCCTCCATTGCCTGAAATTCCTAAAGACAGAAAGATCAATCTATGCTCATTAGCATGCATAGATGAAATACAGGCATATCGGAAATATTGCAACAATATATCATACATGATAAACGAGGAAAGAGCTTCACATGCAGAGGAACTACAAACTTCTGCAAATCAAATCAGTTCACTAGAGAAAGAAGTTGATAAATTGCTTAAAGAAAATCAGAAGCTGAATGCTCATGCAACTGAACTCTCTATGAAATTAACAAACACAAATGCTGAACTTAAAGCCAAAATATCAGAAGCAAGTACAACCAAAACAATGAATGACTTGCAATATTACATTGAGCGTCTAAATCAAGCAATCAATACAAGAAAGGCTACAAATGCAGAAGTGAAGATACACCATAAAGCCTTTGAAGATAAAATAAATTCTCTTCTGAAGGATGTAGACGAACTCTTTGGAGAAAGATTTAGTCTTCAAGCTCAAGTTACAAGACTCACTGAGTCTCTAACAAAGACAAAAACAGATCATGCATCAACAGAAGTTGAACTTGAGAATTTAAAGATGACTGCCAGCAAGTTGGAAGAACTGCTTGACGCACAAAGAGATCAGAAGAAGAGTGATGGAATTACATACCACGTTGTTCCTCCTCCTTACAATGATAACTACATAGAAATGACAACTTCAATGACAAGTCAAGTCAAATAAGATTCAAATATGCATGATCATCATCTAACAGACAAACCATCCACTATCACTCAAATCACTTCTCCTGAAACAGTACCAAAGCTATACCTCAAACCAGAATCATTACAGAATGAAAAATTTAGTTCTTGTGATGGTTAAGATGGAGATCCTGCAAGTGATGACAGTGATGAAGAAATCAATCCAAAACAAACACAGCCATTGAAATCCGAAGCAGCAAAGCCTGATAACAAACAAAAGGCTATGGTTCTCTATGAGAAATTCAAACCAGCTGGATTTCTTGAACCAGAATTCACAAAGACCGAATTGAAGTCAAAGATTAAGATGGAGTTAAAGAACAAACAGAAGCATGAGGTACAAGAAATCAAAGAACAACTCAAGAGGAAGAAAACCAAATCTAAACAAAAGAGAAAAGTCAGACAAAGTCTTCAACACCTGATCCAAACCAACCATCAACCTTAAAAGCTACATTAGAAATTCCAAAACAACAACCAATTCTCTACGAGACATGCAATTCAGATTCACACAACATGTCTGAGTGTAAAAACACCAAGAGTGATACATATATATGTCCTCACAAGAGGAAACAACAAAGACAACCAAGACAAAAGGTTATGAAGTTCCAATCAAATCCATCTTCATCATTCAAGCCTAAGGGAAGAAGATCCAGACCTACTCCTTACTGCTTAAATTGTTACATGGAGAATCAAACCACTTCAGAGTGTTCATACAACAACTCTCCAACATCACAACATAGAAGAGGTCAAAGATCTTATCATCCATTAGAGTCGTACTCACCAAGAATGGAGCATGAGCACTACAACAGACGTCATAGCTACTTTTCTCCTTGATCATATCAGCATGGGTATGATTTTAAACATTATGATATTCATGATTATTAGGCACCTAGACATTATCCTAGGTCATACACACAACATAAGTATGATAGATATAGGAATAATGCTTGGCATAATGGGTTGTTTCTTGCATTGCCATCATAGTTTATGTGAATGATTGATGTCCTGTATTGAATCATGGTTAATTTCTGCTCCATTTGGTTCAGTTGCATCATAAACATCATGAGCAGGAAGAACATTCCTATCATGGGAAGAGATCAGCCACTGCTAACTTTTCTTGGGTTGGCAGGCCTCCATAACTATCCCTATCATAGTAGCAAATCAGTTAGATATTTGACCCAGGCTATTACTGTCCTGAGCTATTCATTAGCATCTTTGTATGTGACTTGATGGTATGTTTATGATTTTGTTTTATCTGATGATGTATCAGATTCACATCCTAAAATTGTTTTCTTTCTCCAACATTTTTTTGATTGTAAACCAACTGACTCAACTTTAGTTTGTTTAATATAAGGAGTTTGTTTGGCTTTTGAAAATATTTTGGTTGGTTTATAAAATCTATTTTTCTTTTGTATGTTTTGTGGAGGTGTAGCAAAGGATCATTGTCCTTAATCATGTTTGTTTCTTCTGGGCATGTGATCATATTCATCATAAGAATTATAATCATGATTATAATAATTTGATGGATGTGATCTTCTATGATAGCCATTATGCCAAGCATTATTCCTATATCTGTCATACTTATGTTGTATGTATGACCTAGGATCAGTTCTCTTAATTGTCTCATAGTAGTGTGTCCATTATCTGGGAAGAAAGAACATGAACTTTCTCACAATGTCCTTATTCTGAAGCTTTACTCCAACATACATGAGAGTATCTACAATCTCAACATACCTAAAGTATTGTTGAGTCATAGTTTCACCTGACTTGTAGGCAAAGTTATCAAACTGTTGCTTTATAAGGTCTTTCTTGTTTTCTTTGGCTTACTCAGACCCCTCATACATGAGCTTTAGTGCATCATAGAGTTGCTTAGCAGTTTTGCACTTCTTGAAGCATATGTATATAGAGTTTGGAAGAGCAGTTTAAAGAGCGGTCATGGCTTTTAGATCTACATCAATCTTCTTCCAATCTTCCTCAGAATAGTCAGCCATTTCCTTAGGAATCATCCTACCTCCAGCAATGGCTGAAGAGGTGCTTTGGATATGAGGTCCTTCAACAATAGATCTCTATATCCTGCTATCTTGAGACTTGATAAACCCTTCTATATGTTGGCACCAAGTATCAAAGTCTCCAGAGTGATCAATTGAGATTTTATCATGGTATCAGTTTCACTCAACATGGAACCAGAGTATGATGAAAGAAAGAACACACGTGAAGAACAGAACAAGAATAAGAACATAATAATATAGTTTTCAAGAATGATGTATTTTTCTCTCAACTTTTCATAAAGTGTTACAAAGCTTAAAGTGAAATGACAAATGCTTGAGATACTTTATAGTACATCCTACAGTTGGCCATTCTTTGAACGCTAGCCGGAAACACTAATCTAGAAAAAAAGATCAATGTAAAGTCAAAAAGCAGATTATCTTTTGACTAGTGACTATGACATACCATAGCTCACATCCATATCTAATACAAAAAGGATATAAGTACAAAAGTAGAAAGTTACAGACTCAAGACTATAATCTATAGTCTGACAAAAGTATAAACTTTTCACCAACTCATATAAGTTGGTGAGTCTTCAAAGGTGGTAGCAAAAAGTGGTTAAGCTTTCTTCAAAAGGTGATTCAGAAAAAGCATGTATTCTATGTCTTCGAAAGAAATCAGTCGCTTGGTTTTGTAAGACTTTGTCTTTAAAGCTTCGAAAGACTTCATCTTTGGCTTCAGAAGATCTAGTCTTTTGGCTTTGGAAGATCTGATAGTGTAATTTACTGATTTGTATCAAAATCTTCCGAAGTAACTTCCTAGTACTTCACATGTGCATGCTGAGAGCTCTTTGGTTGCATCGGCCTCTAAGTGTAATTCTTACACTATGTGTTTCTATGTGTTAAGTTTGATTCTTTGCGTGTGGATTGGTGTATAATCTCAAGTTTACTCTCTTGTTATAGGTGTATAATCTCAGGTAACCTGTTGACAGGTTCAAATGGATCGATCTATGATGATATTGAAATGCAATGATCAATTCAAACACTAAGAAATCAAAACACAAGCAATTACTTCAAAAATTCATTGATTTTATTGATAGCAAAAGCTGTGGATACAAAGTGTATGGGTGAATTACAGTAGTTGACTTACCCCCCTTACACAATACATAAAGAATCTTATTTATACTATCAAAAGAAAAAAGGAACATATATTTAGAAAACAAGTCCCTATACTATGACAAAAAAGTAAAAGACAAATGTTAATCTTCTACGAGCTCTAACAGTGATAAAAGTGATAAACATCACAAATTGTATTTTCGCATTTAATCAGAAAAGCATCAAAGATCTCATCGTATTTCCAGGCGATTATCTTAACCTCCTTTGTATTATCAGGCACAATCATTGCATTAAGCAACTTAGATATAGATTGGCCTTTCTGCAATACATTTCTGACTAAGTCACCTGCAAATCTTGCTATGTTCCATAATTGTTTTTGTTCAACCGAGACTTTATATGCTTGTTTCTCAGTCTCGGGGAACATATGAATTAGTTATTTTCTTTTCTAATGACCCCTTTTTACCAACTCTATTGCCTTTATCTCTTGAGGCTTTAAGATTCGAGTTCTTTTGGTAATCTCCAGAAACTATGGGTTGTCTATGTCTAACACAATCATCTTGTTTTGTATCTCCGTCTCTTGAAAACTTCAAGCCAAATTTTTTAGAAACTCGGATTCTAGCCTGTTCAATCTCTTCCTTGGATAATTTCTTGATTGTAACCACAATCTAAGCTCAACAGTAGTCATATTCTAGGATCTGGATGATGAAGTTCTGATGCTGGAAGATCTTCAATATTGATACTTTCTTCCATCGGAACCCATTCTCCATGTTCAACAACTATTTCATTCGGATCAACTGGAGCTGTTGTCTCTACTATCATACACTTTTCATGCTCCTCATTGATTTGAGAAACTGTGAGACCATCCAAGAATACACGATTGTACTTCTTCTGGACTAGATAGTTATATCTGTCCTCAACGTCTATAGGGATGTCTTCTGAAACAGCTTCAACTAAAGAATCTGCAGCTTCAGTGATGTCTTCTTCCTCTAATACCTCATCGTACCAAGCATCTGAGATCTCTGGATCTAAATCATCCAATGCTCCAATTTTCCCTTGAACATCTGCTTCTGCACTTTCCTGTATAGAAAGATTATCTACATTCACTGCATAAGAAAAACAAATTAGATTCAAGCATATAAGAAATTAAACAACAATAATAATCAAAAATATAACTGTTTACGAGTTTCAGAAACAATTTTCTACATTTTTATGGAGGGTTGGAGGATGATTCTGCCAATGATTGAAAATCAGACTCATCTATCTTTCTTTTGCCATTGGCAGCCTTGGATAATTTCTCAGCTTCACTAGATTGAAATTCAGGTGCAATAATGATTTCTTGTGAAACATGGCTTATTGCTCTAGTATACACTCGAGACATTTCTCTTGATTCAGTTTCAATAAGTGAAACTTCAGAACAACCTCTTTCTTTCATGGTAAAGGTTCTTGGTCTAGTGGTTGAGTAGATTAAGATTTTAAGTTATTTTTCATGATCTCATGCTCTTCTTTCAGCTTATCATACTCTTCCTTTAACTTTTTGTATTTTTCATCCATCAAGTCATAATTTCTGAGTAATACATCAAAGTTCTTTAAATTTTCAAACTCTATAATCTTCAAGTCTTTCTTTAATGTTTCTGCTTTCAATTGATCATTTTCATCTTTTAGCTTCTCAATCATCTTAAGCTGACGGATATTCTCTTCTTTCAAAGATTCTATGATCTGCTCAGCGTTTAAGTTCTCAGAAAGGACTGTAACATATTGTGTTGAGCTTCCACCTTCATCTAACACAGGAATAGGTGAACCAACAACAGCTTTGATGACCTCGAGGGAAGACTCCTTAGCAATAACATTCTCTTGTGCTGTCGAATTTGGTGATTGTACAACAGGTGATCTACCTTGTATTACAGGCTCAGTTACATCAACATTATGAAAATTAAATTCTATTTTTTGTTGTTCATTTACTTCATCAATATCTTAATTCACATCATTTGAATCATCAACATCATTAACATCTTCATTCTGATTATCAGATTCTGTTTCGTCACTATCAATCTCCTTATCAACTTCTTTAACAACTTCAACTTTGTTGGTCCTGTTGATTGATTCAACAGTGCACTTGATGCTTGACAATGATTTCCCACCGAATACACACTTACAAACTCAATAACATAATGAATTAGATTGAATCTAAACAATAATAAACAATAACAAAGGCTTAATGATGTTGAAAATGAACTTCCAGCCCAACACACAATTGCCACAACAATATTCTCTATTAGGATTTTGCAAAAGGTTACTTACAAAGATAGAAAAAATTACAATATATAAGCAACCTTAGATTCGCTGGCAGTTTTGCTGTGCCTGTCTAACTACTAGATTCACCCGGCAGCGAACTACAAATTCGCCGGGTGATCAGAAGCAGCTGACTACGGGCGAAACTATAGTTTCGCCTGAAGTTTCGCTGAAATACAAAAAATACATAAGAAATACAAATTACAAGATAAAACTAACATTTAGCCTATTACATAAGAAAGTAAACCTATCAACTATAGTGAGTCCAACCTATGTAAGATTATCAAATTTATTACGTCCAACATCATCATCATCATCACTATCATCACTTGAAGAAGAACTTTCTTCATTCTCAGATTCATCATTATCCTCATTATTTTCATCATCATCCTCAGATTCAGACTCAAAAAGTCCTTGAGGAACTTCTTTAATTTAATCATTTGGATCAATTGGTGCATCATCAAACAAATGAAAATGATTTTCATCCATATTCACCTCATCTCTTGCTACTTCTCTCATATAATCAAACACTTGAACATTCTGAGCACCAGTCGAAATAGCAAGTCTTTTGTACATGCTTTCAGTCATGTGCTCCAATATCAATCTTTCTCCACTTACTCCATATGCATGAAGATCAGGAAATTCTTCATTTATAATTAGTTGTAGAAATCTGGGATACATTAAGTATTTATTCCTGATTCCTTTTTCCATATTAAAAATAAAGCCACGCATGATCCACTTTGCCATATTAAACCTTCTGTTAGTGGCAATAGCTACAATTAGAGAAGCAATGTCTACAGGAAATGAGTTCCATCCTGTAATCCTCTTGGACATACCATGTTGAAGGGTATAACACAGGAGTTTCCAGTGATTATATACTCTAGCTCTAAAAAACTGTGTAAGGCCCCGTTCCTAGAGACCTCACAGTTGGTCAATCACAGCATAATTAAATAAAAACATTTCATAATTTATCCAACATTGCAGCGGAATTTAAATATCAAAAGCCATTCAATAGTTTATAACCACTGTTGCTAAGCAATACATATTTGTTAATAGTTACAAAAGATCATTAGTTTGCATTACAAAACAACAATGTTATATTCATGAATGGATGTCAGCCTTGTCCCAACGAGTAGCCTCCGCGAGTGCCATCCTCAGCAATATTACCTGCCAACTGAAAATGCATAAAAGTCAGCTTTGCTGAGTGAGTTCTAGTTTTTAAATCATTAGAAAATACCTGGTAAGCTTAATATAGGAAAATACCCTTTAAAATACTTTACCAATCTTTCATACGTGTTCATGCATCATACATACATTCAATTAATATTCATTATCATCATTATTAACTTTCTTCACCATTTCCATGGCCGTTCACTTGAACCTTTTACCCTTTTTAATCTTTTCACTGTCGATATGGACCAAAGTGCTATAACCCCCATATAATGCGCATAAACCTTGTACTGGGCGTGAGGTCTATAAATATACCCCATCCGGGTGCACTAATGCTGACTCCAGTACCGGGCAGCAACAATGGTCCCCTCAATCTTAAAGATTGACCCTGTGTGTATCCTCTGGGGTTAGCTAAACCACACACAGTTGAGCTAACAACCTGCGGTTGTGAACCTCATTATGAATTTGCTTGCAAGATTTTCTTACGTTCTTTATGTTCCACTTTTCATTAGTATAATCTTTAACTTGATTAATAATACTTCTTAATTATGAACAAACCACATAAGGCCATATTATAATAATAATAGGGAACATGAGAGCAAACACAAGGCATGGATAAAATAATCAAATAGCATAAGCAGGTCAACCCAAGGTCAAACCCTACAATTCTGCTCACTCCAAAATTTCAGAAAATCAGCTAAGTGTTATAGGCGCATGAGGACTATCCAGGCGCATGAGCACTGCCTAGGCGCATTTCAACTATTCAGGCGTATGACCTCTATACTTAGGCATTTCCACATCACTTCTATGCGCATGAGAATACTTGGGGGCATGAGTAACACTTAGAATATTTAGGCACAGTTTGGGCGCATGGGCACTATTGGGGCGCCTAAGCCCCTACTTAGAATTTCTAAGGCAATTTTCTAGGCGCGTGAACCCTAGTTGGGCGCATGGCCTATACTTAGGCATTTCTCTACTAAATTTCAGGCGTATGGGCCCTGTATGGGCGCATGGCCAACAGTTGTGCAGTTCTAAACTTCAAAATCATTCCCAACCTGTTCTTGTATCTGTTCAAGGCCTAAACATATACTTCTAAGCATACCCAACACATATACAAGCACCATACATGAACATAATCATACATAAACATACGGGTACAAAGATACAAGCATAAAATCCATTTATAATGCATTTTCAACCCCAAAATCAGTTTAAAAGGGCACATAAACGGGTCTAGAACTCACCTAGTGTAGCAAACAAGCAAAACTTCTCCAAACCTACTTGTACAGGAGTTCAAACACCTAAAACAAGCACAAACAAGCACCAAAACACCAAAAACACTTAATAATCGGTTTCTAAGGGTGAAACCACAAAGAAACCGAACCAATTAACATGTAAACACACTAACCTTGAAGATTTCAGTTCTGTATCCTTCTTGGAACCGAGAGAGCTGGTCTGTAGCTTTCTTTCTTCTTCTTTTCTTTTGGTAGCAGCAGCAGCAGAAAGAGCATAGGCGACGATGCCCCTTATACAAATATTTTTTTTGACTTTTTGTTACTATTTACACAAAGTACCACTCAACTTTGCCTTCTTTTTATTTTCTTCACACTACTTTTCTTTTTAATTATTTGACCAAGTTTTCGGGTGTTACAAGTCTACCCCCTTAAAGAGGTTTCATCGCCGAAACCTGTCACTCTTCGAATAACTATAGGTAATGCATTCTCATTTCTTCTTCCGTCTCCCACGTAGACTCAAAACCCTTCCGGTGTTTCCACTGCACCCGCACAAGTGGAACCACTTTATTCCTTAACCTCTTCTCCTTCCGATCGATGACTGCCACTGGTTACTCCACATAATTGAGCTGTTCATCCACCTCAATTTCATTCAGTGGTACAATTATATTCTCGTCGGCTAAGCACTTTCTCAGATGAGATACATGGAATGTCGGGTGAATCCCACTTAACTCATCAGGCAATTCTAGTTGATAGGCCACCTCTCCCACTCGTGCAACGATTCGGAAAGGTCCTATGTATCTAGGGCTCAGCTTGCCTCTCTTTCGGAACCGGATGATCCCTTTCCAAGGTGAGACCTTCAATATGACTCTATCACCCACGTTGAATTCAATCGGTCTACGCATTTTGTCAGCATACGACTTCTGCCTATCTTTGGCCGCCTTCATAAAGGCTCTGATCTTTTCTAGCTTTTCAGTCTTAGCATCGATCACCTCGATACTTCCCAACTCTTTCTACCCAATGTCTCCCCAACATACGGGCATTCTACACCTCCTACCATATAGCATCTCGTATGGTGGCATACCAATACTAGCATGATAGTTGTTGTTGTACTAGAAGTCTGCTAACGGTAGGTGATCATCCCAACTTCCTCCAAAGTCGATCACGCATGCTCGGAGCATATCCTCAAGCGTCTGAATTGTCCTCTCAGACTGACCATCTGTCTGAGGATGATAAGTCGTACTAATGTGTAGCCTCGTCCCCATCGCATCATGGTTCCAAAACTTCGATGTGAACCGGGTGTCACGATCTGACACGATAGACACCGGCACACCATGGCGAGCCACAATCTCCTTGATGAATAGTCTCTCAGAGGAATACGTCTCGCGGATCGGTTTGAAGTGAGCACTCTTTGTCAATCGATCAACTATCACCCAGATGGTATCGCACCCCTCGCAGTTTGGGGTAGCTTTATTATGAAGTGCATGGTGATGTGCTCCCACTTCCATTCGGGTATATCCAAATGTTGGATCTTCCCGTACGGCTTCTGATGTTCTACCTTCACTTGCAGGCAAGTAAGCACTTACTCACGTACTCCACCACATCACGTTTCATACCCGGCCACCAGTAATCTTTCTTCATGTCTTGGTACATCTTAGCGGCATCGGGATGAATGGAGTATCGAGTCTTATGAGCTTCATCCATAATTTTCCCACGTAGATCCCCATACCGAGGAATCCACATCCATCCAAAATGAGTCTTAACCCCGTGGGTGTTCTCTTCCAACTCCGTGACTAAACCTCTCATTCGTTCGGAGTTGAGGCGATCTTCTTTCAGCGCCTTTTCCTGAAATTCTTTGACTTGCGTCATCACATCCGAGGTCATTACCAACTGATACGCCTTCACCCAAATCGGCTCGGGTCTCTCTTTTAGGCTAAGGGCATCGGCCACTACGTTGGCCTTGCCCGGGTGGTAATGGATCTCGCAGTCATAATCCTTGATCAGCTCTAACCACCACCTCTGCCTCATATTGAGATCCTTTTGCAGAAATTCTTTAAGCTTTTGTGGTAGGTGAAAATTGTGCACTTTGTCCCGTATAAATAGTTCCTCCAACTCTTCAACGCAAAGACCACCGCTGCTAACTCCAAGTCATGAGTGGGGTAACTAGTCTCATGGGTCTTCAACTGTCGGGATGCATACGCTATCACTCTCCCATGTTGCATTAGCACGCAACCTAGTCCCGAATAGGAAGCATCTGAATAGACCACTAAATCCTCACTCCCTTCAGGCAATGTTAAGACAGGGGCCTGAGTTAATCTTGCCTTTAACTCCTCAAAAGCATCCTCTTGTTCTCGTCCCCACACATACTTCACATCCTTGCAGGTCAATTTGGTCAAAGGTGAGGCTATCTTAGAAAAGTCTTGAATAAATCTTCGGTAGTAGCCCGCCAAACCCAAGAAACTACGAATCTCGGATGGCGTCTTTAGAGACTTCCATTGCATCACTGCCTCAACCTTTGCCGGGTCCACCATGATTCCTTCAGCATTGACCACGTGACCCAGAAACTAAACTTCCCGCAACCAAAAAGCACACTTGGAGAATTTAGCATACAACTTCTCCTTTCTAAGTGTCTCCAACACTTCACGTATGTGGCCGACATGTTCTTCTTTGCTCTTCGAATAAATCAGAATATCATCGATAAACACAATCACTGATTTATCTAGCATCGGCCGGCACACTCGATTCATCAAATCCATAAAGGCAGCTGGCGCGTTAGTTAAACCGAATGACATAACGAGAAACTCGTAATGTCCATAACGCGTTTGGAATGCTGTCTTCGGGATATCTTGTTCTTTTACCTTCAGCTGATGGTAGCCGGATCGAAGATCTATCCTGGAAAACCAACTAGCACCCTGAAGCTGATTGAATAGGTCATCAATTCTCGGTAAGGGGTATCGGTTCTTTACTGTCAACTTTTTCAACTCCTGGTAGTCTATACACATTCTCATACTACCATCTTTCTTCTTTACGAATAATACCGGAGCACTCCAAGGAGAGATAATCATTCTATTAAACCCCTTATCCATAGGTTCTTGTAGCTAATCCATCAGTTCTTTCATCTCGGTCAGAGCTAACCGATACGGTGCCTTGGCAACGGGTTGCGCACAGGGTATTAGGTCAATCTGAAATTCAATCTCGTGGTCCGGTGGCATGCTTGGTAAGTCTTCTGGGAACACGTCTGGTAAATCACACACAACGGGCACTTCTGAAAATTGTGGTATCGACGCGTCCACATCCTTTACATACGCCAGGTAGGCACTACATCCCCGTCTCATGCACTTCTCTGCCACCGCCATTGATATCACCTTCGGGACCATAGTGACACGATCACCATAAATCATCACCGTACTTCCATCGGGTGCAACTAATCGAATCATCTTCTTGCGGCACACGATGTTTGCCTCATAGGCTGCTAACCAATCCATCCCTAGTACTACATCAAATCCTCCTAGGGGCATCACATATAGCTTAGAAGAGAACCTATGGCCTTCTAGTTCTATGCCACAATCTTCAATCATAAAGAAATTCTGGTTGACTTACCAATAGCAGTCAAAAGGCTCATCAATACTTCTACTACTAACAGGCAACTTAGCACAGAAAGCAGCAGATATGAAACTCCTACTAGCACCGGAATCAAATAATACAGAGGCACAAGTTTGATTTACTAGAAACATACCTGACACGACTTCGGGGTCTACCCGTGCTTCCTCTCGGGTCATCGTGAAAGCTCTAGCACTTACCCTCTGCCCCCCTTCTTCAGCCACCTTCTTGCCCCTAGAGCTCTCAGCCCTTGGTTTCCTGCACTCGTGGCTTCTATGGCCACTCCCGCCATAATGGAAGCACCTCGAGACTCCACAATCTTTTGCCATATGACCGGGCTTCCCACATCTTAAGCAAATATTCGATCCCAAACGACATTCCCCTCTATGTTCCTTCCCAAACTTGTCACACCGCTTCAATCCCGAGCTTGCAGCAACAACCCGATGGTCATCCATCCTCGGCCTCTTGTTATTCGGGATGAAACTACCACGCCCGAATCTCTTCCCGTTCCAACTCCTATCGCCACCACCAGTCCTCTTCACCTCAACCATCGCTACCTCCATTTCGTCATATAGTCTTCCTGCCAAATCCACTGCTGACCTAAAAGTGCTCAGTCGAGCAGTGATCAAATGCCTGCGAATGTCAGCGGGCAACCCTTGAATATACCTCTTAATCTTTCTTGTTGCTGGCGTAACCTGATCGGGCACCAACCTCGCAATCTCATTGAATTTGGCAGTGTATTGCTAGTGAGTCATAGTGCCCGCCTTCAGCTGTAGGAACTCTCTCTCGATCTTGTCGAGCTCCCGATGAGGACAAAACTCCTTAATCACCAACCTCTTCAGTTCTTCCCACCTCATCCTTCCAATGGCCCGGTTGCCCTCGGCCTGGACAAGGTTGTCCCACCAACACAGCGCCGTGTCGACAAAAAAGTGAGTGGCAAACTTCACCTTCTGGTCCTCCCAACACTCACTAATCTCCAGTACCGCTTCCATCTCCCTCACCCAACTGTGAGCAGCAGCAGCATCACCATTGCCATCAAAGGTAGGGGGTCTACATCGTTGGAACGCCCCGTAGCTGCATCCCCTCGCGGTTTCCCGCACCACCACTTCTTTATCATCACTAAAGGCTCCTCCTCCATCATTTAGATCCTCATCCTCATCATGATCCCTCACATCACCTCTCCTACCAGCAGTTGTTCTCCTCTCCTCTTCCTTCTCCTTTAGTTCATCCTCCCTCACAGCTCGAATCACTTCAGTCACGACAGATGGTAGGATTGTCTGCATGACTTGGTGAACCTCCTCCACCACTGCCTCTTTCATCGAGGTTCTCAGATTAGCACTCTCATCACCGCCCTCTGGGTGATGAAGCCCAGGCTCACCAGGAGCTGTCTCTGCAGTCCTCGTCTTGTTCTTCACAGCCCGTGGCCTACCAGCACGACCACCCTGTATTCCACCTCGAGAAGCCTTTGATGATCTACCTCCGGCCATCCTCGAACAACTATATGATTCAAACACCAACACGGTCATTCAAGGTAATAGCTCAGTTTATGTTAAGTATAGAAAGTCCCTAATTACAGTGGCCAGTTGTGATTAGCCACTTACTTTACTCTTCATCCCCTGAGCATTTCCTATCCTGACTACATTAGTATTCAAATCTACTAAAGGCACATAAATCAAATAGCACACGCACATAATGCCGGTTATCATTAAGAAAGAAAACCTGATGGCACGTAGCTACTCGGGCTGGCATCCCTCCATTCGGTCCAATTTTCAGTTTAAGTTTAGGTTTTTGAAAATATTACCCATTTCTCTTAAACTTTGGCTCTAATACCAACTTGTAAGGCCCTGTTCCCAGAGACCTCACAGTTGGTCAATCACAGCATAATTAAATAAAAACATTTCATAATTTATCCAACATTGCAGCGAAACTTAAATATCAAAACCCATTCATTAGTTTATAACCACTGTTGCTAAGCAATACGTATTTGTTAATAATTACAAAAGATCATTAGTTTACATTACAAAACAACAATGTTATATTCATGAATGGATGTCAGCCTTGTCCCGACGAGTAGCCTCCTCGAGTGCCATCCTCAGCAATATTACCTGCGAACTGAAAATGCATAAAAGTCAGCTTTGCTGAGTGAGTTCTATTTTTTAAATCATTAGAAAATACCTAGTAAGCTTAATATAGGATAATACCCTTTAAAATACTTTACCAAACTTTCATACGTGTTCATGCATCATACATACATTCAATTAATATTCATTATCATCATCATTAACTTTCTTCACCATTTCCATGGCTGTTCACTTGAACCTTTTACCCTTTTTAATCTTTTCACTGTCGATATGGACCAAAGTGCTATACCCCCCATATAATGCGCATAAACCTGGTACTGGGCCTGAGGTCTATAAATAGACCCCATCCGTGGTGCATTAATGCAAGATTGACCCTGTGTGTATCCTCTGGGGTTAGCTAAACCACACACAGTTGAGCTAACAACCTAGCGGTTGTGAACCTCATTGTGAATTTGCTTGCAAGACTTTCTTATGTTCTTTATGTTCCACTTTTCATTAGTATAATCTTTCACTTGATTAATAATACTTCATAATTATGAACAAACCACATAAAGGCACATTATAATAATAATAGGGAACATGAGAGCAAACACAAGGAGTGGATAAAATAATCAAATAGCATAAGCAGGTCAACCCAAGGTCAAATCCTACAATTCTGCTCACTCCAAAATTTCAAAAAATAAGCTAAGTGTTATAGGCACATGAGGACTATGCAGGCGCATGAGCACTGCCTAGGCGCATTTTAACTATTCAGGCGTATGACCTCTATACTTAGGCATTTCCACATCACTTCTGGGCGCATGAGAATACTTGGGCGCATGAGTATCACTTAGAATATTTAGGCATAGTTTGGGTGCATGGGCACTATTAGGGCGCCTGAGCCCCTACTTAGAATTTCTAAGGCAATTTTCTAGGCGCATGAACCCTAGTTGGGAGCATGGCCTGTACTTAGGCATTTTTCTACAAAAATTTCAGGCGCATGGGCCTTGTATGGGCGCATGGCCAACAGTTGTGCAGTTCTGAACTTCAAAATCATTCCCAACCTATTCTTGCATCTGTTCAAGGCCTAAACATATACTTCTAAGCATATCCAACACATATACAAGCACCATACATGAACATAATCATACATAAACATACGGGTACAAAGATACAAGTATAAAATCCATTTATAATGCATTTTCAACCCCAAAATCAGTTTAAAAGGAAAATAAACGGTGTCTAGAACTCACCTAGTGTAGCAAACAAGCAAAACTCCTCCGAACCTGCTTGTACACAAGTTTAAACACCTAAAACAAGCACAAACAATCACCAAAACACCAAAAACACTTAATAATCGGTTTCTAAGGGTGAAACCACAAAGAAACCGAACCAATTAATATTTAAACACACTAATCTTGAAGATTTTAGTTCTGTATCCTTCTTGGAACCGAGAGAACTGGTCTGTAGCTTTCTTTCTTCTTCTTTTCTTTCGGTAGCAGCAGCAGCAGAAAGAGCATGGGCGACCATGCCCCTTATACAAATCTTTTTTTGACTTTTTGGTACTATTTACACAAAGCACCCCTCAACTTTTCCTTCTTTTTATTTTCTTCTGACTACTTTTCTTTTTAATTATTTGACTAAGTTTTCGGGTGTTAAAACTGTTTCTTAGGAAAGTGATCTGGTTGTCCTATAGACAAAAATTCTACACTCATCGAATGTAAGTTCAGCTAGATCTTGAGGATCATTATCACCCAGTCTTAGAGCTTCTCTAATCGACTGCTCTGAAACCTCAATCATACGATAATTAGTGATAAAACCTCTAACAACTTTCCTTCCTGCATCATATCTAGCAGTTTTAGCAGTTCTCCAAAATCTTTTGATAAGATGAGCATATATAACCGGTTGAGCACACATGGCGTACACATACTTCGTTCTCAACTAAAATCTGATCATTTCTTGGTAACCAACTGCTTCATGAACATCCTCATTTAGAAAGGCAACTACATTATGCTTAGGCTCGAACTTAAGATCTGCATCTGTTTACATTAAACAAAATATTAATCACCTTTGAATTACAATGATTTCAATCATATTTTGTGTTATCAATTTTGAACCAATAACACTTAAAAAAAATTTCTAAGTGTTTTTTACAACCCATTACATGAACAGAGTATGCACTTATTTCAAATTTGAATCAACATATTTATGATTAAACCAAGTAATACACCATGAAACATGAACATTGATTGAGTTTTAATTGAGTTAGCATATTTTAAGTTTTAAAACCTAACATTTATACTTAAAATATCTAAGTGTTGAATACACTCTACCATGAGCAGAGCACATTCATGTTTAAGTTCAAATGATTTAAAGTGTACTGAATCAAGTAAAATCTTCTCAATATCAGTTGAATAGATGAATTATGATGATTACACAACAGTTTTTATGAAAAATTATGAAATGACTGTTCATTTCTAGTTCTTATGAACTGATTGATGAACACTGAATCATCAAGAACACATGATGATGAAATTGAGTTTTGATTCTCACAATCTATTTGAAAACATGTTATAACAACCACTTGATGTTCAATTTTAATTATCATAACACATTTAAATCACAGATTACAAGTTTCTAAACACCTAGGGTTCGAACACCTCAATAGAGTTCAAACACCTAATCAAAGACTGAATTAGGTAAAGAAATCTGATGTTATAAGATCAAAATGGTGTTTAGATTCATTGACTATACCTATATATCACATGAATTAACAGGTAACAATCAAATGATGAATGTATGAATGTATCGGGAGAGAGAATGAGTGTAATAGAGAGTTTGAGTTTATGAAAAATGATGAAAACTACCAAGTGTTGAATATATATAAGTGTAAAAAGTCTTAGGCGCATGACGACTGTGAAGGCACATGAGGCTTAGACGCATTGCACACTTAGCTACATTTCACAGTAAATCTTCAGATGCATGAGCACTGTTCAGGTGCTTGGGCACTATTCAGGCCCATGGCTAGACAGAAACGCCTACACTTGGAATATTTTCAACATCACCAGATGTCTGAGCAGCTTGTAAGTTTAAACACTATTCAAGCACATGGGACTTGTTAAAACGCCCAACACTTAGAGTAAACATCACATTCAAACGTCTAACCACATTAGAAAGTCTGGAACTGTTCAGGCGCATGATATTAAGTTGATACGCCTAACACTTAACCATTTTCAGCAACATGACAACTGTTTAGGCACATGTACTTAAACAAAACGCTCAACACTTGGACAAATTCCTAAAATTCATCATACTCCTGATTTAGACTTTTGAGCACTATAAAGACGCATGAGAAACCTTCTATGAGTCTGACACTTGCAAACTTTCACAACATCCATCTCAACACTGTTTGTGCACATTACCACTGATCATGCACATTATCTCAATACTTAGTCAAATTTTTGACTATCACCCAATATGAACATTAATTACCCTCAAAATTAACAATATCAAATTGTTTTTGTGTTAAGATCACCACAAATCATTTGAAACTCATATTTTCATTTTTAAACATGAATTTTCAATTCAAACACCAACCAAGCACATTTTGAAAGACAACTTTGAACTAGTTTTTATTTTTGATTTTTCAAACAATTTCCCGTCATTTTAGTCTCTAGTTTGAAACTTTTACAACACAAATAGTCTCATTTTTGTTTTTATTTTGTTTGCAAGAAGCTTTTCCACTTATTTTGAATTCTTTTCAGGTTCATTTTTGCATCATATCAAACACACACATGCTTGAATTTTTAGCTTTATCCTTTTCATCCAAAGCACTTTATTTTTTATTTCTTTTTCACATTTTGACACTTTCCATTGATTTTCTCTTTTACAGTTTTACTCCCCCTAAACTTTTAAGTTCACAAAATTATAAGTTTCTTTTATTTTACAAGTAGAGCAAACCAATCAATAACATGCCTGCATACAGAAAATCATGCAAAAACAAAATTAAAGCAGAATAAAAATCTATTATACACATTTGAATCACATGCCTGTAGTGAGATCATTTCAGTTAAGATCAGTGCATCAAAATAAAATAAAATGATGGATAGTCATAGACAGTGATTAAATCCTGATCAAGTGTGTTCCAGGTCAGCGTTCCCGCAATAGAGGAGACACGAGATCTAAGGACAGAAAATGAGTGTTTTTGGCAAGATAATCAGCACACTTACTTTTTCAATTCTTGGATTGCTTAAGGTTTGATTAGATATGTCATTATGGAACCCACACTTAGACTTAGAGAGCTCAACTCTCATCAAGATATGCAAGAAAGCACTTTTCTCAACTTATTAACCTGACATATACTTATAACCAGATCTCATGTTTAGGTTGTGCACATTGGCATCTTTTGCATCAGGTGAGAATACCCAGGTCTGTAATGACTTAAAACAAAGGATATCTCGCTACTTCAAGTCTATGATGACTCATAACAGAGAAGTGAATAGATGCTTTAAATAGATCTCATGGTTATTCATATTGCCACCAGGTGTGAGTTTGTGACTTTACAAGCAATCAATTACAGAAGTCAACACTACTCATTGGTACTAAGATGGACAACCACGAAAGTATAATTGATTTAGTTTAATCACAAGAATTTACTTTTTCAGTATAATTACATGAGCTTACCCGCACATCATATCTGATCACGTCATACTTTATTAGCGAGCGGAGTATGCAATCGATCAGAACCAATGTATCTATCATTTATCATAAATTGCAAAGGCAGATTCATTCATAAAATAATAAACTAACAAATAAAATCTATTTTTGTGGGTTTTTATTTTATAATTTTCTCTTTTCTTTTTGTAATTTTCTATTTTTGTATTTGCTTTTTCTTTTTTCTTTTGGGCATGCACACACAATATATACAATCAGTCAGTTTCTCTTTTAACAGTTTCCATTGATTTTCTCTTTTAGTTCTTTCTGCCATTTGATAAAGTCTGGATTGTTGAATCTGTAAGGAAACGAATCCTCAGATGTTGTTTCATCTTGTTTTGCTTTCCCTTACTTCTTTGTGTTTTGTTTGTCATTCTTTACAATGACTTCTTCAATAACATACTCATGATCTTGTTCCTTTACTTTCATCATATGAGATACTCTGGAAACAAACATCTTCTTATTCTTTAGACGTGGTTCATAAGATTTAAATATCACTGGATGACCATTTTTAATCTTTTCAGAATCTTGTTCCTCAAATATTTCAACATTAGTCTTCTCTTCATCACTTTCAAAGTTCTTTTTCTTATTTTAAAAGGTTTTTAGCTTAGCTTTGTTTTTAGGTGAGTAATCATGTGTGTTAAAGTTTTCTGGTAAAGTGTTCGAGATAGATTCGGGCATGGGCTCATGTATGAAACCTAGACCTATTTTGTTTTTATCTTTCCTCTCACTTACCAACTATTCTACAATGGTTTTAGAACTCTTAACTTTAGCTAGATCCACCTATGTTGCAGCATGAGCTGTTTTTCCTTCTTCTAAATTTTTTGTCATCTCCTCAAGTTGTTTTTTTAACAAATTCAAGTTCTTTTAGAGTTTTATTCTATGAGGTTTGAAGAGATAAGATCTTTTCATCAGAGACTTTGTGATCATTTTTCAGTTTGTTGTGTATTTCATCTTCTTGTTTAAGTTTGTCATAGATTTTAAATGAATATGTTCTCTAATGCTCAACTTGATCAAAACATGCTTTTGTGTACATTTTTTCTCTGACTTTGATAGGAATTTCAGGATAACTTGAAGAAGAAGTCTCAAAATCAGATGATGGATACTCAACCTTTGGTTGTTCAGACTAAGCCATGAGTGCAATTTCTTCTGAATCCTGTTTTGGGTCAGATTTGTCACTCCAATCATAATCTTCATCATCATTTTCTGAATCACCATCTGCCTTAGGATCATTTTCTTTAACCAGTCTTCATTTTGAACTTCAGCAACAAGAGCTAAACTTGAGTTAGATCAGCTATGAATTGTTCAGCATATGCATTCCGGTCATAGCCATCTTTGATGCTTACAACAAGAGCTTTCTTTGGCTCTTTAGTTGCTTTTGATTCATCTTTAAGTTCTAGCATGGGAAGACTTTGATAAGGTTTTTGAAAGGTTTTTTGAGACTTCTGTTGGTATCTTTGACTGCTAGAACCAGCTTGACCATTTCCGCCTTGATTTCTAGGAGCTTTACATTCCCTTGAGAAATGACCATAACTGTTGCAATTGAAACACCTTAACTTTAATTTGTCAAAGCCAATAGTTTTGTTTGCACTGGGCTTGTAATTCCTGTTAACATATGAGTGTTTCTATGTTCTGTAAGCAATCATTACCATCTGCCAATTCAAGTCCATTTCTTCCATATCATCAGGATCGATCTCAAACAAATCCTACAAAATAAGATCTACCTGGGTTAAATGACTACCTTGATAAGCATAAAAACTTGCCATGAAAGCAGTAAAAGCAGATTTTGATTCATCATCCTGTAAAATTTAACTTTGCTGGTTTTAACAGAGTTAGAAGATGAAGTCTCAGTTTGAGGTTTAGTAGTTTGAGTTTTAGGAGGAGACTGAGGTTGAGTTGTATAAACAAGAGCACTTGAGTAAGAAGAATATGTGAAGAAACCAGCTCCAACGAACAAATCACCCTTATCTTCTAGAGGATTATCATCTTTTGCCAGAAAAGGATTCTCTACTGGGTTAGCTGGAGAAGCAACGTACTTATACTAAGACATTGATGCAACTCTTCATTGTTTCTGGAGCTCTCATTAATTTCAACTGATTCAATTTTGGCAATCAAAAGATCCAGATCCATCAGAAACTTTTCAGTATGCTTCAATAGAGTGACTGTTTGTTTCCATGAAGATGGAAGAGCATTAAGAAGTCTGTCATTTAGATCTTTGAGATCATTTTTGATACCAGTAGTTGACATTTTAGTAGTTAATTGCTCAAATCTGTTCATCATTTGATTGATTGTTTCCCTAGAAAGATGCTCAAATAACTCCAATTGCCTCTTAAGTTTCTACTTTTTGAGATCTTGTATCTCTTTACCACCTTCACAAATAATCTTCAAAGCTCTGTACATGGTGTAACCAGTTTGATAATGTTGGACCAAAAGAACCAATGAGCCTGATCAGAAAAACCTTTAAGTCCCACAGACATTACAACAACTGAAGTAGTCTGCAACAGCTGAAGACATCAACTGATAACAAGGTCTGAAGACAAAGTCTGAAGTGAAAGAGCTGAAGACAAAGTCTGAAGTGAAAGAGCTGAAGACAAAGTCTGAAGACAAAAGCTGAAGACAAAGTCTGAAGACAAAAGCTGAAGACAAAGTCTGAAGACCAAGTTTCAGATGTTGTCACAACAGCTGAAGAAGATCTCTTCAGTAGTTGTGATGGTTTCCTTTCAGTAGTTTTATGTTTCTTGTAATCAGTACTTGTAGTTTCAGTAGTTTTAGTTTCATCTTGTACTTAGCATACTCTGAGATGTTCTCAGTTGTTGTGAACATTCTCAGTAGTTTGCTTACTTTCAGTTGTTTGTAATAATTCTGTTAAATCTCACTATCAAGTGACATCAGCAGACGTCACATTCCTTTATATAAGGAATGTTGACCTAATTGTAACCTGCGAAGCTTAGCGGCCGCCATACCGAAGCATTTGTGCACGAATGATATTATCCCTTTTGCAGAAAACCCTCTTTCTCTATAACCGTGTACTGTTCCATTGAATATCTATTGTGTTCTTGCTATATTTGTCTAATTCTTGTTCTAATTCCGCTGCGATTCAACTCTAATTGATCAAACTTAGATCACTGATCCTGTTAAATGGTATCAGAGCAGGTTAATCATTGATCGGTTTAACAATTGATCATTGAAACTGCTATTTCGATATCTAAAGTTTGATCGAATTAGCATATTTGCAAGAATTGGTTATAGAGATTGATCTTCTGCTGCTTCTGGTTATTCAATTTGAGTTTCTTCTTGGTTCATATTGAGTTTGTTGTGTTTTTGTGCTAAATCTGTTGAAACTTGATTGAATTGGTTTGAATCTGAGAATGACTACTCCATCTAATGACCCTCACAATACTGGCTCCTCAACCAAGCCTCCGATGCTGGTTAGGAGTGAGTATAACATATGGCAACGAAGAATGCTCCATCACCTGTCTGTTAACAGTTCAGGTTGTTGGACATCTGTGGTTCACGGTCCACACAAGCCTATGGTGAACAATCCGGAGACCAACCAAATGGTTCCGAAGAAGAAGGAGCAATACTCAGATGAAGATCGTAAACTGTTTGAGATTGATGCTAAAGCCCATGGAATTCTGGCCATGGCACTGCCTAATGAAATCTATTCTGGGCTTATGCATCATGAAACTGCTCATGACCTCTGGAATGCTTTGAAGGAACAATTCGGAGGAACTGATGAGGTCTTAGCAAACAACAGAGAAATCCTCGCCCAACAATATGAGACATTCTCTCATAGGAAGGGTGAGACACTGACTCAACAGTTTGAGCGTTTCTCCTGCTTGATCTCTGAGCTGAAAATGGTCAAGCATGAGTATACTAACAGCCAGATGAACAACAGATTCCTCAGATCACTGCCTGAGAGATGGGACACATACACCATTGTCCTACGCTCCAGTGCAAATCTGGATAGCCTATCTCTCACCCAACTCCATGGGAAACTGCTTACATTTGAAAGAGAGATAGAGCAGAAAAGGAAACTGGCATCATCAGGAAAGCTCACTGATGACTTTGTACCAGGGAACACTGCCTTGGTCGGTCATGAGTCAGAATATGCTGGATCAGAAAGCCATTATGATGAGCATATAGATTTCTCTTCAAACAGTTCTGATCATGCATTTGTTGGTGTTGACAGTCATTCTGGGTGTAATAGTGATAATTTATGCTTTATCATGGATGATTTGATGGGTATTGCTGATGATGATTTAGAAGAGATGGATATTTTGAGCCAAATGGCCTTGATCAATATCAGATCTCAAAAGTTCTACAAGAGAACTGGTAGGAAATTTCCAGGACTCTCTGGCAAAACCAAAGTTGGTTTTGACAAGAGTAAGTTGAGGTGTCACAAATGCCACAGGCTTGGGCACTTTGCAAGAGAGTGTAGATCAACTGGATCTAACTCCTCTGCACCCTTTGTGACCTTTCCAAGCAATAGTTCACAAAACAAAGGGCAACATCCTGCTAGTTCTGGTCATCACTCACAACCTCAATCTCCTGCATATTTTGTCCCTCAGGGTCCAATGCCATATCCATATCCCTGCTATTACATGCCACAGCCAAATCCAGTTCAAGTTCCTATAGCACAACAACCTCAAGCCCTACCTGAGCCTCAACCATCTCCATCACAATCTCAACCTCATCACAGCTTCTTCACACCAGGAGTTGTTGACTGGAGCAGCTTACCAGATGATCTTTCTGGTTTCAATGAGCAATTATTTGCTGGTGCTGGTCAACATGGTGGTGAACATCCTTTTGGGAATCTTGCTCTCATGGCCCTGGAGTCTACTGAGGGTTCCTGCTCCAATGCATCATCTTCACAGGTAACCCAGGTATCTTCTGAGGCTAAAGCCAAGTTATGTTCTGAATCATGCATAGCTGCCTTTGTCTCTATTAGAGAGGCAAATGTAGCTTTAATCAATCAAAATCTTGAGCTTGAGAAAACTATTTCCAAAAGAAAAGCTGAGTATGAGTCTGCTCTTAATGACAAAGATGATGAGATTTACAAGCTTAAATGCCAACTTAATGATGAAAAGGCTAAGGTAGAGGTCATACTTGAGAACCACAGAAGTCTCAAAGAGACACTTGCAGCTACCCAAGTTGAGTGTGACCGCTGGGTAACATCCTGCAAGGGATTTGAAATGCTTCTCAGCAAGCAAACAGCTTCAAATGTGAAGTTTGGAATAGGTTACAATCATACTGCACCACCTACTGATTTTACTTCAAAATCAATAGTAAAATCTGAAGGTGAAAGTAATTTCCAAACCACATCATCATGTGATTCATCCTCAAATGATAATACAAAATTAGAGGATGAAGTCAGTGTTAAGATCTCAGCAAATCAATTGCCTGATGGTTTAAATGCTGATAAACACATGAAGCTGAGCAATTCAGATGTTGTCCCTCAAAGTACTCCAAGTACTGAAGGGCAAGTCACAACATCTGAAAAGCATTTCAAATCTGCTGAAATAAAAGGATTAACAACTGCTGAGGAATCTATCATACGGTCTTTCAGGACGGATAGAGAACAGCTGAAGAACAAGTCTTCAGTTGTTACCGATCCTTCAGTACTTAACACAAGTACTGAAAGGAGGAAAGTACTGAAGATCACACCTTCAGTAGTTTCCACTTCAGCAGTTGATCAATCCAAGATGAAGAATAAGCCATGTGAAATATGTGGTAAATTCAATCATCTATCTGATGAATGCTGGTACAAAAAGGGTTCCAAACTCAACAGAGATAAGCTCATTAAAGAAGAGATTAATAAAATGAAAAATGAGTTTGAGACCAAGTTTGTACCACAGTCATCTCAAACTGATAAACCCAAGGCCTCACCAAAATCCAAAAAGAAGGATGGGGTTTATCAGAAAACAGCTGATAGTGTTCCTCATGATAAACATCAGACTAAGTCTGTGAATTTCAAGAAGGAGGAAATGGTGGGTCACAGGAACTCATCAAAAACAAGTACTGATGTGTCAAATGAGCTGAAGGCTTTAGCAACAAATCAGACACAACTTGTTATGATGGTTCAGCATTTGTTGGGGAGAGTTAACCAACTAGATGCACCTGTGATCAAACCACTGAAAAGGAAATCCAAGCCCAAATCTAAGAAATCCATTTCAGCACCATCTCCACCTTCATCAGCTGTTAATCATGAGAAACAAGTTATGGTTAAATCTGTTGATGAAAACAGACCCAAAACCAAAAAGGTTTGGGTCTCTAAAGCTAACTAGTTTCTTATGATAAATGCAGGGTTCTTCAGCATGCCAAAGAAGCATCTGGTATGTAGACAGTGGAGGATCTATGCATATGACTGGGAGCAGTTCTCTTCTTAATGACTACTCTCAAGGAAAGAAGGGATTTGTCTCATTTGGAAATGATGCTAAGGGTTACATCATCGGGAAAGGATTTGTGTCAAATGGAGAAATCAGATTTGATGATGTTAACCATGTGGAGAATCTCAAGTATAATCTACTGAGTGTCAGTCAGATGTGTGATAAAGGGCATGTTGCACTTTTCACAAGCCAGAACTGCCGGATTCTGTCTTCCAAAGTTCTGAGGCTGATTGACAAGGTATTGGATGAACATACTCTCCTGAAGGCCAACAGGATAGGAAGAGTATATGCCTTGGATTTGTCAAAGAAGATTGATTTAAAAGGTCATCCTTGCCTGTTCTCCAAGGCCTCTCCTCAGGAATCTAAACTGTGGCATAGAAGGCTGGGTCATGTTAATCTCAAAAACATGAATCAGCTGATCCACAATAGTTTAGTGAGAGGTCTACCAATAAAGGAGTTCCACTGTGATGAAACCTGCACTGCTTGTTTAAAAGGAAAACAACACAAAGTTTCATTCCCTCCTATAGAAGAACCAAAGTCCACTGCCTGCTTGCAATTACTGCACATGGATCTCTTTGGTCCTGTGAGAGTAATGAGCATGGCAAAGAAGAAATACTGTCTGGTAATTGTGGATGATTACTCCAGATTTGTATGGACCTTCTTCTTGCATTCAAAGGATGAGGCTGCTCAGACAATTATTAACTTTGTGTTGTATGTTGAGAAGCAGTATTCCCTATCAGTCAAGTGTATAAGAAGTGATAATGGAACTGAATTTAGAAACCATACACTTGATGATTTCTACCTTTCAAAAGGAATCAAGAGGCAGTATAGCATCCCAAGGACTCCAGAACAAAATGGAGTAGTGGAGAGAAAGAACAGGACCCTAATTGAAGCTGCAAGGTCCATGTTGGCTGACTCTGGTTTGCCACTGACCTTTTGGGCTGAAGCTGTCAACACAGCATGCTATGTGCAAAATAGAGCTTTAGTGAATCAGAGGTTGATGAAGACTCCTTATGAAGTTCTACATCATTTGGCTCCTCTAATTTCATTCTTCAGAGCATTTGGGTGTCCTTGTTACATTCTCAACACAAAGGATCAACTCCAAAAGTTTGATTCTAAGGTGGATGCAGGGTATTTTGTTGGGTATTCATCCACTTGCAAGGCTTACAGAGTGTTCAACTGCAGAACAAAGATGGTTGAAGAAACCTTGCATGTGAAGTTCAATGAATCTCCTAAGGACAAAATCCACAAAACCCTGTGGAGTTGTTTGATCTGGACATACTGCAATATGTTCCTTATCAGCCTCCAGCTGTTGCAGATCATGTGAATTCATCACCTTCTGCAGCTAGTCATCCATCTGGTGGTACTGATGTTGATGATGATCCCAGTACTCACCTATTCAAGTTTAGTGATCAACTGCCTGAGTCTACTAAACTTGATGTTCCTGTAGCTTCAGTAGCACCATCCACAACAAATGCTGATGAGATTTCTGAATCCTCTACTTCATTTGACTTGCCATCTAATACTTGGTTTCAAGAATCTGGATCAACATCTGTTGCTGCTGAGCGTGCTACAAACACTTGCACAGATCTCATAGTGTACCAAGAGCTGAAGAATCACCCAATGTCTCAAATCATTGGTGATATCAATGCTGGTGTCTCAACTAGAAGTCAATTGTCCAACTTCTGCTTCTATGCTCTCTTCATCAGTCAGCAAGAGCCAAAGAACTATCATATTGCATTAAGAGACAATGGATGGGTTGATGCCATGCAGCTTGAGCTTCTTCAGTTCAAAAAGCAGCAAGTGTGGGAACTGGTTCCTCTACCCCCAGGTAAGTGTGCAATAGGCACTAAATGGGTGTTTAGGAATAAAACAGATGAAAATGGGCAAATTGTCAAGAACAAGGCCAGACTGGTTGTCCAGGGGTTTTCACAAGAAGAAGGTATTGATTATGATGAAACCTTTGCCCCTGTAGCCAGACTGGAGGCAATTAGATTGTTCTTAGCCTATGCTGCATTCCACAATCTTAAAGTTTTTCAAATGGATGTCAAAAGTGCATTTTTATATGGTAAAATAAAAGAAGAGGTTTATGTGTGTCAACCACCAGGTTTTGAGGATAATAAACATCCTGATTGGGTGTATAAACTTGATAAGGCTCTTTATGGGTTGAAACAAGCTCCTAGAGCCTGGTATGAAACACTGTCAAATTTTCTTCTTCAGAATAATTTCACTAGAGGCTCCATAGATAAAACTTTGTTCATTAAGAAAGTGGGTCAGCATAAGCTCCTTGTTCAAATTTATGTTGATGATATTATTTTTGCATCCTCTGATCCACAGTTGTGTGATGCATTTACAAAGTTGATGCAACAAAAATTCGAAATGAGTGCCATGGGAGAATTACAGTTCTTTCTAGGTTTGCAAATCAAACAAAAGGCTGATGGAACTTTCATTCATCAGTCAAAATACACAAAGAGTCTTTTGGAAAAGTTTGATTTACAAAACTGTAAGCCCTGTTCTACTCCCATGTGCAGCACCACACAACTGGATGCAGATCAGAAAGGTAAAGCTGTTGATGAAACACTTTACAGATGTATGATTGGGTCCTTGATGTACTTAACAGCTTCTAGACCAGATATTATGTTTGCAACTTGTGTTTGTGCTAGATTTCAGGCTGCTCCTAAAGAGTCTCATTTGATTGCAGTCAAGAGGATCTTTAGATATCTGCAAGGTACTCAATCTCTAGGTCTTTGGTATTCCACTGGGCACTCTTGCAAATTAGTTGCTTTTTCTGATAGTGACTATGCAGGGTGTAAATTAACTAGAAAATCAACTTCTGGTGGATGTCAATTCCTAGGCAACTGTTTGGTTTCTTGGCAGAGTAAGAAACAAACATCTGTTGCTACATCCACTGCTGAAGCCGAGTACATTGCTGCTGCAAGTTGTACATCTCAGGTACTCTGGCTTCAGAATCAATTATTGGATTATGGCATTACAGAGACTAAGACTCCATTACTAATGGATAGTGCTTCAGCTCTTTGTATTGTCAAGAATCCAGTCCAGCACTCTAGGACCAAACATATTGAGATCAGACACCATTTTATTAGGGATTGTTTTGAAAAAGGTCTGATTGATCCAAAGTTTGTTCCTAGTGCTGATGAGCTTGCAGACATATTTACTAAGCCTTTGGACAGTTCAACTTTCCAAAACCTAGTGTTAAGGCTTGGTATGCTGCAGCTAGAATAAGTGACAACTACTGATGATCTCAGTCAACAAGTACTGATGAGCATTCGTATACTATTGTCACAAATAAGTACTGATAAGTTCTTTTATCCTCAGTAGTTTTCATAACTACTGAAGACTAAATTACTTAAAAGTACTGAAGTACTCTATCTGTTGAAAAGAACTGATGTGGTTACAACTACTGATGTAGTTACAACTACTGATGTCAGTATAACAGATAAGTACTGATGACCAATGAAACGTCTGAAAATCAGACAAAAAGTCTGATAAGTGTTGAGGTCAGAATGAAACAGCTGATGAGCTAAGAATTGACGACAACAGCTGATGAGAAACTTTTCTCTTCAGTTGTTTCTACAACTGCTGTTTCACTTCATACAACTGAAGCCAAAACCATGTCTTCAGTAGTTTTACAACTACTGATGACTAACACCAAATCTTCAGTTGTTTACAACACCTGAAGCCAAAACCATGTCTTCAGTAGTTTCACAACTACTGATGACTAATACCAAGTCTTCAGTTGTTACAACTTCTGAAAGTTAAAACCAGGTCTTCAGTTGTTTTCAAACAACTGATGACAGCACCAACACTTTCAGTCGTTTTATATCAGCCTTTTCTTACCCTAAATACCTAAACCTACTTTCAAACGTTTCATTAGCCGTTTTATGTCCTTCACTCTCTCAACAATGGCGACCATGAAACTCAAACCCAGACACAACTGTGTTGCCTACCTCTCGAAATCGGCCTTTTGGAACAAATTTGATAATGCCATCGATCTTATGGTAGATTCCCAGTACCGAACCGCTTTTCTTCTGAATCCTACCATATACCCCGATTCCCTAAGCCAATTCTGGACCAACGTCTCTGTGCAAACTGGTGAGAATGATAGCCAAATCACTCTCCAGTCGTTGGTTAACCAGAAACAGGTGGTCATCACTCCAGACATCATTCGACAAACCCTAAATCTACATGATGCCACCTGTGTCACAGAATACCCGAAAGGCACAACTGATATGTCTTTCATCAATAACGGGTATGAAGGAGACTTAAGTGCTACCACCATTCTGAAGAAGCACTTCCATGATGCTGAACGTCTTATATTCCACATGGTGAATGTCTGCCTTGCATCAAAAACCTCCTCATGGGATCAGATGTCCTCCCGATGGCAACAGGTATTATACTCTATCTTTGAACGACAAAATCTAAATTTTTCTGAGATAGTTTTCATGGAACTAAAGGATCTGGCTTTGAAACCTGTGGCAAACAGATGGATATTATATCCCAGGTTTCTCATGGCCATAATTTTAAATCAGCTAAAATCAGACGGCCTTGTTGGCCTTGGAGTCCCTGCTCCGGCTGTATTGCCTGAAGTATACTCCAGGCACAACTCTGACCCTACACTGAAAGGGGCTGCCCGGCTGCTAAAACCCAAGCAGCGGGAACCCACAGCCTCCACTTCCAGATCCAAAGTCCCCACCAAACCCAACACCAAAAAGCCCAAAAAGGCTACTCAGGGAGATGAGTCCCCTGAGGATGCCCCTGTACCACCAATACAGGAAACACTTACTGGTTCTAACCCCCCAGTAGTGTCAAAGACTCCACCAGCCCTAGCCGCTCAGGCATCCTCTCAACAGGATCCTGATGCAACCATAATTGGGGATACCACAATGCTGGAACCTATCTCAATTGAGAAGGTTACCATTGAAGAGCACCAGTCACCCCGGGTGCAATCTGCTTCAAACCTATCTCCAAATGCAACCGCCCCTCAAAGCCCAACCATTATAGTTGCACAAGTGCTGAGTCAGCTGCATTCCTCTCCTCCTCCCCAGAAACCAATTACAATGGGGAGAACCTCAACAGCTGAGGAAGAGGACCAAAATGCTGCTGATAACCCACAGCACAGGGGTTATAATGTTCAATCTCCCCGTGTAGAGGAGGAGGTTAGAACATCTGGTGAGGCTGCCACTTCTACTGATTCAGCAAATGAACAGGATGCAGTTGGTAACATCTCTAAGACCTCACCAGAGGCAACTGCCGATGAAGGACTCAGTCCTGAGGCAGGAAGTCCCCAGAACCAAGAACAAGGGGCACATGCTACAACTGATCTACACTCAGGGCATGTACATCCTGATTCAATCAGGAGGTCAGGTGATTCAGCAAAGACTGATGATGACCTGGGCTTTTTCTTCGATGTCTTAGCCCATAACACAATCCTTGAGGCTGAGGTGAGCAGACTCAAAGAACTGCTTGCCAAAATGTCTCAGGATCAAAGTCCATCTGCCCCAATAAACCCACAGATGGCACCTTCATCTGAAGGTTCACCAAACACTCAGCCACTACACTCAACTGAGCCACCAGCCACTGCTTTTGGCACCACCTCTCAGGGACAGAACCCCTCTGAGCAGATGGTTGCTACCTTTCAACATTCCTTACCTCTCATCACTCCCATCATCAATGAGATTGTGCATAAAGCCATTGATGAGAGGATCTCCTCAAATCTACAAACACTTGTTGATGATGCTGTGCAAAAGAAGCTTTCTGCCATTCAAACCCCTGAACCCAATGCACCCAAAAAGGGGGAGTCTAAGGCAGTGAAAGAAAGAAAGAGAAAGAGAGTGGAAGATGAGAAACAACAAGAGAAAGAAAAGGAGTTAGAAAAGGAAAAACAGCTGATCACATACAAGAGAAAGAAAAGTGCTGAAACTCAAAAGCCTGATGAAGAGAAATCATTGGAAGATCTGTTAAAGAAGCTGATGAAGCTCACAGCAGATCAATGGACAGAATAATAGACCAACTCTTCAGACAGGCTTTGATACAGCTACATTAGACACTGAGATCAGAAGGCTGGAGATTAAAGAGATACAAGAGAGATGGGCCAGTTACAGTGTGATGGAAAGGGAGAGGTTGGAGATAATGATCAGGTTTATTGCAAAATACTTGGGAAGATCATTAATTGAGATTAAATCATGGACCAGAGACAGTATTCTGGCAATAACCACCAGAATCTGTGCTTCTGAAGCATTCAATAAGGGGTTGATTATCGAAGCCTTAGATGAAGCAGGTGCTGGGAAGAGAACTGATATGGCCAAGCTTTCCAAAGCCAAACTTACCACAAAAATGCTAGATCAGCCTTCCCAAACTCCCACTCAAAAACAACCAACCCCACAACTCTCCAAACCAATCCCTAAACCTAAACTTAAACCAACTCAACCCTCAAAACCAACTCCCTTACCCCAAAAACCACCTCAAACCACATCCAATGATGCACCCAGAAGGAGGAGAAGGGTGTTGAGGATGGAAGAAGAAGAAGAAGAAGATGATGAAGAAGACAGTCTGCCAATCTCTGCTGTTCTAAAAATACCTGAGCCCAGAAGTCAACAAATGATCACACCAGACTTTCAGAGGCAAATGGTGAAAGTTAAGATTGAAGAAGAAGAACAGCAGAAACAGCACGATGAGCAACTTTTGAAGATGGTTGACAAAGAGTTTCCTCAGTCATCATCTATACAAGCCATGAAGAAACACGCTCAAAGGCTGTATGCTCTCAGGCATACCTTTCAATATCAAAAGGAGAGAGTAAGGATTTGGCCAGACCCCAGGGTTAGTTCTAGAATTCATAAGAAATCCATACCAAGTAGATACAATGGCCAAGTGAGAAAGACCATAGATGCTGTTATTATGTTGGCCATTGTAGTCTCACCCTGGGAGATACTTGAAGACTTCAAGAGAGCCTACAAGTCAAAGATGACCCCTCAAACTCTAATGGAGAACAAAATGGTCAAGAAGGGGTTGTTATACAAGAGGCTTGAAGAGATCAAGAAAAATGAACTCCAGTTGTTATTAGAAGGGACTCACCCAGATGAATTTGCTTACAGAGAGATAACAACTGTTGAGTTGAAAAATGGAAAGACAGTAAAGTACCTATCAGAGTACTATGGCCCAGAGTTCTTCTTCGAAGGAGAAGCAGAAGAACTCACTAAGGAGGAACAAGTTGTTCTCCTTGAGGCCTACGTCAGAGAGTCTTATAGACTCATCAATGGGAAGTAGGTTTCATGGTTGGGATAACAGCTCTGTGTCCAGTTCCCCAAGACAGAGTTCCCTTCCATCCTTTGACATTCACATCTACTGAAACCTGTTCCCTGGCCTGTGCTTATCTGATATCTCTGAAGCTGATCAAGAGAGTATTTCTGCCAAGAATAAGTGGGACCTCAATAAGCTTAAAGGTTTTGGCTGCATTGGTTCAGGGGGAGTTTGTTGGACCAAAAGAACCAATGAGCCTGATCAGAAAAACCTTTAAGTCCCACAGACATTACAACAACTGAAGTAGTCTGCAACAGCTGAAGACATCAACTGATAACAAGGTCTGAAGACAAAGTCTGAAGTGAAAGAGCTGAAGACAAAGTCTGAAGTGAAAAAGCTGAAGACAAAGTCTGAAGACAAAAGCTGAAGACAAAGTCTGAAGAAAAAGCTGAAGACAAAGACTGAAGACCAAGTTTCAGATGTTGTCACAACAGCTGAAGAAGACCTCTTCAGTAGTTGTGATGGTTTCCTTTCAGTAGTTTTATGTTTCTTGTAATCAGTACTTGTAGTTTCAGTAGTTTTAGTTTCATCTTGTACTTAGCATACTCTGAGATGTTCTCAGTTGTTGTGAACATTCTCAGTAGTTTGCTTACTTTCAGTTGTTTGTAATAATTCTGTTAGATGTCACTATCAAGTGACATCAGCAGACGTCACATTCCTTTATATAAGGAATGTTGACCTAATTGTAACGCGAAGCTTAGCGGCCGCCATACCGAAGCATTTGTGCATGAATGATATTATCCCTTTTGCAGAAAACCCTCTTTCTCTATAACCGTGTACTGTTCCATTGAATATCTATTGTGTTCTTGCTATATTGTCTAATTCTTGTTCTAATTCCGCTGCGATTCAACTCTAATTGATCAAACTTAGATCGCTGATCCT